>JADLZK010011263.1:0-559264 GCA_015847255.1 Hyparrhenia diplandra | reverse complement strand
TCGAGCTGCTGAAGAATTTGCGGGAGCGGTTCGCCAAATTCAGCGGTAGGATGGATCGCTCGAGAATCAAATTGCTATTCTCTCGGGCAACGATCGGCGGCGATCACAGTGCGTCAACAACTCCGGGGAAAGCGTCACGGAGATGAAGGCGGTTTGTTGAGACAACGGCCCGAGTGACTTCATCAAGAAGCGGGCCGATGGCAAGCGAGAACCAGAGGATGATCAAAGTCACACGCGGCCGTCAGGAGGGAGAGCACGATGAAGAAGGGGCTGAAGGGGCCGAAGCCACGCCGCCAATGAGGGCGCATGTGCCGCCCCACCCCTCTGGGACACCTTCCAGGGTCTCGCTCCTCACTTGCACAAGCTGTCCTTCCCCCACGTATGATGGCAAGGAGGATCTCTTCCATGGATCAACATTGCGAGCAATTCTTCGGGGGACAAGATGCGCCCGACAACAGAACAAGTGCGGTATGCTTCCTATCATCTCCACGGGGAGCCCAGCCCAATGGTACATGAGGCTGTCCCGGGAGAAACCGGTGGCGGTTGGGCAAGATTAAGCTCAGTATGTCAGCGCGCTTAAAGCGGTGAGCAGCGGAATCTCTTGGGCGGCTGGCGATCGGCGAGGAAGACATGCACCATCGCAGTAGTGCGGAGGCGGTTCGCTGCACACGTGGCGCGTCGCGAGCCACCTCGACAACAAGCGGCGGGTGAACATCTACACTGCCGAGGCTTGGGCGAGGGCAGCTCAAAGGCGGGCGTCGATCACGAGAATCCCAGGACATGGAGGCTGCCATGTCTCGCCCGAGGGCGTCACAGTGGCAACTTGCCATCCTCTACAACACGGCAAAGCCAGCACGGGAGAGGACTAGGGCACCAGCGCTGTGGCCCTGCTGTGCCCCCAGGCGCCCTCACTCTTCGACAGCACCGGCCCGGCTCGGCCGTTCAAGGCGGCTAGCGGGAAGAGACGGAACGGCGCCAAAGCTGGACTATGCTTCAACTATGGCGGAAAAGGCGTTTACGGGGTCACAAGTGCAAGCGCCTCTCTTAGACATCCACGATCCTCAATGACTACACCGGCGACTTCGATGAGCGTCTCAGCGAGTCAAAGAAGCCGGCCATCTGAAGGTCCTCTTCGGGGACCCGACTCCCGGTGCGTGGTGCTCATTCTCTATACCTCGTCGGCATGATCTCGAGGCACGAGCGTCAACATCATCGTCGACTTGGGAACTAGCGCTAACTACATCGACCCCAGCGTGGTGACCCACGACCAGACCTCGGACTCGGCCGGTCTTTCGTGTGCTGATCCTGCCCAGCACCGGTGCCACTGACATCTTAGGGCTGCCACCTTCGAGATGCCACTACGCCTCGGCCCCGATACCTTAGACATCGACACTCACGTCATGCCATTGGACGGCGGCGGCGTAATCGCTTGGCATGCCTTGGCAAGCTTGGGACGATGACATGGGACTTCACGACACACGAGCGCGGTACTACGCGGCGGCCGCCGAACGCGTTCACGTCGGCTCCACCTCAGCCGGGAGGGCGCCGCGCCCGGCACGGCTTTGCTCACGGTCGGGCATCTTCGCCCGGTGTCCGGACACTTCCCTCACGACTTAGGAAAGCGTTCAAGGCATGCGCCCTTGGACCTCTGACACGTCCCACTTGGCGTCTTCGTCCCGGCCTCAGAGCGAGCTGACTTTGGAGGACCGGCACCTCCCTGGCCGGATCGCGCCAGCGTCACCACGGGTAGCCGCACCCGACATGGGCGCTCAAGGATGGCCTCCTCCTCTTGATGGCCGCTTCTACCTTGGGCTTCCTCCCGCTTCTTCCGAACTGCTTTGGAGGCCCCGCTTCAAGGCCCGGAGTTCGCGAGGCGAACCTCCTCGCCTTGGAGCCTACACAGCGAGCCAACTGCTTGGTACCGACCAGCCATCTGTTGGGCGGCATGTGGCCACGGCGCCCACCACGTCGGCCGGCGGTCGTCTTCCGGCGGCATGGATCGCCTCTTCCTCACCGTTGACCGCGTCCACATCGGCCTCACGATGCGAGAGGGCGCCCACCAGCTCTGCCCTCTCTGTTCGGCGTCGGCTCCCTTCATGCGGTACGATGTTGAACTTGGCGCCACTCCTCCTACTCGCCGCGACATCACCATCTAGCGCCTCCTCGCTCTTCGTCAATGCTCCTCCCAATGAGCGTTTCTTGTTCTTGGAGAGCCCACCCAGCGACATGGTGCATCAGCACCTTGAGGTGGGCATTCCAAGGAGCTCCTGGCTGGCGGCACGCAGCGAGCGGCTTCATGACGGGGGCGTCATGTCCGCGTACATCTACCCGCGGCTACGCCGGCAACCTTCACTACCTCACGGAGTTTTGCTCCCGGCGAACCCGGGGAGAACATGATCCCTAAGAGCCGGTGGAAGGAAGATTGGTGCTTTGCCGAGGTTGAGCTCATCATGCCGGGCGGTGACCTCCACCCGGGCGTGTGAATGGACTTTCATCCCGCGAGGGAGGCGCGGTCGGAGAAGGGGAGGATGTCATGACCGAGGAATTAGGGCCCGAAGGACAGGTCCGTCGGGCCCGCGAACACGGCGCCGCCCAGGGCTCGCCGCCCACGCCGCCGTCTCCTCCTTTTGCGGATTCTTGACAATTAATTCGGGGGAATAAAGGAGAAAAATATCTAGATTATCTTTAGGCGTTTTTGGTGTGCAGGGGATATATCTCATTATAGAGACCCTTATTAGGAAATAAATAAATAGGATATGCTTGTAAAGGTATTCCAACCTATAAAGAAACCTTTAGAGAGATTGCTTGAGATACAAGTCCCACTAGGGGCTATAAAGTAAAGAGTGTGCGTAATCTTTCGGGGCAACAAGCAAATAAAAAGAAATTTATCCCAATCTCTTCTCCTTTCTCTCCCAGCGCCCCGCCTGCTTTTGCCTCCCGCCGCCGCGCCGCCGCCGCCAGCGCCCAGGGCAGGCGCTCACATGACAGCCGCCGTCGGCCGCCTCCACCTCCCCGGCCATCCTCTCCTTCCAATTCCCCAATTCCGTGTCGGTTCGGCCCAATCTAGGCTGGGTTCACGACAATTGATTTTACATAGCATTTTGAAATGATTTTCCATGGCGGTTATTTGGAAAACCGCCACGGTCAATAATCACGATTAACCGTGGCGGTTATTTTTATTAACCGTGGCGGTTGTAATAACCGCCATGGTAAATTGATTAACCGTGGCGCCATGGTTGATGAGGCCCGATCCAAGAGCGAACAAGCCCGGATCGATCTAAAAAGCCCGGTTTCAGTCCCATGTATAAATATGCGAGCTAGGGTTTCCATCCTAAAATCTCACTTTCTCACTCACTCTCCCCGAAATCTCTCTCTCTCTCAGGCCTCCACCGGCACCATCGCGCGCCCCCTCCCCTCCCCTCCCTCCCCTCCCCTCCTCCCGTCGCGCCTCCTCCCCTTCCTTCGTCGATGGCGCAACCCGGCCGCCCGGCCATCCCAGAGGTCAGGTGGCGGACCTACCCAGGGTCGGCGGCGGCCCTACGAGGGTCCCGGGCGGTGGCGGCCCTCCCGGGGGTCACCAGCGGCGGATCTCGGCGGTGGCGGCGGATCGGCTCTGGCGGCGGCGGCCCATCTGGGCCCGTTGGGCTTGGATCTAGGTTTTGCTTTTTATTATTTTTATTTGCGTGGCGGTTTTTGGGTCCCAAAACCGCCACGGGGATATCAACTATTTTCGGTGGCCCTAGGCGAAAAAAAAAAAAAAGCCCGCGGAAAATCGAATTCGTAGTAGTGAAAAAGAACGTTGGCCAGACTATTGTAGTCTCATTCGATTCGACCATTCATTCCCCAGCGCAAGGACTAAGGATGAAAGCGGTCGAACTTCGATTAAAAAACCCCATAACCGTTTTCTACTTTTACATTTGAATACAAAATCGAAAGCTAAAGCGGTAAAAGCGGTTTCTGAAAACGAGCCGCGAACTTATGGAATTTTGAAACAAACTAATTCGAGAAGACTTGCGTTGAACACGGTCGGTATAAGAAAATTCAATACGGAATATCGACCCACAATGTATAAAAATAATAAGTGTCATTTTGGCAAATTTCGAGTGCAAGAGAGCAAACTTATCATTTTGGTGCGTTTAGTACTCTTTCTTTCGGTCGGCCCAATCATATGCAACACAATAACAGCGCCACATGAAGTCGGATGCAGCCATGCGGCGCCGGGTAAGGTGATTAGTCCCACCTCGGCGACTCTAGGAAGCGCGATAGGGAGTGTCTTTGCCTAGACAATATGTGTCGACAACAAAATTCATAATTTTGAACTTGGAATATTCGGAGTTTAAAGTAAAAAGTAGAAAACAGTTGAACTTCGATCGAAAAACTCCTCAACCGTTTTCTACTTTTACATTTGAAATCACAGCGGAAATGAAAAGCGAAACATGGGACAAGAAAATATGAATTTGATCGGATTAAAAACTGAGAAAAAGGATGCGGTTCAATTCAGAATATTTCCGTTCGTTTTGACACGCTGGTACCGTGGTACCTCTGCTCTCCTAGTTGAGCCAGCAAGGACCGATCGATTTGGCAACGGGGTGGGCGAGGCCGCCGCCGATCGTGGCCAAGACCGGCGTCTCTGCTAAGCGGGTCGACGGAGTAAGTTAAATTTACACTAGGTGCACATGCACCCCTGCGTGGACCACGTGATACGCGTTGTGATCCGTCTTTAGCGCCTTCTCAATGCACCTTTGCTCGAGAAGTGTGCTAGCACGGATCCGCGATGCGTATCTTGTGGTCCACAGTGTGGGTGCATGTGCACCTAGATAAAAAAAACCGCTTCCGGGTCGACACACAGTGGCAAGCCGAAGATGAGTAGATGACGAGGCCGGGGCGTCAGCGTCATCTTGCATGTCCCGCGCGCTAGTTATCCGGCCGGACTTCCAACCGCCGTGCATGTGGCCACTTCGTTGCCTCTCGTTGTCCCATGTGGGGTCCTCCGTTTCTTATTCCTGGAATAGCCCTGGGCTGCGACTTGGTGGATGCTTCTGCTCGCCTTTCGGTTCAATTTCAATATAAATCAGCTCAATTTGAAGGAGACTCCCGCGTAATGGCCTAGTAATTTATAAGCTAGTGGCCACAACTACTGGTACAAATCTTAGGTTTATTGTGTAATAATCACAGAGAGGTCTTCGCCTATGTGTCAACTGTCAAGTAGTAGTAAAGTATGAAGCGAGCCGCCGCGACAGCATGCATGGCGCGCGCGCACCACCGTAATACCGTACCAGTTGTCAAAGGCTTTTCGAGCCTTTGACATATTTGCGCTAGTGTTGCATGCATGTGAGCTTCGCTAGCAGCAGAGGAGAGGAACGTACGCGCCGTGCAATCAATCATGCCCCTATATTCCCTGCCAACGACCATCATTCCGATGATCACCCCTGCAACCGCCGGCTGCATTTGCTGTGCTGATGGTATTTAAGCAGTACTGGGCGCCATGGCCGTGGCAATCCATCCTCGATCTCCATTGATCAATAATCCTCATCTATCTACTATACTAGCTTGGTCATTCTCTCTTTCACCCAACTAAGCTCTCGCAGCTAGCTGCTGTTCGATCAGTTTGGTTCTGGTGATTGGCGATCCGGTATCGTCGATAGAAGCGACCGAGCACGATGATGGGCACCATGGTGGCACAGCTCAAGCCGTCCTTGGCCGGCGTTGTCGTCCTGCGCTGCTGGTCACGTCGGCAATGGCGGACTACTGGGACTGGGAGAGTGGGACGGCGACGTTCTACGGCGGCCCCGACGGCTCCGGGACCATGGGTACGTAGAGCGTGTACTCCGTGGGCATGCTACTTAGCTTGCGGCGGCGTGTCCATCAGCACCCGATTTCCATACAGCCTTAGCTTGCGGCGGCAATGCTTGTTGTTGGCTGGCTTCAACTGTATGTGCGTCGCGTAATGCAGGTGGCGCGTGCGGCTACGACAACCTGTACAACGCGGGCTACGGCGTGCTCAACGCCGCGCTGAGCCAGGTGCTGTTCAACGACGGCGCCTCGTGCGGCCAGTGTTACACCATCAAGTGTGACGCCACCAGGTCCGCGTGGTGCAAGCCCGGCAACACCGTCACCGTCACGGCCACCAACCTGTGCCCGCCCAACTACGCGCTCCCCAACGGCGGCTGGTGCGGCCCGCCGCGGCGCAACACTTCGACATGTCCCAGCCGGCGTGGGAGAACATCGGCATCTACCGCGGCGGCATCATCCCCGTCCTCTACCAGCGGTACGTAATAAGCTGTCTATACATATATATCGTTGATGGATATTGATATGATATGATATGCATGAATGCATGGCTCATCTCGTTCGATCGGTGATTTAATATATTTTGCAGGGTGAGCTGCTCCAGGCAGGGAGGCATCAGGTTCAGAATCACCGGGTCCCAGTACTTCCAGCTGGTGCTCATCTCCAACGTCGGCGGCAGTGGCTCCATCCAGTCCATGTCGGTGAGGGACCAACACCGGGTGGATTTCCATGACGCGGAACTGGGGCGCGCAGTGGCAGAGCAACGCGGCGCTGCTCACGCAGGGCTCTCCTTCAAGATCACCTCCACCGGCGGCCAGACGCTGTACATCAACGACGTCGTGCCGGCGTGGTGGCTGCAAACGTATGTCATTCGCCACCAACATGCAGTTTGACTATTAGCTCCGATCCATCGTCAGAACCGGACGCATAATTGCATGTGCGTGCGCCTGCTTCTCAAAATTTAATTCATCAAAATCAGTTGACCTAATGGTGTACGTAATGAGGGTTGATCTGGATTTTGATCTGTGCAGCATGATCGCATTTTGTCAATTAGCAATTAGTTTTCTACGATTTGAACATGCATATATATATATGTACACACAATGTATTGTCATTCCTATTGTCACAAAAAAAGTATTGTCCTTCCAATTGTTTTATTAATTGGTATATCCTATTAATTTTCATTTTTACCGGATCATCCTATATATAGTTGCTCAATTGGCAGCTAACGGTTCTTATCTGAAGAGATACTACACTTGACTGTTTTACATTTGCCAACCGGCCTCAATTTTTATTACCAATGAATGAAAAGAAACGCAACGTACGTAGCTAAACTTAGCATCTTCATTGCGCCATCCTCTTCGTTTCGGTGAGGTCTCCGACGAGTTAGGGTTGGTCTACTCCCGTTGGGCTTAGAAGGAAAGGGGAGTTTTGTGGATAGCAAACAAGATCGGTGGTGCAGAGGTGAGGTGGCGGTAGCACCGCTAGCTAGGCAATGGGCTAGGAGAGGTGGTTGGACGGGGCAATGCAATGAGCTTGGTGAAGTCGGGTTAGCCTGGCGATAGTGGGCAGCATCAGATTTATCGACGAGCACCCACCGGGCTGGATGATTAGGCGGAACAGGGGCTAGATGCCATATGAATAGGCAGCAGGCCGGGTCGGAAGTAGGAAGAATGGAGAGGAATAAGACCTGGAGTTTGGCATGAGATGTGTGATGAACCATTGGATGCTAAAATCAATAGCTCAAAAATAATGTTTTGGGCGCCCCAATACACCTATATGTGGGGCTACTACTTTGCTAAGACTGAACTAACCAACCAGTCTGTAATTAAGCCTCAGAAACTAATGATTAAAAAAAAGCCTCCAGAAACTAACCAACAGCGATCATTCCTTTTTAAATCTACTCTGGCATCAGACACACGGACCTCAAAGTCAGAAACCTTCTAATAAATAAACTCTAACAGAATTTGCGCATGAGATGCTGATTGGTGATCATGTGACGTTACAGCAAGTAGTTTCTTATAAATTGATAATATACAGGGGTAGTTAGTTCCATGGTATCAGCATATATGGGTTGTTAATTTCAATTCAATTTTTTGAGGGTTTGAGCATAATTGGTCCCTAGGATTTATCATTGACATGCATGTTTACTGCTCAAGATGGTATAAAAGTACTTTATAGTTATTTATTTTCACTCAGAAAACCACATTGATAAAATTGCATAATTCATATAACTTGTAGCTTATAGGAAGCGGAGTACGGACCCACCTATATTATAAGGAAAAAAATAAGGGCACTAGAAGAGAGGGGGGGAAATGGTATTTTGATTTTGAACCAGCACATACTTGAAACTTGAAAGGCACAATTTTATTCACCTATGGTCGTCTGAAATGCATCTGTAAAAAGTCTAACTATATATATATAAATAATACAAAATTTTGTATAATAATGTACCAAAAATTGTCATATACTTAGTTCAAAATTAATTATAAGTTGTGTTTTGGTTTTCCTAGATATATACATTATTTTTACTATGTATCTAAATATTGCGTATATTTAGGTGGATTGCAAAAAGCATGTAGTATAGAAAAAAAAAAAAGTCTTATTATTTGAAATGGTACGTAGGAGTATGTCCAATTGCCAAAAAAAAAAAAGGCTACAAGAATGTTTTTTGCTACAATGAAAATGACCAAAATAAGGCTGTTTTGAAAATGAAATTAATTTGTAAACTTTTGGATCATATATGTTGCATCATGCTGTGTACCTTGGGCATTTGGTGGATATGTGTTGAAGTTATGTCTTTGTGGACTGGTGTGTTGAAATTGTTTTATAAGATGCTTACCAGTAATACCCAAAATGTTGTTTCTTTTGCTATTGGGTAGGAGACAATTAATGCGTAGTTTGAAGTACAGTGATAATGATTTTTGACCAAATTAATAGCAACAAATCTCCATATATATAACAAAATGTTTACACTGTACTTACACGTATAAGTTTTACACCCAATAACGCACTTATATATAAATCTAATTAGACTAAAGAACACAAATTTTAAAGATTAAATTGGGAAAGAAAATACAGGGGACGGAATTTAAAATTATACATGGCGCGCACCTCCTGCAGTATTAGCATCACGTAGGGTCGAAGAAGCCAGTCATCATGAGGCGGCCACCAAGGATGCAATGGCAAGTGCATGCAGCTAGCTCTGTCAAAATCACGAGCACGCAGCCACGCACACGCCATGTTCGACCGAGCCGCAAGAAATGGCGAACGCAGCATGCTCTCTGCTGCTGCTTGCATGCAGGTTTTAGTAGTAGAAATTGTAGGATGTGGTGTAGGTTTGTCCGAACTGCCACCATCCAGGCGCGACGTTCCAGAACTGAATGTACTGCCCGCCGGTCGTGGTGACGGCGAAGCTGAGCCCCTGGCTGGTGAGCCCAGCGAGCGCCTGCCAGTTGGCGCCCCAGTTCCTGGACATCTGGATCCACCCGGTGTTGTCGCCCTTCACCCAGGCGGCGCCCGCTGAGCCGCTGCCACCGACGTTCTGGATGTTGACGAGCAGGAAGTACTTGGAGCCGGCGAGACTGAAGCGCACGCCCCGGTGCGCGAGCATGTGACCTGCTGGTACAGGACCGGGATGATGCCGCCCTGCATGACGCCGATGTGCTCCCGACGACGGTTGCGACATGTCGAAGTGCGGGCGGCCCGGGCCGCCACACCCGCCGTTTTCGAGCCCGTAGTTGGGCGGGCACAGGTTGGTGGCGGACACCGTGATGGAGTTGCCCGGCTTGCACCACTGCCCGCCGGAACGTGACCTGTCGCACGTGATGAGGTAGCACTGCCCGCACGACGCGCCGTTGTTGAACAGCGTCTGGCTCAGCGCCGCGTTGTTGATGCCGTACCCGGCGTTGTACAGGTTGTCGTACCCGCACGCGCCACCTACATACAAGCACATGTATGCATTGGAATGATCAGTATAAGTGCTCTAGCTGATGGTGTAAGGTGATTGTCTATACAAAATGTGTTCACAGCTCTTGTACATGTGTGTACAGCGCAAAATATGTACAATCTTACCCATGGTCCCGGAGCCGTCGGCATAGCCGTAGAACGTCGCGGTGCCCTGAGACCAGCCTGCGGCGGCGAGCCCAACGCAGGCTGCAAGGACTGTGCAGAGGATAAGGGATCTTGACGACGTATCCATATACATATGGACGATCGACGTCGGCAAATGCAGACAATGGTGAGGGTGTGTGTACGTTCGTGAGGACGAGCACACGAGGTGGTGGCTGTGTGCAATGTACGTAGGTTCCTGAGCTGAGCTTGTTGTGTGCAATGGAATTGAATGAGATGGATGCAAGGCGTCTGGGAGGCCCGTGCTTAAATAGCTAGGCAAAAGAAGCACGGCGTGGCTAACCTCAGGATCGAGCAAGGATTTATTATATTAATCACAGGAGGTAGTTGCTGATTAGGGGGTATGATGGTCGATCATCCCTGATTGCTTTGTGTCAGAAATGAAGCCAAGTCAGAACACACGAATCCGTGTTCCATCGAAGCACATGGGGCTTGCTGGGCTCCAAGTAAGGCCTCTGACTTTGGCGTGTACGGCTGGAACTAATCATATGGATGCAGGATGAGTTAGTTGATCGCAGTTTGATAGATATACCTTGATATCTGTTAAGAAGATTTTCGCGGCAACAAACCTTCAACTAACTAACTTGAATTCCCTTCTACATTAGTTGAAACCCTGTTCGCTGCATGTTCTGCGGTTCTGAATTGAGGATAGAGGTCGGCCAACCGATCATCGATATATCCCAAATGTGAATTAGTAGTGACGATGCACAAAGATTACATGCATGGTTCACAAATTTCGAATTAAACTGCAGGCAAACGATCGACGTGCCAGTTGTAACTCCAAAATTAATGAATATATCAACCATATAATGAGATCGATGTTGATCACTTCTCTTTGAGATGACATGGATTTCGAAATATTTCACGTACGGATTGGCCACAAATTATTCGAGGGGATATCGTCGTAACAATTTTAACGAACTCAACAACTCGTATGTACTAGCTAGTGTCCATCAAGAGAAACCATACACCAACTCGTATGTTCGAACTTGCTCATGCGTTTTATAGTTGTAGTCCATGACTATATATTCTAAGTTCCTACCTTAACACCAAGGAAAGTTCGTTCAATACTTTATTTGTATGTTAGTGAATAGTGATTGGTATTTAAAAATATATATGGGTTGTCTCAATAACCAATACTCATTTCCATATAGATAGATGTGATCCATGCTTACTCATTTCCACAAAGATTACATGCATTGTTCACAGATTTAGAATTAAACTGCAGGCAAACGATCGACGTGCCGGTTTGTAACCCCAAGAATGAATATCAACCATATAATGAGATCGATGTTGATCACTTCTCTTTGAGATGACATGGATTCCATATTTTAAAAAAAGATGACATGGATTTTGAAATATTTCACGTACGGCTTAGCCACAAATTATTCGGCGGATATCGTCGTAACAAATTTTAATGAACTCAACAACTTGTATATACGCTAATGTCAGGTTTCCATCAAGATAAACCATAAGTCATGGTCCACCAACTCGTATGTTCGAACTTGCTCATAAGTTTTATAGTCCATGACTATATATTCTAAGTTCCTACCTTAACACCATGGAAAGTTCGTTCAATACTTTATTTTTTATGTTAGTGAATAGTGATTGGTATTTAAAGTATATATGGGTTTTCTTTACAATAAACCAATACTCATTTACATATAGATAAATGTGATCCATGCATAGTTTAGCTTTTCCTCGTATGCTCTGAGTTGCAATAATCTGAGTCTTATGTTATTGTATTATGAATATAAAAATATCAATTCAATTTGTATAGATCATGCATGAGATTCTATGTGTATAGAGCTAATTCCAATAAACCTATTTCCAAACTCAACATAGTTCCCAAGAAACATCCAACAGTTGTTAAACACATGCAACATTTGTTGAAACATTCAACAGTATTCCCTTGATGTCTCTTTTAGGATGGCACCGATAATTAGAAATAAGTTGCTGGAATAGAATAACTTGATTGCAACTATTGCGAAAGTAAATCTACAATAAGGGAAGGTAACAATCACATGGACCTTAAGTACAATTAGTGGTAGTGATACGGTTAGGTCGATGTACACATACCTAATCACTAATGACATCAAGGTAACATATGAAATTTGGCGTAAAGTTGCCACTTAAGATTAAGATATTTCTTTGGTGGCGTAATACTTTCTAAAAAGGCAACCTAGCTAAAAGAATTTGACAAGAAAACAAATATTGTTTGCTTCTGCATTAATTTTGAGACCATTCAACATCTGTTTTTTTTTTTTTGTGTAAGTATGCTAACTCTCTTTGGCGTGTGTTTCATATGGTGGTTGGTATTACCCCCACCACGTACTGTACCAAACTTTTTGAGTATAAACAACGCCGAAAAGATTAAACTTGTTATTACTAGCAGATCATGCCTGTTGTTGGTCCATATGGTTCACTAGAAATGATAATGTTTTTTTTGAAGTGCGGTCCTAATAAAACAATTTTGTAGGTCTTATTTAGGTGAACACATTGGTCCTGGTTCTGGTTTTAGGATTAGTTAGCGAAGTGAAGAAAAGAAAGAATGTATCTACAAGGCCTGTCAGACGACCCTGGAGGCATCGGCTTTGGGATTGGTCTTTTTATTTACAGTTCCTACTACATATATATGATCTTCTTACTTTTTTTTTTTAACACAGGCACATCATTTCAGTTTTTTCCACATCGAGAGAGGGGGAAGATCACTATACCAAATACCAGGATCTCTCATCTACTTCGATCCTCCTTCTCTGAGGAGGTTAGGAAACTCATGTACTACATGATGACACGTTGTGCCACAACGTACGTGATCTCCCTTGATTTTTCTTTGTGTTAATAAGTTCAACTCACATGATCTTGTTAGTTAGTTTAACCTGGTAACTAAGACACATGATGGACTCAGCACTTCATTAGCTAACTAATTAACAACCTAAACTGGAGTAGTACACCCAACACTCTCCGCGACGAAACTGATTTGTAAGTATATGATCTCTTGTTCAATCCAACGATCGCAACCACCACCCTCCGCAGTCCGAATGCTCAACTTTAGACAACTATACAGTTAAACCAACTGAAGAGCGTTAAGCATCGTGGAGCATTGTTAATTAATTGATCAGATCGTGGATCAGTTCGCCGGATAAATTAATAAGGGGTCTGTTTATTATCTATTCTATCGTTTAGTGGCTAAAGTTGAGGATTAAAACTTTAGAGCGCTTTATCTTACTTGTGTGGCCTAATTTTTTTTTTTTTTTTTGAGATGGTCTAAACTTCAGATGACATTTTTAGGCCTACTGTTTAGGTTTTTGTTTGAGTGTAAGGAGTTTCTGTGGAGAAGGGGTTGGAGACTCGGTGTGGGCAATGATTTGAAAGGCCAGGATACCAATATCAATCATTAGCACTGCAAGTCAAAGGCTAGCCGTCACAGGCATATGGTAACGCTCGTAAAAGTCATTACAACAGGTATTAGTGGCATGACCCTTGGTACTCCCCCTCTACCCAGAAAAACATGTGTTGAATGTTAGAAAAGTAGTTCATGTTTGACCTAGTTTCTAATGATTAGTATTCATATTATCACTCCAAATTAGTTTATTATGAAAATACATTTCGTACCTAATCTAGAGATATATAATTGATATATCATAAATACTAATATTTTTATCTATAATTGATCAAACTTAAGATACTAGAACATGGCACTATATGCTTTAGAATTGTATGTTTTTTTTCTAGACGGAGGGGAGTTGATTGTATTGAAGGAACAACCACATCAATTTGAACTTTTAGAACAATAATGACTGTTGACATTTCTTAGCGCAATCAAAGGAAACGGGTTTAAAACCCATCCCCAATAACTGGCGCCCAAAATGCGCGTGACATCCCAAGTGAAACCATCGTGCGGGTGATCCGAGCGGGGAGCGTCAGCGGGATAGATCTTGCCATCTTAGATATTTCATCCATAGCGCACGGATCTATCATTGTAGTATTTCACCCGAAGTATTCGGGGTATCGTTATTTATATTTTCCCAAAGGAAGGCATGTGTTTATTAAGCTAGCATGGCATCTGAATAGAGGAACATGTGTTTGCTTAGACCAAATTGTTCATAACGAGGGGTAAGCAATAACGGTTTTATAGATAGTGTGACACACACTTAAGAATCCACCGACAAAGGATAAAGAAAATAGATAAAGAATAGATGAATAACCTAATGGAGTAATTCTAATGTATCTAGTCATGGCCATACAAATGAATAGTTAGGATCATATGCAAACATCATTTAAGCGTGGTTAGGTCTAGGATACGAGGGGAGACCCGACCAGGAAGTCTGCTTCCCACCGAGGCATTTACGAACTCCTACGGCACATACGAGCGTGGGGGATTTCAAGGGGCGGTCAAGGCTTGTCACGACCCGGCCGCCTACCCCTCAACCGTGGCATGCTCTCATATTCGCGGTGTCGTAATACCCGGGCACCATGCCCAAGATATCGAGCACTACTCTTGTCCCCCAGGATCCCCACTCGTCGAATGGACGGACTAGAACAAGAGCAAACCCGAAGGAACAACAAACCCGATATCCCACCTCTAATCAAGTTAGGCATATGATGATCGATGATGAACCGATATGAACATGTCAAGATTATGATATGTAAACTATATGCTAGTTCATATACCAACACAAGAACATGAACAAAACTATACTCTAGTTCATAAGTTAGGCCAAGAACATAGATATAAGACTTGCAAATAGAAGAATGCTCCATTGAGAAGATATATTACCAAAGCACTTTCTTCTAGGAGACAAGCCCTCCTTTGTAGCTCTTCTACTCCAAGTGCTAACCAAGAACTAAGAAGAAGAAGTAGTAGAAGAAGAGAGAGAGAGATAGAGGTGGTAGAGAGAGGAAGAATCTTT
Organism: Hyparrhenia diplandra; assembly: GCA_015847255.1. Lineage (NCBI taxonomy): Eukaryota > Viridiplantae > Streptophyta > Magnoliopsida > Poales > Poaceae > Hyparrhenia > Hyparrhenia diplandra. The sequence continues at coordinate 544,430 of JADLZK010011263.1, read as the reverse complement.
GGTTCTTTGGACTCCAAGTGGTGTGTGTTGAGAGAGGAAGAAGAGGGGGACTACTTATACACTTGGAGGAGGGGCCTAAGTGCTAATTTACACCAAAACCGACACAGTACACCTTCCTAATCGGACCAAACCGACCATCCCACGGCGGTAACCCCCGGAAAAGGAAGGTTAATGAACCGCCTCCCTCAGGGAGCGGGCCGAAACCACCTCGGGGAGGGTGCGGCCGCCTGAGGGGTGCTTACACACCCCGGGCTCGGCTTGGCCCGAGTCTCGGTGGTTTTGGCGTCCTTCGTCTTGAAAAGTTGTGGGCGGGCTTTGCTCGGCCCAATTTTGATGTTTTGGGTCGATTTGCTCTGGGCTTGTGTTTTTGCAAGAATGCGCTTTCGAGGATGGCGTACTTTGGTCGATTTTCTACTTGCTTTTATTATAAATCTGCAAAATAAAATACTAGACACTACGAGTGGAATTTTATTAGTGATAAATGTATATGAGTATAAAAGGTATAGTTTTACTCCTTTATGGTAGTAAGTTGACCGGGAAAAAATATGTGGTTGGTTCTGCGTCAACAAACTCCCCAAGCTTACCCTTTGCACGTCCTCGAGCAAAAAAGATAATTACTTGTTGTTGATCAGGAGTTGCTACTATGCCGATTACATTTCACAAGTGCGAGGGTTATAATAAGATTTTCTACTAGAGTTTGAATAAAATGGCACATCTTTTTTTCTCACCCTTTATTACCTTCCATCGTGGCGGGGCTTTTTAGCTTTTCTCAAAGTCTTAGGCGGTTGCGGATAGAACGGTTATAATAGAAATACTTTTCATTAGTCCTTTTGATCAACTTTTTATCAGGGGTTTATTTATTTAGATTATATTTGCTTTTTAGAAAGTATGGGCTTTTATTGCTATACAAATTTTTTTTTTTTTTTTTTTTTGGAGAGGTGGGCTCTACTCGCCCTAGACTTTTGTCTTTTATTTCCTCTCTTTCTTCTCTTTTTTTTTTTTTTTAGATGTGGGCTCTACTCGTCCTCGGACACGTGTCCATTTTTCATCTCATTTTTTTTTTTAACATAGCCCATATCATTTCTCTTTTTTTTTTTTCAAAGTAGATTCCCGGATGTCAAGTCTCTCTTTGGAACGAAATCATAGCAAATCTATTTGTACCATATCATACTTGGCAACAACTTAGACTAGATAGAGCCTATGCAACCCACATGAATCAAGTTTTTTTCGGATGAGTTTTTTAGACTTAGCCACTAAACCCAAACTTTAGAAAATTCAAATTATAAACTAGGCACAGTGCGAAAACATAAGACGAGCAACTATTCATCATTTCAATAAGGGACTAAGACTAAACATTCTCATAGCTCATATATATATAAAGCATTAAGGCACATAGAAGAGCTACTTATTCTATTTTTGATTTTTTTTTATGCAATATTGCTGAAATTTAAACATGCTAAAAATAAAATAAAATTTGATGAAAGTAAATATGCAATGCAATGATACACTTGAGGGTCCCTCCCCAAAGCTATCTCGAGGCCCGTGGGTATCTTTATTTATTTTGTTCTTTTTACGAGATAGGCTGCCGTTTTACCCTTCGGCGGAGGGTCCACTTTTTGAGTCCGTGGATCGGGACCTTCTTGAGTTTTGTCGTTTGATGGTGCACACGCTCACGGAGATCGGGAGGGCTGCACTTCTTTTAGCTTCCACACCTTTTTGAGGAGGAGCGTATTTTGATTGTTTCTTTTGTTTTGGTTCTTCTTTTTGGTGTGGAGCTACCTTACGGAGCCTTTTGCCCTTTTGTAAAGATGGGGACCTTTTTACGCTCCTCCTTTGGTTTTAGGAGCTGTCTTTTTTTCTTTTGTTCCCACCTTTTATTTTTGTTTGTTGCCTTGGAAGTCTTTGCCGGTCTTTGGGGACTGGATTTCTATTTCTTTAATGCCTTGCTCCCCATATTTTATCCGGATCATTTTGCACTCTTACGAGATTTGGGGGTTAAATTCAAATTTTCTTCATTGCCATTGATATTGAAGCGGTTTCTCACCTTAACATCAATCATTGCCCGTGATTGCTCAAGAATGGTAGATCCAAGGATAAGTGGTGTATCTTTAGTGAATTCCATGTCCAATACCACAAAGTCAAGCGGGACAAAATACCCTCCAGTTTTCCACGGGTATGTCTTACGCAATCCTGGCTTTGGATACCTTATAGATGAGTCCCGCGGTTGTAGTGTCATAGATGTTGGCTCTAGATTTGTATGCTTGAGTTTGTTGAAGGCTGATTTTGGCATGACACTAACACCGGCTTGGCGCCCGGATCACATAAGGCGTGGTTGAATGTTTGTGTTCCAATTGAAGCGAGGAATTGTAGGGCATCCTGGATCTTTCTTCTTTTTGGAGGTGACGATTTAGGATAGAGGCACTACATTCTTGGTTAACTTCACAACTTCTTGTTGGTAGTGGCCGCTTGTTTTGGATGATATCCTTTATGTACTTGGCATATGGCCGGTACATGGAGCATGTCTAGGAGTGGCACACTTACATGTACTCTCTGGATCATCTCCATGAACCGAAAGTGAAACTATTCATCCAAAGATTAATGCGCCTTCTTGTTCTTGTGGTGAAGGGTAGGTACGTTATGTTTGTATATTCCAATGGCACCTCCTCCACTTCGGCTCCTCTGCTACCTATGGGGTTACCTCTTCGAGCGGACTTCTCTTTTTCTTTTCCTCACCGCAGAGTTGGGATTTGGTGGGTCACGAGTAGACCTTCCCCTCACAGTAGTCAACTGCATTTATGCTCTCTGGGGGCTTCTGATTGTCTTGAAGCTTTTTCTCCAACCATTCTTTGGGAGGCGGCGGCTAGTTGGGGATATTTGTGTTTCAATCTTCTTGTTAAAATTCAACGATTTGTCATAGTAGAGTTGAGTCCATCCGAAATTGCTGCTGACTCCTTCTAAGATGTTATCGATCTGGCTCATCTTGTTGGTGAGGTTTTCATTGATTTTGGCTTGGCCCAACACCGGATCCTTTAATGACGGCTGCCCGGGGTTATAATTAGAGTTGTACCCCTAGTTTGCCTTGGAATGGTGGCCTGGGTGGTTGTTCGGCCTTCTTTGCGAGGTTGGCGATACCCATTCTTTGTTGTTGATGAATCACGGCTTCTTCACGGGTCTCGGGGCAATTATTTCCCGGTGGCCAACTTCACCACATGTCTCCGCAGTCATGTGAACATCACGTGGGTAAGGCGGGGCGGCTGGCGGGTAGTTGAGTGCGTCTTTAGCTCCTCTAGCTTCTTCACAAAAGATCAATTTTGCGGCAAGCATATCCGCCTCCTTCCACGGTGTGCATACCTTTTTGTGTTTTTGTCTAGGGTCCTGTCTTCTCCCGGCTCGATTTGCCACCATTTTTTTCGTCCGAGGGCTGTTGCACGACTCGATGGTGGCGATAAGAATAAGCCACCGGCAGCAGCGTCGAGTGCCCCTTTGATATGGCCGTGAGACCATTATAGAATTACGGAGCACCGGCCCGACTCTCCATCCCGTGGTGCGGGCATGCTAGAATGTATTCTTGCGGCCTTTCCCATGCCTCTAGAATGGGTTCCATTGATGTCTGGCCGGAAATTGGCGATTCTTCTCCTCGGGGGCATTGGTTTTACCCATGGGGAAGAACTTAGCCAGAACGCCGTGGAGCACTTGGCCCACGTCTTGACTTCTTCCTTGTCCTTGTAGAACCATCTGTTTCGCCTTCCCCACGAGGGAGAAAGGAAACAAAGGGAACTGACAACGTCACGGTTCGGCGTCCTTGATAACAATTGTGGCTCGCCGCGGCTCAAGGAAGTGTTGGAGATGAGCGTTAGGCGTCCTCGCTAGGCAGTCCACGAATGGGCGGCACGCACCATAGTGATTAGCCCGGTCACGCGCAGTTCAAAGTTCTTGTCGCCACATTCACCACCGGCCCGATGGCACGTTGGTGACAACGGGGAGTAGAAGAAATCGCGCGGTGACTTACGGGCCATAGCTTCTCGTTCGGTTGGTGCTGGGATGTCGGTCTCGACCGTCGGGGTTCCGGCCGAAGAAGAAGCGGCCACGAGACACATTCTTCCTTAGGAGTGCCTGCGGATCGAGATGAAGTTTTTTCACGGTTTGGAACCCGACATACACTATCTGTTTTCATCCACAGCGAGGAGAAAACATAAAAGATTAGCCTTGTATGGGCAAATGGTAGCTACGCACACAGTTCATATTCATAGCCCGGCTAGTTTATTTTGTTTTTTTTTCACAATGCCTTCCCGGCAATGGCGCCGAAATGCTTGTTGACATTTCTTAGCGCAATCAAAGGAAACAGGTTTAAAACCCATCCCCAATAACGGCGCGCCCGATGCACGCCGTGACATCCCCAAAGTGAAACCACCGGTGTGGGTGATCGAGCGAGAACGTCAACGGGATAGATCTTGCCATCTTTGATATTTCATCCGCAAGCGCACGGATCTATCATTGTAGCATTTCACCCCGAAGTATTCGGGGTATCGTTATTTATATTTTCCCAAAGGAAGGCATGTGTTTATTAAGCTAGCATGGCATCGAATAGAGGAACATGTGTTTGCTTAGACCAAATTGTTCATAACGAGGGGTAAGCAATAGCGGTTTATAGATAGTGTGACACACACTTAAGAATCCACCGGCAAAGGATAAAGAAAATAGATAAAGAATAAATGAATAACCTAATGGAGTAATTCTAATGTATCTAGTCATGGCCATACAAATGAATAGTTAGGATCATATGCAAACATGATTTAAAAGTGGTTGGGTCTAGGATACCGGGAGACCCCACCCGGAAAGTACGCTTCCCAGGGGCATTTACTGAACTCCTACAGCACATCTGAAATGTGGGGGGGATTTCAAGGGACGGTCAAGGCTTGTCACGACCCGGCCGCCTACCCCTCAACCGTGGCATGCTCTCATATTCGCGAGGTGTCGTAATACCGGGCACCATGCCCGCATATCGAGCACTACTCTTGTCCCCCGGGATCCCCACTCGTCGAATGGACGGACTAGAACAAGAGCAAACCCGAAGGAACAACGAACCGATATCCCACCTCTAATCAAGTTAGGCATATGATGATCGATGATGAACCGATATGAACATGTCAAGATTATGATATGTAAACTATATGCTAGTTCATATACCAACACAAGAACATGAACAAAACTATACTCTAGTTCATAAGTTAGGCCAAGAACATAGATATAAGACTTGCAAATAGAAGAATGCTCCATTGAAAGATATATTACCAAAGCACTTTCTTCTAGGAGACAAGCCCTCCTTGTAGCTCTTCTACTCCAAGTGCTAACCAAGAACTAAGAAGAAGAAGAAGAAGTAGAAGAAGAAGAGAGAGAGAGATAGAGGTGGTAGAGAGAGGAAGAATCTTTGGTTCTTTGGACTCCAAGTGGTGTGTGATGAGAGAGGAAGAGAGGGGGACTACTTATACACTTGGAGGAGGGGCTAAGTGCTAATTTACACCAAAACCGACCTGGTACACCTTCCTAATCAGACCAAACCGACCATCCCTCGGCGGTAACCCCCAGAAGGAAGGTTAATGAACCGCCTCCCCGAGGCTGGGCGGAAACCGCCTCAGGGAGGGTGCGGCCGCACCAAGGGGTGTCTTGCGCACCCTCACAGGCTCGGCTTGGCCCGAGTCTCGGTGAAATGGCGTCCTTAGTCTTGAAAAGTTGTGGGCCGGGCTTTGCTCGGCCCAATTTTGATGTTTTGGGTCGATTTGCTCCTGGGCTTGTGTTTTGTAAGAATGCGCTTTCGGGATGGCGTACTTTGGTCGATTTTTCCACTTGCTTTTATTATAAATCTGCAAAATAAAATACTAGACACTACAAGTGGAATTTTATTAGTGATAAATGTATATGAGTATAAAAAGGTATAGTTTTACTCCTTTATGGTAGTAAGTTGACCGGGAAAAATATGTGCGTCCGTCAACAATGACTAATAGTATATATGTGTAACATATAGTCCATCAACACAATGCATTTGTTTGGGCATAAAATTTAGAACACACATATAACAAAATGTACTAAAGTATATACATATATATAGTTGTAAAGTTATTATAATAAACTAACATGTAGTTCTTGATAGCTAAAATCGCCAAAAGAGTAATGGACTATACCATTAAGACATTGAAGAAGTATATTTTAAACCTCAAAAACGAAGTTCAAATGAAGAAAGGACAATTTTTGGGCTAAATATGCTAAAATCAGCTAGTGCATCACCCAGACGGGCTTCAGGCCCCAACAAAAACCGTCTAGGGCGGTTTCCCTGTTCGAGACTAGGTTGTGACCAACTTCGGTGCGGACCAATTTTGATCTTAGGAATCCACGAAGATTACTCTTAAAGATGTTTTCTACATGTATAAGACCACCACCTCTATATAAATGAATCATCATGGTTGATTAGGGAATTGAGCTTCCCAACATCAAAAGACATCTATTACTCTCTCCTTTTTTTCCAATCTACTACTACCTTTCCTCGTTCTTCGTTGCTACTTTATGGCTATATTGGATCTATGGCGATGAAGCTCAAGTAGTGGTCGGGGAAGGCTAGGGCAGCCCATAGCCACCATGCACCCTAATGGGCGCTTCTTAGGTGTGTGTGTTTTCAGGTTTTAGAAGACCTTGTTGACGTGTGTTGCGTATCACACTTCTAACGGGGCTCGTTAGGTGACATGGCTTATGTATCACGCTCATTACTAGAGACACTAGGCGAAGTGTTTGTCTGTGAGTACACTGTAGGTGTCAACCAACTTAGAGTGTCGGCTAGGCCAATCTTTGGCTTGCTTATATAACAAGCAATCTAGCTCTTGCCAAAAATGGAGTAAATACCTCAATCAATGTTACAAATAGCATCTATAGCACTGCTATAACATGACAAGTGGAACAACAGGGCCTCGACATGTGGTCCAATTTGAACCGGACACATGGAAGAACAAGGGAGGGCCACATTGTCCAATAGTAAGTTGATACTTGACCCAAGCATCTCCAATGATACATGCTAGCATGTACTGCGTGGAAGCATCTCTCAACGGAAGCACCCACTAGCGTGGCAGCCCTAAACACTTCTATGACGACCAATTTTTGTTCATAGATGTGACCACTTCTAAGATGTGACCACTTCTATGTTGTGTTTTTAAAATTGGTCATAGAAGTTCATATGTGACTTAACTTCTGTGATAGTGGGTTTTTTTTCGTCATAGATTCGTCATAGAAGTGCAATTATGACAAATTTTGCTTATTCCATGACGAAAAACATATCATCATAGAAGTTGAAATCTGTACTAGTGATATTGCATATTTTACCGCTAGTCTTTGCTATGACTATGAGCGCTATTTCCTACTTAACCATGAAGGTACAAATAATAACTCTGAGCATCTCACACAAGAGACACCAATCCACCCCATCTCTAGGGTAATTTATGCATGTTTTAGCTAATAGAGTGTGACTCGGATTAGAGAAGAACGAGAATCTCAAAGGATAGGAAAAGTTTTGAATCCAATACCATGAGTTCTAGATTGAACTTGAAGACACAAATCGCTAGCATGATATTTTACGACGATGCCAATGAAGACTAGTCCAGCCTACCCTTGTTAATCATGTTGATCCCATTTCACAAACCAACAAAAGCAATTTTGCAAACTATTAAGTGAAATATATTTTAGCGACATAGGTAAACCTTTTTTTATAGCCATTCTTGAATTGTATTGACTTTGATTCTTTGTGCTCAAACTTAAATCATTATTTTTTTTGAGTTGAAAGAAGAATTATATTAGATAAAATTTAGTACATCAACACATTACATGCACTCTACATTACCCTACAAATTTCAAGAAACTGAAATTCATCAAAATTATACCCGGATCGTGAATATCTTTAGATCTAAAAACCAAACATGTACGACACTTTGCGGTATTGATGATCGCATACACAAACTCTTGGCAAAAGGCCTAAGAACAGTGCCCAATGAGCGAAGACCAACATTCATGCATGTAGATGGAGTTGAGAAACTTTTTTCTCTAATGTCTTGATTCTTCTTCTTTTACGCCACTAAAAGTGTGAGGAAGACTGATCTAAAACTTGTTCTTCGTTATGTCCAAATCTAACCACAATAAAATGAAGAAGAGTCATGAGAAAATTATTCCATAGCGGCGACACCATCTCCACCTTGATGCCACCGTCTAGAAATAAAAAGTATCCTTGTCGTCGTTAGTTTCATATGATAGAATGAAGATTAAATGTTATAGTATTTCACATGATAGAGATGACATGGTAATTTTTGTAATTAAAAAGGAATGACATGGACTTAGTGGAGAATGATATGGACACCTTGCATAAGGAGAGAAATCATTTAGTGGGGTTTAGCTTTATAAGAGTATAGAAAATAGATTAAAGATTTACAGTTTCATATGATAGAGAGAAAGATTAAAGTTTATAGTATTTGACATGATAGAGTGACATGATCATGTGTAATTAACAAGGGATGACAAAGACTTAGTGGATAATGATGTGGATACGTTACCTTTGCACGAAGAGACAAAACATTGGTGGGTCACTTAGTGGGGAATGATATGGACACCTTGCATGAAGAGAGAAATCATCTGGTACATGGGGTTTAATAACTTTATAAGAGTTTAAGATAAGATAAGATATATCATGGGAGAACAACGTATATTGACATGGGTGTAAAAATGTATGCCCAATACTTTTTGCTACAAAATTATAGTTACCCTGTATTGCACATGTACAATATTTGAGACAAATAAATGTGTTAATTCGAACCCAAACACAAAAAATAGCACTGGATTCCTTCCCTTGAGTATTCGCTACAATTGCCGTTTTGCCAAATGAACGCATGGAACCATCAAGTTTGTCGTTTGTGATGGCGCCAACATCGATCCTGATGGCCATTCAACAAAGCATGATGTACACTAGTGACAATGTAAAGGGAATCACACTGACTATGGTAGCTACAGTAGAAAATTATAGAAGAGAAGGCTCAAATTATCTTCAACCTCTCTAGAGTCTATCACTTTTCTTTCTTCTATGTTGTAAAAATAAATAGTGGCTTTTAAAGAAGGAGTTCCTTTAATGTAGAAGCAGTAGTAGTAGCTTGAGCATTGCCTACTGATGTTGGCGTTTCTTAGCATCATCATTAGGATAGATATATCCTAGCAACGTCACAAGAAAACGCCGGGTGGTATTCTGCAATGTTTATCGAACAAGTCAGCAAGCGTATAGAAATACCGTTGTAGCATTTCACCTGGAAGTATTCGGGTACCTTTCATTTATATTTTCCCAAAGGAAGGCATGATATAAAAGTCTCTAATATGAATATGGATAATATAACATGACTGTATAATAGACCAAAGTTCATAAAAGAGATAAAACATGATAATTAAAGGATAACTTGACACACACACTCGAGCAATCTCATGGATAAAGATAATAGAAAGAATAAAGAATGAATGAATAACCTAAGCTGGAGTAGGCATATCCTATGTAGTTGTGCAAAGAACAAGTCAATGATCATACAAGCTATAGGGACAGAGTAAGATGGACAGGGAGATCCCCGTAGCTAGTCTGCCAGCCGATAGGCACATTAAAAACTCCTACACAATACCCGGACGTGGAGGAGTGCAAAGGACGGACAAGGCTGCTGAAAGGTCCTAAATGGCTAGAGGGGGGGGAATAGCCTAATAAAAATTTCTACAAAACACTAGACAAACTTGTTAGAATAACAAAAGGCGATAAACGCGTTTGCTCTAGCTCTACTTGTCGGCAAGCCTCCTATTGACAATTCTAGTTGCTATGATCTCTAGTTCACACACAAGGGCTAAGTCACTACTTTACAACTAGGTGAACAAGCTAATTACTCTAGCAACTAAGCAAGTCTACTCAAACTACACTAGCACAAGGTATAAGAAAGTAATGCAAGAGTGTAGAGGTGATATACCACAATGTCGAGGCTAGTCACTCCAATCACCAAGGATAAATCAATGTGATAACCAAATTGAAGCCAATCACCAAGAGACAAGTGGAGACACGAGATTTAACCCGAAGTTCACTTGAGCACCCTCAAGCTAATCTCCGTTGTGCCGACCTTCTCACGTGTGGAGTCGAGGTGGAGCTCACTCCAAGCCAAATGCCTTTAGGCTTCTCGCACCCAATGCAAATGAGAGGTACCCAAGACACGAACAATAGATTTCTCACTTTGTCTTCCCGACGAGGAGTGTGTGATCCTCTCACAATCACCGGAGGTGGCCAAGAACAATCACCAACTCTTGCCAACGCCTCCACCAATCACCAAGCCGGCTAGGAGTGGTGCTCTCCAAGAACAAAAGGAAATCCACCGGGCTCACAACGATCCACAAAAGCGCCACTAGATGCAACGATCAAAGCAATGTGCACTTGAATCACCTCAACTCACTAGAATGGATGCTCTCAAGCAAAGGAGTGAGGAGGAGGATGTGTGCTCAGCTCTAGAGGTGTTAGGATTGATTCAAAATGACCAAGAGACCTCCTAGAGCCGGCCAAAGGGGTATAAATACCCCCACCACGAAATGTGGCCGTTGGGGTGCAAATCACGCACAAATCAGCTTGACCGGACGCTTGACCGGGACTCACCGGTGAGTCCGGTCGGTGGGTCCGGGTCTAACCGACAACCCCAACCTGAACCGCTGACCGGGCTGCTGGCCGGTCGGTCGCCGCGTCCGTCGGTGCCGGGCCAGCACCGGAAGCGTCCGGTCGGTGCGTCCCGTCGCTCCTCGGCCGGTCACGAAAACATGCTCTCTGCCGGATGCGGTCACCGGTGCGTCGGTCGAAGCTCGTGCTTCCGGTCGAAGAGTCGGTCACCTTCGAAATGCGAAATTCCGTTGTTTTGTCGCCGTTCCTTCGCCTTTGCTCCAAACCAACTTCCGTCACTTGATTCTTGTTGCCGACACGTCGAAGAACACCCCGACACCATGTGTTAGCATTTTGAAAACATTTTCCATCAAGAACGGAGTTAGCTTTCTAGGTTAGAATGCATGAAACTGATTTTGAACCTAGAGGCACATGTGGATCGATATGTACGATAGTTTTCCCCTCTTTATAGTGCGGCTTATCGATCCTATAAACACTCACACCCTCTATGGTGTCTTGAGTGTAAAATCAAAATGGCCCTATGATATACCTTTGCCTTGAGCCCATTTTGATCCACCATCCATTCCAAGTCATGCACTTGATCATCAATTTGAATCATCTCGATCCATCCACCATGACCACCATGCACAACCTTGGCTTGACCAATCTCCAACTAAATCAACACTTAGCATAGAGAGATTAGTCCTAAGGATGTCATCAATTAGCCAAAACCAATCTAGAGATCTTCAGCTGCCACCACCTGCAGCTTACCTCACTACTGTAGGGCACCGTCATATCCGAAGACTCCCGTGCACCCGAGCTCCATGCATGTGTACTAAGGAACTACTCACATCCCCCTAGGACTTTGACCCTACGGATCACCGAGATAAAACATGGGCACACTCGAAGGCACGACCGACCACCATCTAAACTCCATGTTATATATTGTATCAATGATTAAGCATCAAGTTCTATATGACAAATTGTAAGATAGAAACTATAGTCTAGTTCATATGCCAAGATTATGTTAAAAGAACAATAGGTTACGATCATAACATACAAAACCATATGCTAATTCATAAGTCAAGATTATAACATGAAAACTATACTCTAGTTCTATAGCACAACTATAATCATAAATAAAAAAACTTGAATAAGGAAGAACTCTTCATATTGTTCATACCAAGAATACTCCAAGGTCCAAGCTCTCCAATGAAGATTCTTGCCTACAAACTACTAATAAAAAGTAAAAAGATACAAGTGAGGGAGAGAGAGGCTTGTTTGTGTGGTGTGTGTGTGAATAATGGAGCCCTCCCCATCTATTTATAACATAGGATAGTAGGTTTGGCAAGAATAAAGAAAAGGAAGCACCCTCGGCACCTCCTATGGATGTCGGCATGCAACCGCCGAGAAAGCTGGTCCCGAGAGCGGTGTTATGGGTTCGGTCGGACCGGTGTCTCGGTCGGACCCCGGGTGGGCCCAATCGCCACCGACTTTTGCGTGGCGGTTCTCTCATGGGCCGGGATCGAGGATCCAAAGGTGCTTCAGTCCACTTTTTGTTGAAGTGGGCTTTCTCTACTTCCCTTTGATATTGCGTGTTTCTAGAATTTGTGTTACGCTTTGCGTTTTATTCTTTACTTTGTGCATTCCCGCTTGATTCCGGTGTTTGTCCTGCAAAATATGATTTCTTGAGAAACAAGTAGAACTAGGTCAAAGCATATGCATGTGTCATAAGTATGCTTGTTTCCCTAGATTTGGATATAAATTGGTGGTATAAAATGGTACCGTGAACACCCGCCCCACCCTAAATCTGCTCCTTGTTATGCATATTTTATTGTTCACTACTATGGTCGAGGACCAACACCTCTTTATTAATATCTCTATCTCCACCGAAGAAGGTGAGTACAACAGATATAAGTACAACCAAAATGGCTTCATGTTCCATAACAAGAAATTCCCCGATATGAGCCTAATCATTTGTACAATTGTACTCTTGATAGTATGTTATTTATACTTTAATGAGCTAGCATGGATGGGATAAATCATATAATTTGGTCCTGTATCACATTTAGGATTTCCATTTTTTGTTCAGATTATTTTAGTGATGTTTATTAAATTGATGATAATTATAAACTTTGTATTTGTTCAATTTACATGAAATTTGGGCTATCTTGTCCATGTTTCGTTTACGAATTTAGAAAAATATTTACATTTTGTCTTACTTAGTACCCAAGCTCCTAGGATCTCTAATGTGTACAAATTCTACAAACTAGTTCTAATTTATCATCTAAATTTTGTACACATAACACTAGTACACAACGTGGCTATATAATCGGTCGGAAACACTCACTCGAGCAAAGTAAGGGAAGAGTATAAATGCTACAACATGGTAGAGCTAGCCTGAAGAACTTGAGCAGATTATTCTCTGATTCAACTAAGCAATTTTTGGGTAGGGAAACAGTGTCCTTGAAAGCAACATTTGGGTCCACTTGGATAAAAAAGAAGACTCCACTCGCTATAGAAGTGTAGTTGGAGCAATACAGTACCTGACTCTTACACGACCTGATATCTCCTTTGCTATGAATAAAGTATGCTAGTTTCTCCATGCTCCAACAACAACAACCCATTGGAGTGCTATGAAAACAATACTAAGATGTGTTCAAGGTACTATAAATGTTTGTCACTAAATTAAACAATCAAAATCCACCATGGTTAGTGCCTTCTCTCTCGGCGAGACTAGGCGGGGTGTGTTGATCAGAAGATCAACTGGAAGATTTGTTGTTTATTTTGGGAATAACTTAATCTCATTGATAGCAAGGAAGCATGCCACAGTCTCATGATCTAGTATTGAAGCGAATATAAGACACTAGCAAATTCCACTTTGCTGAAATAATGTGGGGTTAGAAACTACCGACCAGAACTCAATGTTCACCATCATAGAGCAACAAGACTTGATTGTGACAACTTAGGTGACAAATACCTTTCTGTGAACCCAATCTTTCATTCAAGAACGAAACACATTGAAATCGACTTCCATTTTGTGTGTGTGAGAGAGAGTGGCCGAAACTACTTGACATCAGATTTATCAACTCCGGTGATCAGGTAGTCGACGGATTCGCCAAAGCTATGTCTATGGAAAAGTTAAAACAATTTAGAGTCAGTCTCAACCTAGCTTGTCAGTGGTTAAGATTGAGGGGTGTTAGAATGGCTAAATGTAGATTAGCTAAATATGTGTGTGTAGGTGCATGCCCACCATGACCAATTAAATGGCATCACCGTGTAAGCAATATTGTGCCTAGTCTTTAGGGTCATTGTATCTATTATGCAGGATCATGTAATCTCTCATGCAAATGCTGTAAGCCACGTAAAGGGCAGTTCTCTACCTATATAAACATGCAACCGAGGACCAGGAGAGGCAACCTCGTTAACCCAAATATATCATTCTTCTTTCACTCTTCTATCAGGCATGCAATCTCTACTTGTTGCCAATGATTTTCTCTGGGAAGGGTTCATGCGTTTTGTTTATATTTCTAACCAAGGAGACTAGATACACCTCTCCTTTTGCCGTTTCGTACGTGCTCATATTAACAAAGAGCCGGTCATCTAAACCTGCCCTTGAAGTTACGTACATGTGTTTTGAGCTGTGCAGCAACTCAAGCTTAAATCCACGCAAGAACAGAAAAAAATATGGCTAGACATACAACAATATACTATATAATTTTATTATCTACAGAAATTTGGAGTCTACACCACTAGTACAAAAGCTTACTAATAGAACGCCTCCCTTTTTCATTAGGGGCGGTTTATGTTTTGAGGCGCCCCTCTTTGTGTCTGACCGCCCTGCTGTAGACATGTTACGAGCCGCCCCAATAGTAACCACATTAGGGGCGACTGGTGTTACGAGCCCCCTACTATTAGCGAGGGCGGTTCATCCACCACCGCCCTAATGTAGTCCCCCACGGCGGCTCTATATAGAGGCACCCTACGGTGGGTTCCCGAATTTTGAAACGAGGCACTAAAAATTAAAAATTTGTAAACGACCTCGGATAGAAAAACTTCCTACATATGAAATGTAGATCTCGAAAAGTTATGAAATTTTGTAGTTGACCACTTTTTACTTTGGAATCATCTAGTCATGCAAAAGTCGTGTTCAAATGTCTCAAATTTGAAATTCAAATTTAAAGTAAACGACCTCGGATGGAAAAACTTCCTACATATGAAATGTAGATCTCAAAAAGTTATGAAATTTTGTAGTTGACCACTTTTTACTTTGAAATCATCTAGTCATGCAAAAGTTGTGTTCAAATGTCTCAAATTTGAAATTCAAATTTCATAAACGACCTCGTATGAAAAAACTTCCTACATATGAAATGTAGATCTCGAAAAGTTATGAAACTTTGTAGTTGACCACTTTTACTTTGAATCCATTTAGGGCCTCAAATAGTCAATTTACACTTGGAATTGTATAATATGTGGGGACGCGTAATGGGATATGGTCACATATGAGTGTGTAGCGCAGTGGTGGGGGGTGGTCGCCTTTTGGCACGGGTCGTGAGGTTCGAATCCCGCCGGCCGCGTAGCGCGATTTTACGTGAAAAATGCGGGACTTGCGACTTGCGCGGGCCGATGGGGTGCTCCCCGATATAATAAAAATGTTTTGCACTACTACTATTTGATTTTACGTGGCGGTTTTTTTTTTTATTTTACGTGGCGGTTTCCTGCCCGCCAAAAATCGATTAACCGTGGCGGGCATTTAACAAAATCGCCACGGTTAATGTATTAACCATGGCGATCATCTTTACATGGCGGTTTTTGTAATATAACCGCCACGGTTAATTAATTTAGGATTAATAAAAAATAAATCATAAATATTATAAAATTATAAATTATGATCTACACCACCGAAAGGTCCCCTGTGATTTTTGGTAATTGAGTGACAACATTAGGTGGACTAATAACGTGTGATTGAGATAATACCGCGGGAGATTAGTTCGCATGTGATGATGCAATGGAGGAGCTTATTGCATATGAGACATGACATGGAGTCATGTGACCGAGGTCGTGAAGATCAAGACAAGGCTTGGCTTGATGGACCAGTTGCAAGTGTGAAGGGCAAGTCGAGGCAATGAAGCGATGGACCACGAGGCAGTGAAGCTTGGGCAAGACTTGGCGCCGACGGACCAACGCAAAGCGATGAAGAGCAAGTGAGGTCAAGATCGATGGACCAAGAAGGTCATGTGATGATATGAAGTGGATCATATCATTCTTGATCGTGTTGGTGCATGTGTTGCATCGGCACTTGGAAGATAGAGCGGAATGGAAATGCGCAAGGCAAAGGTATAACCTATAGGGCATTTCATTTTGCCGATCATTGGTGCTTAGAGAAGTTTATGACCGGGTTTAGGATAGATGGCCGTACTATCAAGAAGAGGGGCAAACTTGTTTGCATATCAGTCATCTAGTGCCACTTGTGCAATCTAACTTTGCGATGTGTTAGGATCGAGTGGCGTGGAAAGAGCTAACCCGTCCTTTGAAATGATTGTGAAATTGCTAACACACATGCACATGGTGATGTACACTTGGTGGTGTTGGCACGTTTGCAAAGCGCGCGGTGGTTTGCGGGGGTTGAGTTGGGTTTGAGAAAATGAGATGTATATTTTCTATTGCGCCGGATGCATCGTGGTGGTGAGAACATGCTACTCCTTGTGCTCAAGTTGGTATACTTGTTGGGTAGCATGTCGAAGCAAAGACGACGGAGAAACGACGGTTTTTCGCAGCTCAGTGGTGACCGGACTCGGCGACCGGACTCTCGACCGGATGCACGAGATCCGACCGGATGGTCCAGTCGGTGCTTCCGATCAAACTTCCAGTAAGAATGTTTTTCGGATCATGGTTGGAGTTTGACCGGACGCATGCACCGGAACCACTGACCGGACGCATGGGCCGGGTGTCTGTTGTGGGGCCAAGGCATCTGTCCTTTGTGACCGAACGCACGGTCAGGAGTGACCGGACCCTTGACCGGACGCGTGGATGAGTCCGGTCGGTGCGTCCGGTCAACTCGCAGAAATCGTGGTTTGAAGCACCAACGGCTCTATTTTGGATGGAGCCTATTTACTTGCTTTGGTCGGCCATGGCAGGTTGCTGAGCATACTTGGGCCTTGGTGGCTTGTGTTGTGGTGCTTGAGAGCCCTTTCACTCATTCTAACTTGATAGTGTTCATCCGATTGAGTGAGTGAGCGATTCTAGTGCGATTGCTTTGAGAGATTGCATCGTGTGGCACTAGGTGATCGTGTTGCAAGCCGGTGTGCTTGTTGCTCTTGGAGGTTGCCACCTCCTAGACGGCTTGGTGGCAAGAGACTTCGTGAAGCACGCAATTGGAGATTGTGCGGTGCTCCGAAGGAAGATTTGTAAGAGGTTCGTGCTCACCTCGCGGGGATCGTGAAGAGCAACTCTAGTGGAGCGTGTCTTTGAGTTACCTCACTTGTGAGTGTGGGTTCAATCGCGGTGCCTTGAGGGGCTCACTTGAGAGTGGTGTCTTGCGGTGCCTTGCGGGGCGTGCCTTGAGGGGCAAGTGGTTTGCGGATCACACCGAAGAACCATCTAGGTGAAACACCGGAGGAACCACCCAAGGTGTTGGTCGACACAACGAGGAGTAGGGGGAAGTTGGAAAGCTTCCCGATACCTCGGTAAAAAATCACCGGTGTCAACTTGTCTACTCTTCTCGGTGGTTTGCATTCTCCAAATCACAAGCTTTGTATTTACATTCATATATATCTTGTGCTTGTGCTTGTGGAGTAGCTCTTGCAATTACTAGCTTGTGTAGCTTGTTTAGTTGCATTGCTTAGTTTGTGTAGCTAAGTATTTTGAGCCTTTGGGTTAGGTGTGTGTCGCCTTGTCCATTGTGCATCTAGTGAGCTTAGGTTGGCTTTGTGCTTTTGCTCATTAGAATTGTGTAGGAGCTCACCCTTGTTTGAAGTACTAGTGCATAGGTTTGTGTGACCTTGCAATAGAAACGGTTAGGACCTCAAGCTAGTCTTATCACCTCATTTTCTTTGTGTAGGATCTTTTGTGAGGTGATTTAGAGTCATAGCTAGAGGGGTGAAGTCTTGGCTAAACGAATAGTTTCACTTCCGCATTATATTTGTTTAGCCGGCACAATTAGTTTTAGAAAGGACTATTCACCCCCCTCTAGTCCCATTCTCGGCCCTACAACCACATATTAAATAATAAAATAAGACAATATTGACATATATAAATCTTCAACATGCATGACAATTCGACATTCAACTGACATGGACATTCAACACTTAGAATTTAAAAGTGACCATCAGTTTTACAAACTCGATCAAACGATCGATTGATCAAGTTTAGGTTACAAATTATTTACAGTCGACATCTAATCGCCCATCCCACATATAGTCCTTCATGTCTAACTTATTCCTCTAGTCCCGTAGTTCCCATAAGCTCGTTTGTGGCAAGGTCGCTCTGAGGGTCGAAGAAGTGGCCGGTAGGTAGCACAACGAAAAGATCAGCATCCTCGGGCGACATGTCATCAACTACTGACTGCTCACCATCATCTCCACCCGCATTGTCTTCTGGCAAGTCTTCAAGCAGTTCATTTACGGTGATGTAATCACGATTATCAACTGCTTCTCCATCTGATGGTGGGGGTTGGTCTCATCCTTCGTCCACCACCGTTGTTTCCGTCGTTGCCGTCGACGAGGGTCCTCCAGATGAACCGGCTGCGACACTCGGTTCTTTTTCGCCATGATACTTCCACACGAGACATCATTCTTGTGTAAGAACATATGCTTGCACTGATAGCACGGGCACACCATTTCTTCCAAACCCTGACTGATTCGATGCTTCTGCGCGACGGGTAAACTTCTTTCGCACATGATCAACGAAGTCCACACTTATCCTCGGCCAGTACATCCAATCCCCTTCTCGCGCCATAACATACGGCCCGCACAAATTAATTAAACCAGACCAAAGAGAGAGCGATCGATGATTAGAGCTATCGAGGGATCAAATTGAGGGATATATATATAGAGAGAGAGTTAATTAAGTGCAAAAAAGACAAATTGGAGAGAGAGAGGGGGGAGAGAGAGATCGAGAGAGAGGGAAGAACACACTCAAATGAGAGGGAGAGAGAGGGGGAGAGAGAGGGAGAGAGAGGGGAGGAGAGAGGGAGAGAGAGAGGGAGAGTGAGAAGAGGAGAGAGGGGGGAGAGAGAGGGAGAGTGAGAAGGGGAGAGAGGGGGAGAGGGAGAGGGAGAGAGAGGGAGGACCAACTAGATCTCATAAGATTGAGGTAGAGGGGGAGAGAGAGAGGGAGAGTGAGAAGGGGACAGAGGGGGGGGAGGGAGAGGGAGAGTGAGAAGGGGAGAGAGAGTTATCTAGATCTCAAAAGAGAGGGGGAGAGAGAGAGCACACCACATTCAATTAGATCTCAAAGAGAGGGAGAGGACCATGCATATGCAAAGAGAGGGAGGAGAGAAATTAAATACCCCTTTGTGGTGCCAAACTTCAAGGAATCAAGGGCAAAACCCCTCCCCCAATGGTGATTATTAGGGTTTTGAAGCTCAAAACCCTAAAAATGGAGAATTCCCGTGGGGAAGAAGGTTGGGGCTGTTTTTATAGCTCAGACTTTTTACGTGGCGGACATTGTTATAAAACCGCCACGGTTAATAGGATTAGCCGTGGCGGTTATTTTACAAAGCCCGCCACTGTTAATCCATTAACCGTGGCGGTTTTTCCCCTGGCCGGGGGCTGCCAGGCCAGCTATTTTATGAGGCGGTTTTTGAAATGCCCGTCCACGGAAAATAAAAAACGAACACCTCGCAAAATCAATCCTGTAGTAGTGTTGGTATTTTATTTTGAATTTTGAAAACGCAATTTCCGGGTATAGACTATAGGGGCGGCTCATACAGTAGGGGCAGTTGCATCACCAACCGCCCCTACTGTAAAACAACTGTAGGAACGGGAGATTAGGGACGGCCGGCAAAACCGCCCCTAGAGAGATACACCAGCCGCCCCTATAGAAGGCTTATGTAGTAGTGCACATTGGCGTAAAAAACAATATTTTGATATACAGTGCTGAGAAAGGATATAGTGTTGAAACATGCATGGTATGAATGCCTTCTGGTCTGTGTTGCATGCATCCCCCATCTTTCATGTTTAAACCCTTGCCATTTACACCTTCAGGAGGAGATTACGTAGCAGAGAGCGAGAAATCACAAAACACACACTCCATTCCACCGAACCACATGAGCAACCGCTAAGAAGATGCATGGTTCACTCACTCTCTGTTGCTGGCAATATTCAGTAGTCAAAATTCTGGTATGTGTTGAAGGTCTGGCCGAACTGCCACCACCCAGGCACGACGTTGAGGAACTGGATATACTGCCCACCTGTGCTAAGCACGGCGAAGCTGAGCCCCTGGCCACAGAGCCCGGCCATCGCCTGCCAGTTCGCGCCCCAGTTCCTGGACATCTGGATCCACCCCGTCTTGTCACCCTTCACCCAGGCGGCGCCCACTGAACCGCTGCCGGCGAGGTTCTGGATGTTGACGAGCAGGAAGTAGTAGTTGCCGGCCAGGCTGAAGCGCACGCCGCCGCTGCGCCAGCACTTGACCTGCAGGTACTGCACCGGGATGATGCCGCCGCTGTAGATGCCGATGTTCTCCCACGCCGGCTGCGACATGTCGAAGTGTGGGCGACCGGGGCCGCACCACCCGCCGTTTGGCAGCGCGTAGTTGGACGGGCACAGGTTCGTGGCCGTCACGGTGCTCGCCGGCGTGCCGGGCTTGCACCACTGCCCGCCCGGGCGTGACCTGTCGCAGATGATGACGTAGCACTGCCCGCACGACGCGCCGTCGTTGAACAGCACCGGGCTCAGCGCTGCGTTGTTCACGCCGTACCCGGCGTTGTATAGGTTCTCGTAGCCGCATGCGCCTCCTGTAATGTATACCGACATGGATTAGCATATATACGATACATTTAATTAATTTGTGTCATCATGTGTACAGAAATGCATATTCATGCATGCGAAAGTGATTACCCATCGTGCCGGAGGCGTCGGGTCCACCGTAGAACGTGGCGGTGCCCTGAGACCAGTCGGCGGCGGCAAGCGCGAGGCACGCGGCGAGCGCTGTGAAGAGCATCAGGGACTTGCCCATTTCTGTGGACATCATTAGTGTAAGAGGCTGAAGAGATTGTAGAGAACGAGATCGCAGTGAGGGTTTTGTTTGTTTGGTTTAGTTTAGCTGTGGGATGAGAAATGAGATGCATGACACTAGGGACGCTAGTGTGCTTAAATAGATGCATGGGGCATATGCATTGGAATGAACACAACTAATTTGTGGATATGATGATGTTGACGAGGACCTGTATATATTTATTACCCTTATAAAACTTGCTGATTAGTTTTTTTAAGATGAAAAAGATTAAAGTTTAGAATCCAGAATCTCCTTTTGGAAGATAAAACATAAGTCTATACTAATGATTACAAAGAGTAGTTGACGCTACCACCCTCTCACTCTAACGTCATGTAGGTCAGTAGGTGAAGATCAAGCCAAACAAAAAGGAATTGAAGCCAACCAAAATAACATATTGATTAGCCTAGGCCCCGAGCTACCTCTGTTTTAAAGATTCACCAAGCAACAAACGATCAACTAACACGAATTCCTTCCACATTAGTTGAGGAAGCCCAGTCCTGGGCATGATGGTACGGTGGTGCAACGAACAGACGTGTGATCAGTTCCTACATCCTACAGTTACATTAATAATACACAAGAAGCCTGGAAATCAGTTATTAGTTTCTTACGTGGAACACAGATATACATAGGTTCTCAACTACCGCATGTACACAAAAACACCTCCAAATGCATGCATGTTCACCACAGCCCTATGATCATCTCGATAGACAACCCTGCACGTACAAAAATTTGCAAGCAAATATTGGAGGAAACTAAAACGTACCCTCATTAGTTCAAAAAATGTGCCTTTTATTAATAATTAATGACTCATGTACTTATAGCCACAAAAAAAAAATACACTATGAAATGGAATAATATATATTGTTATTCTAGAAGTGTTGTTGCTAATGCAATGCAATACACGGTTATATGATCATTGCAGCATCAAAAGCATTGACTTCACATTTCAATGATTGATTGAGCGATCCAAATTCATCTGTTTTATTCACCCGAAATGATCAAGAAACGTCTCTAACTAACTCACCACCATCATCATCTCAACCCGACTCAACTATAGCTGGATTCTAGCTAAGTGGTTAAACCCACCAAAAGGCATATAATAACCTTTCATTCGTGGATCATTTATGACCAGATCAAAATTTTCATGAACACAAACACAAGCATGATTATTACTACTATTCTGAAAAAAAATTAATACTGGAAGAGGCACTAGCTTGGGAATCAATCATTAGGCTGGCGCAAGTCAAATTAAAGGGCCCAACTTAAGAGGTTAAGTTCGTTACAACAGGTATTGGTGGTGATAGTGACATATCTCCTCACCGTTTCTCAACCGTTTCTCAAAAAAAAAAAAAAAAAAAAAAAATCCTTGCCAACGATTGTGAACAATGCTGACTTTTCTTCAATTATATGCAAACACTCGTGTCCTTTTGGAAATACATCAGTGAAAATAGCCAACTTCTCGATCGATTTATTACCCAATTCCAATCCGGCGGTTCGTGCGAGCGGTCCAAATCTGGTGAACAATTGTGACTGCATGGGCTGGAATATTTGTTTTTCCTGTTCCGTTCTTTTTCCCTTTTCACGCGACAGTGAGCGATCCCGTTTTTCTAATAGACGTGGTGACCTAAATATGCTTGAACAAATATACTGTGCGATCGATATTTACAGGACGTGCTTCTTGGTTTTACACTTTCACACATGTGTAACCTGTATAGACTTAGCAAATTTTTTTCTCATTCTTTTTATTTTTATTAGTTTTATTTTTATATTATTTAGAAGTTTGTTTATTTATTCTTTTCTTTTGGCAAGTGTTGGCAAAGTTGTGTAGAATAACTTATGTATACAAACTGTACAGAATAACTTATGTAAACAAGTTGTTTGGTTGGGTAACTTTTATACATAAGTTGTGTTTCATAACTTTCGTGTTTCTAAGTTTTAATTTAGATTATAAGTCGATCTGTCCCTTTTGTGTTTAATAACTTATGTGTTTTTTATTTTTATTTTCAAAAAAATATCTTTCTTTTATATATTTTTAATGTTAAGGTTCTTTTTTGACAACATTGGCAAGTTAATAGAATAACATATTTACACAAATAGTATAGATTAAGTGTTGTACATAAGTTGTGTTTGATAACTTTTGTACATAAATTAAGTTGTTTCATTTTTTTAGCAGAGAAAGAGTTTGTTACACAACTACGGTAATCATAATTAAGTTACCGAAGCCACACCGCCCATATTTTCAAAGAAGCACTTACAATGACCTCAGGTGCTTGTATCCTGCTAAGCACCAAGCTTCAAACTCCTCCTGAGTGGCCAGACCTAGCTGCATTGCCGAGGTTGGGACCCTATCGAAAGTCCGTAAATTCCTTTCTTTCTAAAGCATATCCAACCGATGAGGAAGACACTAGTACACAAATCTTTTCCGTGGCAGGCGAAAAAGGTTAACCGTGGCGGGCAAATGCACCTATCACGTATAGGTGGTCATGGTTAATCCGTAAACTGCTGTGGCGGGTGACTTAACACGCCCGCCATGGTTAATTCCGAGAGGCTTTACTAGCCCTCCATGGTTATTGTATTAACCGTGGAATCACACTCTCGACAAGTTGTACAGCCAATCGGACCGCCACTCTAGACCTACGAACTATAAACAAGAGCATCATCTAAGAAATAGAAAAAGAGAGAGATAAACATGAATAATCTAGCTTAGATCTAGAGGCCATGTTAAGATAGGAAAAAGAGGAAGGAGGGAAGGATGGGAGAGTCTTATTTACCTTGGGTGGTGTCCTCCTCCACAAATTAAGTGCCTATGTACAAGAGCATCTAAGAATTAGAGAAAACAAAGAAATAAAAATGGATCTAGAGCTTAGACCTAGATCTAGAGATCTAGAGGGCCAAAGAGAGGGAAAAGAGGAGGAAAGGAAGGATGGGAGTGTCTTATTTACCTTTTGTGGTGTACTCCTCCCCCAAATTAAGTGCTCAAACTTGAATTTAAATATTTTGGAAATTTTTAGGGCAAAACCTCACTCCCTCCACGACTTGGAAGAGGAAGAGGCAAAGAGGAAGAAGGGTGGCTGGCTGGCTACTATTTAAAGGTGCTGGGATTAACCATGGCGGGCTCGTTACAGTGCCCGCCACGGTTAATGGGCATTAACCGTGTGGTTAATGACAAGGCTACAAGCTACAAGAGTCAAACCCCTAAACAATTTTCTCTAATGATGGTAGATGAACATAATATCACTTGTTCTAATTGCATGATCATATGATGTACAACTAAGTGTTGCTGGTCACTAAGAGATTATGTAGGTTGGGTCCATGGTGCTACTAATGACTTCAAAATATCCTAATAAGGCCAATGTGGCCTATGCAACTCTCTTGAGCACTAATCTAGAAGCCATTATTGGTGGAGTTAAAATAGGAACTCAATTCTACAAAGTGCATGTTGACGGTCGTTAACGCCATATTTTTACCGTCAACATTCTACCATTCAGGGGAGAAACTAAACCTTTTTATGCTCATATATATTTATTATTAACATAATTCCACTTGTAGTGCTAAAGTAATTGTTTTGCAGGATTTAAATAAAAACAAGTGGAAAATACATGAAAAGGCGCCATCCCTGGAAAGCGTAATTCAAGAATACATCCAACACAAGGGAGAAAGGACCCAACACGATATAACCTGGGCTAGCAACTGACACCACGCAACATTTCAAGCCCAACACCGCGCACTAACCAAAGCCTGGCCTGAGCCGAGCCCGGCCTGGCGCACGCACCTGGGAGTGCGCATGAGCCAATGCTGAGGCGGTTCAGGCCTAGCTTGCGCGTGGCGGTTCCATCAATGCACTGGAGGGCTATGCGGTCGGTTGGAGCCTGGTTCAGTGAACGTGGAGGCCTGTAGAGGTCGGTTTAGGGTGTATTTGGCACTTAGGCCCCTCTCCTCCATGTATAAGTAGGTTTCCCCTCACCCTCTACCACACACACCCCTCTTAAGGAGCTCTACCTCACTCACTATCTCACTGTCCACTCCACCTCTCTCTCTAGGTAGTCCACACTTCTTCTTCTTCTTCTTTTTCTTTGGCTAGTTGGAGTAGAAGCTACAAAGGAAGGCTTGTCTCCTAAGAAGAAAGATCTTTGGTAATACAATCTATTCATGGAGAATTCTTCTTATTGCAAGTCCTTGTTCTATTATCTTGGCCTAACATTTGAATTAGAGTATAGTCGTGATCATGTTATAGTCTTGATGCATGAACTAGTATATAGTTTGGGTGTCTTAATATTGACATGTTCAAACTTGTTCTTCATACACCACAATGCTGGTATGATTATAGATGGGTTAACGGTTCATCGTTCCTTCGGGTTTGCATATGTTCTTGTCCATCCATCCGTAGGGTGGGGATCCCGGGGGACATAAGTAGTTGTCATGTATGCGGGCATGGTGCCCGGATGCCTGATGGCCTTTGAATATGACAGCATGTCACGGTTGAGCGGGTAGGCGGCTAGGTCGTGACAGCCTTGTTCGATCCTTTGTAAGCCCCCCATGTGTGTGTATCGTTGTGTAGGAGTTCGTAAATGCTTCCCTTAAGGCCGTATGGTCGCGGTGGTCTCCCCTGTTAACCTAGACATAACCATTCTTATATCATGTGCATTTTGTGATACTAACTATATTCATTTGTCCCAGCTAAGAGTAGAAACATTAACACGCTCCATAGGTTATTCTTTTATTCATTCTATTTTCTTTATTATCCTTTTGAGATATCTCCATGAGTGTGTGTCACACTATCTTGAAAACCAATATGTTTACCCCAAAGTGATCAAGTTGGTGATCGTGTAAGTTGATTCTTGTACTTCGATGCCATGCTAGCTTCTTACATATATACCTTCCTTTAGAAAAAACATAAAGAATGATACCCTGAATACTTCCCGTGAAATACTACAATGATAGATCCGTGCACTTGCGGATGAAAATCTATAATGGCGAGGTCTACCACCGCTGATGTCTCAAATATGATCACCGACACGGTAGTTTCACTCTAAGATGTTAGCGGCGCATTTCTGGCGCCGTTATTAGATATGGGTTTTAAACCTGTTTCTAGTGATTGCGCTAAGAAATGCCAACAAGCATTTTCAAGGCGTCGTTGTTAGATATGGGTTTTAAACCTGTTTCCGATGATTGCGCTAACAAGTGCCAACATTGCATATCAATCCCCCTATATCAAAAAGATGAGCCATTAGTGAGGCCTATGCCTGGTGCAACAATATCGGTGATGCTCAAGCTAAAGGAGTTCCAATTGCTTGGCCTTCGATGTTTGTATGTTCAAAACTAGCTTTTCTAACTTTACATTCATGTACATTTGTGGCTTAATTTACAATGTTACAACTTACATTTTCTTTGCAGGTTGAAATAATTAGTGGTTGAATTCCTGCATCAATGTGTACAAGAAGAAGAAATGGAGTGTAGGAATCCTAGCTAGTTCTTGATTTTTTTTTTCTAGTATGGACTATGTGTGTTTCCTCTCTAGAACCACATCGTTATGTACATATACTATAATTTGTAATGAACAAGCACTATGTTTGAAATCATTTCTACAATACGTGGATCGTGTATGATTATGGAAATGTGTGGTTTATGTGATTTTACAATGTCTCATAATTGTGTGATTATATAATAATCCGTGTGCCATAGGTATAGGCGAAAATAAATATTTGTTTCATAATCGATAGAAATTTAAAAGTGTTACAATAGATATAAAAAGATATTACAATCCCGAATATGTTGCAAATCATATTATGCTCTACCATGCGTAATGTAGATGTGTTACTAGAACTAAAAAAAGTGTTACAACTGACATCCCTATAACACAAGGTAAATGTTCCAATAGATAAATAAATATGTTGCAAACTATATGCATTCTACCATATTATGAAGTGTTACTAGAAAAGAAAAAGGTGTTACAACAAAAAAATCATTGTAACACTAGACAAATTAATGTTCTAATAGACAAGTATAATGTGTAACAATAGTAACATAGGCAATTAGAACGCAATAGAAAATGTGTTACTAACGGATCTAGTTACACTCTTTACAACCTTTAGTAACACAAGTTGATGTTACCATATCCCTATACTGTAGTAGTGTACAGTGCCCGTCACGATTAACTTATTTACCGTGTGGCGCGGGCACCGAGACGGCCGGCTGGCCTGGCCAGCCAGCCAACTACCGTGGCGGGCAAAGTGTGTGCCCGACACGTGCTCATTCTGGGGGGGTGTCATGCAAAATGTTTTGTGTACTAGTGAGAAGTGAGTCGAAATCACGATGGTTGTACTTAGGCACAAGTATCAAGTTTTTTTTTATAACTTTTGTATTTCCAAGTTTTGGTATAATTTATAAGTTAAATCGTTCATTTTGTCTGTTTAATTTTTGTGGTGCCAAGTTTTTTTGAATGAAGTTATAAGTCAATTCGTGTCTCTTTGTAATTAATATCTTTTTGTGTTCCTTATCTTTGTTACATAAGTAGTACACATAAACTGCTACCAACAAAAATTCGAAACATATGCAAATGGGACAATTAAATAAGGAGGAGACCGATCGAGCTTCCTTAGCGTCGGCGGTAGGGTCGTCTTAGTAGTAGAAATTGTAGGATGTGGTGAAGGTCTGTCCGAACTGCCACCACCCAGGCGCGACGTTCCAGAACTGAATGTACTGGCCGCCAGTGGTGGTGACGGCGAAGCTGAGCCCCTGGCCGGTGAGCCCAGCGAGCGCCTGCCAGTTAGCGCCCCAGTTCCTGGACATCTGGATCCACCCGGTGTTGTCACCCTTCACCCAGGCGGCGCCCACAGAACCACTCCCACCGACGTTCTGGATGTTGACGAGCAGAAAGTACTGGGAGCCGGCGAGACTGAAGCGCACGCCGCCGGTGCGCCAGCACTTCACTTGCTGGTACAGGACCGGGATGATGCCGCCCTGGACGATGCCAATGTGCTCCCACGCCGGCTGCGACATGTCAAAGTGAGGGCGGCCCGGGCCGCACCACCCGCCGTTGGGCAGCGCGTAGTTGGATGGGCACAGGTTGGTGGCGGAGACCGTGATGGAGTTGCCGGGCTTGCACCACTGCCCGCCCGAGCGTGTTGGGTCGCAGGTGATGGTGTAGCACTGCCCGCACGACGCGCCGTCGTTGAACAGGGTCGGGCTCAGCGCCGCGTTGTTGACGCCGTACCCCGCGTTGTACAGGTTGTCGTAGCCGCATGCGCCACCTGTGTGTCATAAACATGCATGCGCGTTAGTGACCAAGTGATTCTTCAGTATATAGACGTGCAGAAATGTACAATAGTTCTTGACCTCCTGTACAGAAATGAATGCATGGATGATTGTCTTACCCATCGTGCCGGACGCGTCGACTCCGCCGTAGAAAGTGGCAGTGCCTTGAGACCAGTCGGCGGCGGCGACGGCGAGGTACGCCGCAACAACCACCGAGCACAGCAATAAGGAATTAGCCATTTCCACAGACATCGTTTGAAATGGAGAGCTGGCTAGGTAGCTGCAGATAGAGAACAAGATTGACGATCGAGGTGTGTGTTCCTAAGCAGGGATGAGGCCAGATTAGGACGTTTGACGCTGGTTTGATGCTTGGCATTGGGATACCACTGTGCTTAAATAGAGGAGCTAGGAACTGTTCAGCAGGCTAACGGAAGGTAGGACAAAGAGTTGATAAATGACACGACATAGGTGGAGGTTTAGGGGAATAATGGTCGATCTTGCCATGATGTGTCACAAGCAGCTACAAGCTATCACAAGGGACCGATGCATCACGGACGACGTACGCGGCCGGGCAAAAGCTAGGATCAGGCCCAACCTAGACTACACTGACATTGACGTTGGAAGTAATCATGCATGGACGATGCTGGCCTGAATCATCGGCTGTTTAATTTGAAATGTTGATTAATCTGAGTGATTATTAGCTGACACCGCTCCGTCAAGAAGATTCGCGCGGCAACATACCATCAACTAACCGAAAAAATTCCTTCCACATTATTGTTGACATAAGGAAACCCTTGTTCGATCGGATCGGTGCATGTGGGCTCACTACAGGAAACCGCGTCTTTGCCGAGTGCGAAGAGGTTCGCCGAGTGGCAAAATCCGCGCACTCGGCAACGAACACCTTTGCCGAGTGCCAATCTCAGCACTCGGCAAAACCGTCTTTACCGAGTGCCTAGCCGTCGGCGAAGCACAGCACTCGGAAAATAATACTTTTGCCGAGTGCCCGGCCGTCGGCAAAATAATACACTCGGCGAAGGATAACAGGACCAAACGGACGCGCTCTCCGTCACCTTTGCCGAGTGTCTCACGTTAGGCACTCGGCAAACGCGACACGCTTTGCCGAGTGCCAAGCTTCCAGGCACTCGGCAAATACTCTCTTTGCCGAGTGCCACATAAGGCACTCGGCAAACCGTTAATTTTTTTTTATTTTTCGTCCCATATTTTTTGTGTGCCATTAGTACCCTAATTACATGTCATATTCACAATTTGGGGAGAATTTCACGCTTTTTTGCTATATTTCATGAATTATTTTTATTTTCTTGCATTTTCTTGACGACTCCAAATTTGAACTACGCAGTACATGAAATAATGGACTGTGTTCATTCAAAAAATGTTATTCACCATGTTTGGCATATGTTTAGGCTAAATCCAGGGACTCGCCTGAAATTTCGAACATTTATGTGCCGGAACATGACGAGTCACGTGCGGGAAAGGTGTTTTTAAAATCTATATGAAGTGTGGAGATGTCTGGGTTTTAGCTATCCGACGTCACAACTTGCTCGAAACTTTTTTAAAATTTTTTCACAGCCTCCCCATGAGATGACAAGACACCACGCCAAGTTTCGTGAATTTTAAACTTCGTTTGGAATTTATAGATTTTAAAAAACACCTTTCCCGCACGTGACTCGTCATGTTCCGGCACATAAATGTTCGAAATTTCAGGGCGAGTCCCCTCGATTTAGCCTAAACATACGCCAAACATCATGAATAACATTTTTGAATGACCACCGTCCATTATTTCATGTACCTGCGATTCAAATTTGGAGTCGTCAAGAAAATGCAAGAAAATAAAAATAAATCATGAAATATAGCAAAACAGCGTGAAATTCTCCCAAATTCTGAACATGACATGTAATTAGTGTCCCAACGCAGCAAAAAAAAAATGGGACGAAAAAACAAAAAAAAAAGCATAGTTTGCCGAGTGCCGTATGGGGCACTCGGCAAAGACAGTATTTGCCGAGTGCCTGGATGCGTGGCACTCGGCAAAGTAGGGGTTTGTAAAAAAATGAGCAGGAGCTTTGCCGAGTCGCATTTCACGGCACCGGCAAAAGCCGCCTAATATCCGGGCCCGAGGACCCATTTTTCCTCATTCTTCCCCACGCGCCCGGCCACGCTCGCGGCGCCGCCGCCCGCCGCCGCCGCCGATCCCGCCGGACCTCGCCCCGCCGCCGCCCGTTCTCGCGGATCCGGCCGCCTCGCCCCGCCGGACCTCGCCCCGCCGGCCGCGGACCCGCCCGCGCCCGCCCGCCCGCCGATCCGCCCGGCCGCCGCCGGTGCCGCCCGCCCATCGTCGGCGGATCCGGCCCCCGCCCAGCGCCGGAGGCCGGCCGTTCCAAGCCGCCCGCCCGTCCGCGCCGCCAGACAACCGGCGTCGCCCCCGGCCCGGCCAAGCCGCCGCCCCGCCCGTCCTCGCCGGACCCGCGGCCGGCCTTGTGCAGTGAGGAAGGGAAGGGAAGAAGAGGAAGAGGGAGGAAGGGAAGGGAAGAAGAGGAAGAGGGAGGAAGGGAAGGGAAGAAGAGGAAGAGGGAGGAGGAAGAAGAGGGAGGAAGGGAAGAAGAGGGAGGAGGAAGAAGGGGAAGGGGAGGAGGAGGAAGAGAGTGCCTCTCGGACCGGTCGTCGCCGTCGTCGCCGACCGGTGCTGCTGCGGCGGTGATCGACGCCGTCGTCGCCGACCGTTGCTGCTGTGGTGATCGACGTCGTCGTCGCCGACCGTTGCTCTTGCCGTTTCTACGGCCAAGGTAAGCCCTATCTTTCTAGTAGTGGTTAGTACTAGTAGTTAGTAGGGTTAGTACTAGTAGTTAGTAAATAGTTTGGTGGCCTTCGTGCCCATATTGGTGGTTGTTATATTGGTGGTTGGCGGCCTTCGTGCGCATATTGATGGTTGGTGGCCTTCGTGCCCATATTGGTGGTTGGTGGCCTTCGTGCCCATTCTCGGTATATGCATGTGGTTGTTGGCCTTCGTGCCATGTTTTTTGCGGGTTTTGGGTATCTCCCGTGCGGGGAGGTCTTTCGCCAAATTTTGAGTGGACACTAACTTTTTTGGCCTTGTTTTGTAGGAGGACCTGTCGGAGGGACTCGGCGACCCGGTCGTCCTCGTGGGCGGGTCTTGCTGCACCGCGTCTCACCGACCCGTAGGTATGAATCACGTCCGTCCGTCCTTGTAGTTGTCTTACATAGCGCGACCCGGTTAGGCGTCTCCGTCCGAAAGAGATACGGGCGTTGGTATGCGCATCCGTGCATATCTGCGACCGTGACCTGCTTTCGGATTGTCCACGTTTTTGGACAGCCATTGGATGCGTGACAAGGTTAGCATCCATGCTCGGCTCCCGTCCGAGCCGGAATTTTCGGCAACACCTCCCAAGTTCTCCGGATACACACTCTCCCCGCCAGGGCGTGTATCGGGAGAGAAACGGGAGGTGTCGTCGAAATTCCGGCTCGGGGACCTCGGCATGGATGCTAACCTTGTCTACGCATCCTCGGTGAGATTAGGACCTACCCCTCACCTATTAGATGGTAGGAACGCCGTGTAGATGCAATTGCTGCTTATGTGGCTCGGCCCGACATGGGCGTATGACAGAGGATGGATAACCGTGAGTGGATGTACACGGGCCATAAGTAAGAGTCTTGAATGGGTTAGGGGGACCGATGCTTTCTGGAACATGCATTTGGCCCACCAAGCTAAAGGGTCAATTCGGATGCCGTGTCCGTGCAAAGAAATGTAAGAACAAGAAAAAAAGCGAGTCAAGATTGAAATGGGTAAACATATTTACAACAACGGATTCGCCCCAAACTATAGCCGCTGGATCTTCCATGGCGAAGTCGATCGTATTAGAGAGGACGTGGTGAGGCCCCTCCTCGAGGAGTATGATCAAGATGCTTTGGGATGGCGTACATGATGGCGCACTTTCATGATGCACGATTCAATGGAGGATTGGAGGAGGAACCCGAGGAAACCGCAAAGGCGTTCTACGAGATGATGGAGGCGGCACAAAGAGCCCCTTCACGAAAGACAATGCTTTAAGCCGGATGGCATTTCACGCCTTATAGCGTTGAAGTCCCAATTGAGCATTAGTCGAGACGGCTTCGACACCCGCTTGTCGGTTCTTGGCAAAATGCTTCCGCAGAGGGTCACGCCCTGCCCGAAGAACACGCATCACGAGTCACGAGACTTCTTCGTGGACTGAAGATGCCGTATGACTCGTACCATGCTTGTCCAAAGGGGTGCGTCCTCTTTAGGGGAGACCTCAAGGAAGCAACGCACTGTCCAAAGTGCAAAGCCTCTAGGTATGTGGAGGTAGAATGTAGTGATGGCGGAAGAAACAAATCAAGATCCCCAAGATGGTCCTACGACACCTTCCTTTCGTACCGGAGGCTCCAACGGCCGGCTACATGACGGAGGAGTCCGCGAAACAAATGACATGGCACAAGAAGGGCAAAAGATACAGTCTGAGAAGTTGGTACACCCATCGGATGGTGATGCATGGAAGCACTTCGATAATATGCATCCCGAAAAAGCTATGGAGGCTCGAAATGTGCGTGTAGCGTTCGCAAAGATGGGTTCAACCCAGCGGTCAACCTGGGCGGCCCCGTACACTTGTTGGCCCGTGTTTGTGATCCCTCTCAATCTTCCCCCCGGTGTCATGTTTGAGCTCAAGCACCTGTTCTTGACGCCGATAATACCCGGCACCCGGCAACAATATGGGTGTGTTCATGCGGCCGATTAGGGATGAATTGCAAGATGCTTGGGAAAATGGGGTAATCGACGTGCGACCGAGCTACAAAGACAAACTTTACAATGCACGTGTGGTACCTATATTCAATGCATGACTTCCCCGGCTTATGGCATATTCAGCGGATGGTGTGTTCATGGGAGGTTCCCTTGCCCAACATGCAAGGCACTGTGCGATTCACCTGGCTTCTCAAGGGTGGCAAGTATTCCTCGTTTGACAAACATCGTCAATTCTTGCCCGAGAACCATGAATTCAGACAACCCTGACCCAAACACTCAAGAGTTCTATCAACCCGAGGGGCTAGAAGGGCGTTTGGAGATAGACATTCTTTTCGCGATGGGCATGGAAGTAGACAACGCCATCGATGAGGACGAGGGGTGATGAGGTGCGGGATGCTAAGGACCCGCAAATTCTTGAACGATGGAGGCCGGCGCGCGAAGAGCCGTGGAGGGCGTGCACTGGCGAGGGGGCGATACGGATGATGAGGGTGATGACATTGATGATTACAATAGTGGTAGCGATAGTGATGACTACATCCCAGCCTTAGGCATTCGTGGAGATAATTTCTAAATCATGTAATACTATTTTGTTATTATTGTTACCTTTCAATTATATTTCGCTCATTTTGCAATACTAATTGGTTTACTATTTGTTTTTTGCGAGGGGACTCGACAAAATGCCAAAGCGGAAGGCGGCAACGTCGACGAGGGGTCGATCCTTCGCTGGCGAGACCCCCTCACCCTCTCCCCAGCCGACGAGGAGGAGGCCGACGAGGAGGAGGCCGACGAGCAAAGACCGCGATGGAGACGCCGAGGCGCGGCCGACGTCGTCCCGATCCACGAGGAGGCTTGACTTTGTGTCGTCGTCGGACCAGCCGGGGGCGTCGGGCCGCCCGGGCCGTCGTCGGGCCAGCCCTCGTCGGGCCACACCGCTTCACCTTCGGACTCCAAAGCGAAGAGACACCTGGTCCACACGTCCTCCTCGAGTGCCGCCAAGGTCTACTACGGGGCCTCGAGCCTCCCATTGGGCCGATCCCTTTCACCGCCGCCCGTGATTCGACCCAACGGTGAAAAGTAAGTAGCCATTGATATTTTTCACTACTTCTTCATATGACATGTTGAAAATCGAACTTCAAACTAACAATTTGTCTTAATGCCTCGTGCGAAGAATGGGAAGATTGTAAGCGGAGGGGGCAAAGGGCGCCATATCAATGGCATCCAGAGCCCGCGATTAGAGAGAACTACCCCGGCACGGTGGACCTCGAACAACGTGAGGAGGTTCCCCGGACGTGGGACCACCGTCTTGCGTGAACGAGGGGCGGACTTGCCGGGAAGATCAAGACGGACTTTTGGGTGAGTGTGTATGCGGGGATTACTTCACGTCGTTTGAATACTATGTTTCTTAAATAATTGAATGATACATGTTTTACGTATGCGTAACTACTTCACGTGCGAGGCGGGGAAGGAGGAGGAGGCCGCTAGAGTGCGGGGCGAGTGGTCCGAGAAACGACTCAAGGACACGTACCACGAGGCGCGTGTTTCGCATCACCTCCTACAACGCCGACGTGCTTGGCAAGGTGGTGAAGAAGAACGAAGCAAGGGAGATGATGCTCCGAGGGGAGACCGACCTCACCGGGGAAGCGTACATCCAGGTTCGTAGAACGCATTTATTCAGATTTCTTCAATAAAAAAAATAAGCAGACTTCCATTAATCCTCTGCTATGTCATGCAGATGTGTCCGGAGTGGTGCAGCAAGTACAAGGACTGCTGGGAGGCCATTGTGGACAAGTGGCTCTTCGACGAGACGTACGAGTACAAGAGACTCCGTCGGAGGTGTCGCCTGGAGATGCAAGGCGCTCCACACCACCAAGGCAGCGTGCCCCTCCCGGTGTATATGGATAGATGGGTACGATTGTGTTGATATTTTTATTCAAGCGCTCAAATCTCTTCACTTCTAACCATCTCTGTGTTCTCCTCGCAGTCAGCTTCGCATGGAAACCAGGAGGTCAGCGAGTACGCGGGGTGGGCCTTGACTCACAGCGGCAGGGCGACTGACCCGGCCAACGTCTACGACCCGGCGAAGGGGCCCGAGGCGTACAGCAACGCCAGCGTCTACCCCAAGCTTACCCAGTACGCCGAGGCGGCCAAGCAGCGCTATGGGGAGGACTTCGATCCAGCCACCGCGCCCCTGGACACTGACACTGGTGATGAGGTTGGGAGGAGGGCGGCACGCGGCGGTTCGGATGGCCAACGCCGCGATCGACCCGTCCTCTGTTGACAGGCTGAGGGTGATTCGCTCAAGAGCACGACCTCCACCGACATCCCCATAGCACCTCGGCAATCGAGCTCCATGCGCACGATGCGGGTAACTTCGCCATCGTCGCTTCCTTTGGTTTTACACATTTTCGCTACCTATGCATTGTTTCAATGTTACGGTTGTAATATTGCAGGTCCGGATGGCAGAGGGAGGCGAGCCCGGCCCGAGCGGAAGAGTTTGCGGCCAGGCGGCGGCCCGGCAAGAGGCCCATCGGCGGGAGTTGGAGGCAATCACGCAACACTGGTCGCGCCCGGTAGGACGTGGCGAGCTACTTCCAGGGCCTCCAGATCCCGGGTCTGACCCTGCCTCCGTTGCCTCCCTCGCTGTTCGCTCCACCCCCGTTTCCCGTTCCTCCTCGTGAACAGACTCCGGTGAGTATATGTTGTTGTTCATTTATTTGGCATGTGCGGCTCACTGCGGTACTAATGAGATCGCCTCACACTTGTGCAGCCACGGTCGGCGGGTTCGAACCCGACTCCTCCAGTGGCCCTTCTCCACCCCATCCAGCCTATCCGGTCGGCCCGACCGCACAGTACACGTGGCCAGGTGGCGTTCCTCCTCCGGGCGCGCAGCAGCCACACTACGGGCTTCCACACGCCCCTCCACAGGGCGGGTGGACGTTCCAGTCGGCGCCGCAGCACGGGTGGTATCCGGGGCAAGGTGAGGGCTCTTCGCACCGGGAGGCCACGGTTCGGGGCCCGTCAAGTTGAGGTGGTGGTGATGGATTTATTTTAGATGTTGGATATGTTGCACTGTGACGGATCTCGTTTCGATGTTGGACATGTTAGATTCCGTTTGGTTGTTGGACATGTTGGATTTTGTGGTATTTGTGGATTATATATGTGAATTTGTGGTATTTGTGGATTATATATGTGAATTTGTGAGATATGTGGATTATATATGTGAATCGGTGATCTATGTGGTTTATGATGTATATATGAATGTTTATGGTATATGTATATGTTGATTTGCAGCAACAAGCAATAGAAACAAAAAAAAAATGAAATTCAGCTTTGCCGAGTGCGGCCTCGGCAAAGCTGGGGTAACCCGAGGAAAAATGGCGGGTTTGCCGAGTGCAAAAGGTGGCACTTCGGCAAAATGACCATAATAACTTTGCCGAGTGCCTCCTGCATGCACTCGGCAAAGTCTATTTGTTTTTTCGTAAAATAAATAATTTGCGAGTGCCAACATCGGCACCTCGGCAAAGATTTAAAAATATTCAAATCTTTGCCGATTGCGGGCGTTTGGCACTCGGCAAAGCCCTTCCATATAACGGTCGACGTCGGGTTCGCCGAGTGCTGACACGACACTTTCGGCGAACTCTTCGCCCGACTGCGTACTTTGGCACTCGGCGAAGATGGCTTCGCCGAGTAAATCTTCGCCGAAAGCGGGTCGCCGAGTCGCGCACTTCGGCGAAGCCTTCGCCAGTGCTTCTAAGCATTTGCCGAAAAGCGCGGCGCGCTCGGCAAAGGACGCGTCTCCTGTAGTGGCTGTGGTTGAAGATCGACCAACGGCGGATCACAAGCGAGAAATTGCATTGCTTGGTTCAATTTCATTCACACATTCGTCAAACCGGACTAGCTTCCATCATTATTAAAATGATCTCAGATGTACATTATATGTACACTGAAAATAAATATTATCAAGCTAGCAGCACTCTACCACGTCGTTTCGCATCCCAACTTCCCAAAAAGACACCTACAATCTCAATGACAACATCAT
Source organism: Hyparrhenia diplandra (assembly GCA_015847255.1). Classification (NCBI taxonomy): domain Eukaryota; kingdom Viridiplantae; phylum Streptophyta; class Magnoliopsida; order Poales; family Poaceae; genus Hyparrhenia; species Hyparrhenia diplandra. The sequence continues at coordinate 507,446 of JADLZK010011263.1, read as the reverse complement.
CCCTACGTCTCGCCTGACGTAGTCAAATATTTCAATTAAATTCGATTTTTTTGTGAAGTCCAGAGTTTAAACATGCCTTAATAAGTTCTTGTTTTTGTTATAAAAAAATAAGTTCTTGTTTTCTTTTGACCAAAAAAATAAGTTCTTGTTTTCATTATACAAGTCCCACTACCACCTAGTTGATTCTTGGGTCCCGTATGTCATTAGATTTTTTTCATGATTTTATACATGTATTCAGTCCACTATCCGAAGTGAGCCATTTACATGGGCCTGCCTATCTCGAATATGGTCCATTAGCAATGGCTACGCATGAAGAAAGAAAAGAACAGTTGCTCGAAAAAGAAAGACAGACAGAAAAGAAACAAAAAATTGCACCACGGGCTCTCGAATCACTGAGCAACAAAGTCGTTTTCTAGAAATGGCTCTAGTTTTACTCGATGTATAAAGTTGCTCATGAGTTTAGGGGGGTACGTGCAGGGTGGACTCCATCCAGCCCCCTATCACCGTGAACACAATGGAGCCCCTCCTATCAATTGAGATAGATCCTAGCTTATTTTGTAGCTACAATTTAATATAATCAATATCTCCAAAATCTATAAAGCAGACCTTCTAATGTATGTACTAAATTAGAGCTTAATTTGGTCCATAAAGTTTTTCCTGTGAGAAGGGAAAAACTATTTAATCTTACCTCTCTTCTGTCATGCGTGAAAAGCACAGCTGTGCATATAACGCGCTATGCAAGTCTGTCTGCTATACCTAGCTACCTTGCTCTCTCTTGAGCTACTACGTATATATATGTCGAAAAAAAACAATATAAGCACATGGTCTTGTTAGTTAATTAAAATAACTTGGGAATTAAAGCACAAAATTGGTTCAGCGTCAGCTAATTCGACAACCACCACACCACCGGAAGAGAACTCCAACAAGTACTCTTAGGTACGGCGGCTATTAATGTTCTTAGGTACGACCATTTTATGAAGCTATAACTCCAGATTGCCTTGATGATAGGATGGAATTCAATCAAATGATCACAAAAGCACATCATCGAAGCATGACCTTATTGCACATTTCAATGTGATTGATTCAACAACCCATATGCTTCTGGTTGTATCCATCCAAGATGATCAAGCAACGCCCCTAACTAACTCACTCATCATCAGGGGCTCAATCTAAGCGAAGGGATTAGCTGAATTTGTCAATAACGGTGGATTATACAAGTATGAGTCAACCCAAATAAATTACGATTTGTCACATAGTAGTGGAGGAACATTCATTATTAGGTCATGATCTGCATGGACTCGAAACCTGAAATTGTTTATTTTCCGGATAGATTAAGAAGCAACTTTAGTAGGCAAATCGCTAGAGAGAAAGAACAATAATTAGCTCATGCAAGTTACTCCTGTCCAGAATGTTAAATATATTTTTTGATGAGGTAAAACTGAAGTTTTATTTGTAAAGTTTGGACCAACAATTAGTCAAATTATATGTAATATATAAGTTTAGGACAAACTTCGCAAAGAAAAAGTTTAAGACTTAAGACTTGTATCGAAGGATGTATTCGTAGTATCTTCAAGATAATATTGATTTCTAGCCATATAAGACATATTGTAAGATACAATATGGATCAGAATCTATTATATGTTTGATCCAAATGTGCTTATCATTTCTGAACAGATGGAGTAACGCGGCTACGTGTGGACTGAATGGGTTAAGGTAGTTACAACTTACAACATGATCGAGATGCATGTATCGGTGACGGTGACACATCTCCATGGTAGCCACCACCAACGAGACAAACTGATATTCCAGAGAGCCGTTGCGACGTTGATCAAAGTTTCAACGAAATAGTGTGGAAAGAATTCGGGTTAGTTGATAGTTCGTTGCTAATAACCTATATAATATTACATTACATAGGCTAATCATTAGCATATGAAAATATAAACGTAAATTAAATTGAAGCAATTGTCCATGATTAATTCCATCTCCAAAGTCAGGCCTTGGAGGTTAGCTACTATCGTGTCGTGCATGAGGCATCTGCATGATATGCATGCATGTGCTTGCTTCGATGGAACAAGGCCAAATTTCCTTTGTTCTGACTAAGGTACGTACTCTAACGCGCGCAAGGCACGACCATCATTCCCTAATCATGAGTTGCCGTCTTCCCTCCGGCGGTTAGACCCTCCACAGATCATCCACTATTTAAGCACTGGCCTTCCAACGCCATGCCATCTCATCTCATCTCATCGCACAAGTTCAGAACACGTACGGTCGATCTCTCCATTGCCAATCCACCTCGATCGTCGTCATGACAATGAACAAGTCCCTAGTTTTCTGCATAGCCTTCTCGGCGTGCCTAGCGATCGCCGCCGCGGGCTGGTCTCAGGGCACCGCCACGTTCTACGGCGGACCCGACGGCTCCGGCACCATGGGTAAGCAATGCAAGCTCTTAATCATTCTACATTGCATCCATTTTGGCACAAAAGCTAGCTGTGCACATTTTGCTAACTGCGCGCATCCACGTACGTACCGATATAATGCAGGTGGCGCGTGTGGGTATGACAACCTGTACAACGCCGGGTACGGCGTGCTCAACGCCGCGCTAAGCTCAACGCTGTTCAACGACGGCGCGTCGTGCGGACAATGCTACCTCATCACCTGCGACACGTCACGTGGCGGACAGAACTGCAAGCCGGGCAACTCCATCACGGTGTCCGCCACCAACCTGTGCCCGGCCAACTACGCGCTCCCCAACGGCGGGTGGTGCGGCCCGGGCCGCCCGCACTTCGACATGTCGCAGCCAGCATGGGAGAACATCGGCATCTACACGGCCGGCATCATCCCGGTGCTGTACCAGCAGGTCCAGTGCTCGCGCACTGGCGGCGTGCGCTTCAGCATCGCCGGCTCCCAGTACTTCCTACTCGTCAACATCCAGAACGTCGGCGGCAGCGGCTCCGTGGGCGCCGCTTGGGTGAAGGGTGACAACACCGGGTGGATCCAGATGTCTAGGAACTGGGGCGCCAACTGGCAAGCGCTCGCTGGGCTCACCGGCCAGGGACTCAGCTTTGCCGTCACCACCACTGGCGGGCAGTACATTCAGTTCTGGAACATCGTGCCTGGGTGGTGGCAGTTCGGACAGACCTTCACCACATCCTACAATTTCTACTACTAAAACCTGCATGCAAGCAGCAGAGTGCTTGCATTGGACCTAGCTAACTTCCTGTAGATCGCCATGTCTTCTAGTTGCAGCGGTCAAAAATGGCAAGGGTGGGAGGTCCCTCAAGGCATGCTCTTGATTTCTTTCAACGTTGTAGATATTTCTTAAAATTTAGATATTTCTTTCGACGTTGTAGATATATATATACTTACTACACACTATACATGTATATGATTTCCGAGAACTTGCACTCAAATGATGTGTTTCGTTCATAATACTCCCCGTCTCATTGAAATTAATTGTCGTTTTTACTTTTATTTAAACTAGTATCATGTCTCGTGCGTTGCTACGGGATAACCGAACTTTTATACTAAAAACACACGGTAATTCGCATGATAAGGTAATAATAGTGTAAAAATAAATACCGACATTAAAGTCACATTTAATAAAAAAAAATAAAGTTCATAAAAGTAACACAGTCACACCTTCAAATCTTAATCTTGTAGTAATTTCAACTCAAACTAATATAGTTCTTATTGAGTTAGTTTCACTCCAACGTTCTTCATGTCTCTTAGTTATAATTTAATTGATTAAAATATTAATTTGATAAATATTTATCCAACTCGGGTTTTTAATTGACCATATCAACACATATTATTGGTGACAAAGATTATAAAGTGTGTTTTACATTTTCAATGTTTTTAGTCTTGTAGATTTCATGAAAAATTCATGACCCTAAGGCTCAACATGCAGGAATATATCAAAAATACAAAAATTAATATCTAATTAATAAATACATGTTCAATTTTATAACATTATAGCACGTGTTCAATTTTGATTACACCATCACACATAGTTTATTAATTTAGTAATCTCACAATGTCACACATAGTTTATTAATTTATTATCTCACACATAGTTGATTAACCATCAAACTAACAGGTTTGCAATTAGAGGACCTGACCAGTGAACAACTGGCCTAATTGGCAGAGACATGCATGAGTAAATTAGTTTGCATTATCTATGAGAAAAGTTAATAGTAATCAACACAACCATGGCAAAGGGCGGCGACGGCCTCCACATCGGCGAATCGAGGGCTTCGGGTCTCGTGTCCTTCACCGTGATGTACCCCGACCTCCTAGTATGAATCCTCCTGCTAGTCGATCCACCACCACCACAACGAGATTGAGAGAAACATCATGGAGTTAATTAGCTACTTAGTTGTGTGTCCGGGCGGTGAAGCAACTCCGGGAGCTAGTGCGTCAGCGGTGTGACGACAAGGAGATGCAAGCGGGAGGCGAAGGATCGGATGGTGAGGAAGTCGGAGGACTCAAAGCCAAGGCAATGACGGCGACAATCACACACGACGGTGATAACCGAGGTGGTGGATGAGGATGACGGGCGGGGCTGGACGAGGCCTAGCAGAAAAGGTCGCACCGATGGGCCTGCGAGGGCAATGACGACTTCGTCGACGGAAGTGGATGGGAAACACCGCGAAGGACGGGCCTGTGGACACATGGTGAGGCAAGCCCCTTTGATCGGTGGCCTTTTTTTTTTTTTTTTTCCTAGTGACCTTTTAATGTCTGTCGTTATTTACTTTCCTTTCTAATTTTCCATGATTGCGTTACTTTTAATTACACCCCTTGATTTGGCACAGGCTTTCCATGTGACCCAGGCATGCTGATTGGCATGTATCTGATTGTTTCTTCCTTCTATATTTGGCACACGTACATGATTGTTTCCCATTCTATATTTGACGAGACCACTGATTGGTACGTTGCCTAATATAGATCGCATGCGTGGACAGGGCCTTAATTTGGAGGTTGCCTAATTATAGATCACATGGAGGGAGGCGACAGACAGACAAACCAACGATTATCGCACCAAAATAAAGTCTTCCTTTTGTTCTTTTTATGATGTAGAGATTATTTTAGTAAATCATAAAACAAATACTCCCTCTGTCTTGATCACCAAAAGTCAAAAAACCTATCAAGTATACATTTGTCTTGATCTCCGGGTTTTTGCTTTCCAACGAGTGAGCTTGATGATCCATCATGTCCATCACCATAGTCCATGTTCATGATCATGCAGCTCCACACCATCCATGCTATTCTATCTCATAAGCACACTTAGAGTAGAGGATTAACATAAAGAGGTTGCATCAATTGCAAAAACCAAACATGAGATTTCAAAAGTCTTGCCCTAATTCTCTAGCATTGAAGATGACGGGTTTTTTCTCACATTGGGAAACCTCTCTAATCAATGGTATCCTAACGAGAGAATATGAATTAGGGTTTTTGGATGCCTCTAGGGGTTTGTCTGTCTATTTATAGTCCGGTGGGAGGAATGTTATCCCTCGGATCAAAACGATCTTCATAAGCAATGTGGTTCAGAACCTACGAAGCAAAGGATGATATGTGGGTCCCCCTGTTAGCCATTTGGTCCCCCGTCACGTGGAGTGTCTTCTGGTACCTTTTAGTGTCTTTTAGTGGTGATTGCGATGCGTAACTGATATCTTTTGATTATGGACTCCAAATATAGCAAACAATATGTCTGTTTCAATCATATTGAGGAGCTCTCTTCACTATGATGCATTTCAATTTATCATTTGAGATACTTTTTTGGTGAGAAACCAACAAACCTGCAAGACAAGTAAGAATACCGAAACTCCTGGAACTTGAACATACAACTATGCTCTATGATTTATTTAATATCAATTTATACAATAGTTGGTGGTTATATTTGGTGTTAATGACCATCAATAAAGTCATAGTATAAAACATGTGTTGGTTAAGGTTGGGAGTTTCCAACAACATTTTTTGAAAAGGTTAAGTTGGAACGACCTTTGGGTTGTGACATCCACCTAAATATTGCTATGGCAAAAGGCTTACAGAAACAAAAACTCAATGGTGTAGTCTACTGTGTATTTTTGCTATGGTTGGGCCACCTGATTTGTTTAGTTGTTGCAATTGGTCCCTATAGTTCACCTAGTTATCTCTTTATAGTTGGAAAATCTAGTGCATTGACGTCCCAACGGCCCAGAATCCCTATCTTTTGTTGATTGTCTAGTTCTCGTTCTTCTTGTTCATCCTACAGTCTAGTCCATTTTGCATAGTGCCCATCTCGAAGTCAGAATTAGGTGTGAACATTTTTTCAAGCTAGAATGGGCCAAAAAAAGGTTGGTTCATCATGAGCCAAAAAAAAAAAAAACATACCATGGCCATCTCACATGCTTTATCAGGTCTTCATTTTTGGAACAGACTTAGGCTATGTCTAGGTGGAACACCATTCAATTTTCCCTAGGCTTATTTTGTAGCATGGTAATATAATAAATATTTCCAAATTTATAAAGCAGCCCTTCAAATGTATGTACTAAATTAGAGCTTAATTTGGTGCGCAAAGTTTTTTCTATGAGAAGGGGAAAACTATTGAATCTTACCTCTCTTTTGTGAGGCATGAAAAGCACAGCACAGCTGTGTATATAACGCGCTATGCAAGACTGCCTGCTGCTATACCTACCTAACTCTCTCTAGAGCTACTACGTATGTATGTTGAAAAAAAAAACAGTATAAGCACATGGTCTTATTAGTTAAGATAACTTGGGAATTGAAGCACAAAATTGGTTCAGCGTCAGCTAAATCAACAACCTACACCGGAAGAGAAACTCCAACAAGTACTCTTAGGTACGGCGGCTATTAATGTTCTTAGGGTACGACCATTTTATGAAGCTAATTCTAGATTGCCATGATGATGGGATGGGGATTCAATCAAATGAACACAAAAGCACATGATCGTTGGCAAAACATCATCCAAGCATGGCCTTGTACATTTCAATAATTGATTCAACAACCCATATTCTTCTGGTTGTATTCATCCAATGATCAAGCAACGCCCCTAACTAACTCTCTCATCGATCATCAGGGGTCCAATCTAAGCGATTAGCTGAATTTGTCAATAACGGTGGATTATACAAGTATGAGTCAACCCAAATGAATTTCGATTTCTCACAGAGTAGTGGAACATTCATTAATCGGTCATGATCAACATGGACTCGAAATCTGAAATTGTTTATTTTCATAGATTAGGTTTTCAGTAGGCAAATCGCTAGTGAACAATAATTAAACCTTATGAAACTCCTGTTTAGAATGATCTATATATTTTTTTGGTAAAAGTGAAGTTTTATTTGTTAAGTTGGACAACAATTAGTTAAGTTATAAGGGTCTATTTGGTTCAATGGACTAGGGACTAATATGCACTAAAAAATTAGTCATTAGTCCCTCCCAATTTATCGGACTAGGGACTAAATGAGACTAAAATTTGGTCTCTTGTCCTCTTGTTTGAATTTTGGGACTAAATAAGACTAAAATTTAGTTGACACTAGTGCCTCCCAAAGTCTATTGGACTAGGGACTAAATGAGATTAAAATTTAGTCCCTACACTCCTCATGTTTGGTAATTTAGGACTAAATGGGATTAAAATTTAGTCTCTAGTCTAATAGACTCTTAGGAGAAACTAGTGACTAAATTTTAGTCTCTATTAGTCTCTAGTTCCAAGTTCCTTTAGGCCCTAAGTTTAGGATGTAAACAAAAGTTTAGGACTTAAAACTTGTATTGATGGATATGTGTTCGTAGTACCTTAAGATAATATTGATTTCTTGCAATATAAGACATATTGTAAGATAAAATGTATATGGATCAGAATCTATTATGTTTGATCCAAATGTCATTATCATTTCTGAACAGATGAAGTAACGCGGCTACGCGTGCACCGATGGGTTAAGGTAGTTACAACTTTAAACATGATGGGATGCATGTATCGGTGTGACGGTGATACATCTCCATGGTAGCCACCACCAACAAAACAAACTGATATTCCAGAGAGCCGTTGCGACGTTGATCAAAGTTTCAACGAAATAGTGTGGAAAGAATTCGAGTTAGTTGATAGTTCGTTGCTAATAACCTATATAATATTACATAGGCTAATCATTAGCATATGAAAATATAAACGTAAATTAAATTGAAGCAATTGCCCATGATTAATTCCGTCTCCAAAGTCAGGCCTTGGAGCTTATTAGCTATTATCGTGTCGTGCATGAGGCATCTGCATGATATGCATGCATGTGCTTGCTTCGATGGAACACGGCCAAATTTCCGTTGTTCTGACTAAGGTACTCTGACGCGCGCAAGGCACGACCATCATTCCCTAATCATGTGTTGCCGTCTTCCCTCCGGCGGTTAGACCCTCCACAGATCATCCACTATTTAAGCACCGGCCTGCCAACGCCACAGCATCTCATCTCATCTCATCGCACAAGTTCAGAACACGTACACGGTCGATCTCTCCATTGCCAATCCACCTCGATCGTCGTCATGACAATGAACAAGTCCCTAATTTTCTGCGTAGCCTTCTCGGCGTGCCTAGCGATCGCCGCCGCGGGCTGGTCTCAGGGCACCGCCACGTTCTACGGCGGACCCGACGCCTCCGGCACCATGGGTAAGCAATGCAAGCTCTTAATCATTCTACATTGCCTCCATTTGGTACAAAAGCTAGCTGTGCACATTTTGCTAACTGCGCTCATCCACGTACGTACCAATATAATGCAGGTGGCGCGTGTGGGTATGACAACCTGTACAACGCCGGGTACGGCGTGCTCAACGCCGCGCTGAGCTCGACGCTGTTCAACGACGGCGCGTCGTGCGGGCAATGCTACCTCATCACCTGCGACACGTCACGTGGCGGGCAGAACTGCAAGCCGGGCAACTCCATCACGGTGTCCGCCACCAACCTGTGCCCGGCCAACTACGCGCTCCCCAACGGCGGGTGGTGCGGCCCGGGCCGCCCGCACTTCGACATGTCGCAGCCAGCGTGGGAGAACATCGGCATCTACACGGCCGGCATCATCCCGGTGCTCTACCAGCAGGTCCCGTGCTCGCGCTCCGGCGGCGTGCACTTCAGCATCGCCGGCTCCCAGTATTTCCTGCTCGTCAACATCCAGAATGTCGGTGGCAGTGGCTCCGTGGCCGCCGCTTGGGTGAAGGGCGACAACACTGGGTGGATCCAGATGTCCAGGAACTGGGGCGCCAACTGGCAGGCGCTTGCTGGGCTCACCGGCCAGGGGCTCAGCTTCGCCGTCACCACCACCGGCGGGCAATACATTCAGTTCTGGAACGTCGCGCCTGGGTGGTGGCAGTTCGGACAGACCTTCAGCACATCCTACAATTTCTACTACTAAAACCTGCATGCAAGCAGCAGAGTGCTTGCATTGGACCTAGCTAACTTCCTGTAGATCGCCATGTCTTCTAGTTGCAGCGGTCAAAAATGGCAAGGGTGGGAGGTCCCTCAAGGCATGCTCTTGATTTCTTTCAACGTTGTAGATATATATATATATATACTTACTAGAAATACATGTATATGATTTCCGAGAACTTGCACTCAATTTATGTGTTTCGTTCGTAATACTCCCTTCGTCCCATTGAAATTGTCGTTTTTAACTTTTTGAGTAGCATGTTTGACCATTCATTTTATTTAAATTATTTTAGCAAATCATAAAATAAATATATTATAATTAAAGTATTACTAATGATAAAAATAAGTTATAAAAAATATTAGTACAAATTTTTTGAATAAAACAAATGGTTAAACAAAGTGGTATGGAGTCTAATTTCAATATGATAGAGGGAGTACTCCCTCGGGATGGTATTAGAAGTCATTTAGGACAGCGGCACGGTCTCCAAAACACAACTTTGACCTCTTATTATTATAAAAATATTTATGAAGATGTGATATATATATATATACTTTTATCAAAGTATTTTTTAAGACAAATCTAGTCATATAATTTTACATTTACAAACTCAACAATTTAAAAGTTATTGATGATTTATATTCCCGATGTTTGACCCAAACCTTGTCCAAAATGACTTCTAATACCATCCCGGAGGAGTATATTCTAGTGGTAGGTTCCTAGCCGCTGGCTACAGTTAGTTGCATGGGTTTCTGCTGCTGAGGTCACTTCAAGGATGGTGTCCGCGCCGTTCTGTTGTCATGCATTCACATCTGCGCAGTTAAACTGTTAACGGAACCATATCTGGTGGTGGTATCTCTCGGCAGAATGGCAAATGCAAGAAAGTCAAGGGACGTGATAGATGCACATGACAGACAGATATGCAACCCGACCACTGGCATCGTCAACCACCACACACACGACGCGCCGCTGACTTCCCAAACACAAAGCGTACATTACATCAACTTGGAGCCACAAGTCCACCTCGGGTACATTTGAGCCATAGACTGCGCCAACGCCAATTGGAAACTTAAACAGAGGCGCGCACACACTACATGATCTCGCGTCTCCGGCTCCGGCGGCCAATGGTTCAGAAATCACCTACAGCTAAATTAATTTTTCTTTCACGCACTACAACATTTGTCTTCTGTAGGGGCGGTTCAGGATGCCCAGTAGGGGCGGTTTTCGTAACCGCCCCTAACTCTCCGTTGCTACAGAGGTCTTACTGTAGGGGCGGTGACCACTGCAGGGGCGGTTCGTGTTATAACCGCCCCTACTGTGACCACTGCAGGGGCGGTTCGTGTTATCAACCGCCCCTGCATCGTGATTCACTTCAGGGGCGGTTCGTGTTATCAACCGCCCCTATTGTGGTTTCTAGAAATCGTATTTTTAAAATCGAAAAAAAATAGCAAAAGATTTTTTTTTAATTGGGGAAGGGCCCCACCGGCCAACCACCCACCATCCCTTGCCATTGTGATTTTCTCAAAGTGTTTGCAAATGTTGCGGCGAACGGGATTCGAACCCGCGACCTCCCACTCGCGCGCGATACCTCCCCTCCACTGCGCTACACACGTGTATGTGTCCATTTCCCATTCCGCGTCCCCACATATTATACATATCCGAGTGTAAATTGACTATTTGAGGCCCTAAATGGATTCAAACTAAAAAGTGGTCAACTACAAAGTTTAATAACTTTTCGAATCTACATTTCATATGTAGGAAGTTTTTTTCGTCCGAGGTCGTTTACGAAATTTGAATTTCAAATTTGAGACATTTGAACACAACTTTTACATGACTAGATGATTTCAAACTAAAAAGTGGTCAACATGAAAGTTTCATAACTTTTCGAGATCTACATTTCATATATAGGAAGTTTTTTCGTCCGAGGTCGTTTTACAATTTTTGAATTTCAAATTTGAGACATTTGAACACAACTTTTGCATGACTAGGTGATTTCAAACTAAAAAGTGGTCAACTACAAAGTTTCATAACTTTTCGAGATCTACATTTCATATATAGGAAATTTTTCCATCCGAGGTCGTTTATGAAAATTTAATTTTTAGTGCCTCGTATTTAAATTCGGCAACCCACTGTAGGGCCGCCTCAATATAGAGCCGCCCCTACCGTGGACCACAATAAGGGGGCTGGATATTGAACCGCCCCTGCTATTAGTAGGGCGGCTGAAACAAAAACCGCCCCTACAATGGTCCTTTGTAGGGGCGGTTAGTCTGTTGGAAGGATTTGCTTCCTTTGTAGGGCGGTTCAAAACATTAACCACCCACGATCAAAAGGGAGGCGTTCCCATAGTAAGCTTTTGTAGTAGTGGCGTAAAGTCTCACGTCTCGCTCGCGTCGCACCCCGGGGCGGCTCGAGGGCCCCAGCGCCGCCGCCCAGTTCCCCCCTCCTCGCCGCCGCCGCTCCTCTTCGCCGACGGCGGCCGGCGGCCCGCGGGGAGGGGCCCAACAAAGCCCCTCCCCGCTCCTCCTCTCCGGGTTTGCCACCGTGGTCCCTCCCCCCCTCCCACCGCATCTCCGGCTCCGGCGGCCAATGGGACACCTGATCTGCCTCCTCCTCGAGTCGTATCCGGGCCCCACGCGGTTGAATCTACCGCCTCCGTGGTCGGAGGCGTCCCGGCCAGGCCGGCCTAGGGTTAGGGGCGGCGGTGGCGTTCGGCGACATCTGGGTGCCCCCCCCTCCCCGCCCCACTCCTGCTGCGCGCGGCGAGTCGTCTTTGGCGGCGGCGTTACCGTCCTCCCCAACGGCACCTCGGCGGCTGGTGGGTGGAAGGGCGGAGCCTGCTCGTCACACCACGATGGTTGTTCTTTGTGGAGCCTCGGCGTGTGGTGACAATGCGGGCAGCGGTGGCCGTCCTCCCCTCCGGCGTGGTGGGTTGATGGATGGCCATGTCCGGGCCCAGATCCTCGGGCTTGCTTGGCTGGCGGGGCGGGCGGTAGCGACCCCTATCGTGGCGGCCCTTGTCTTGGACTGCGGTGCGATGGTAGATTGCCAAGCAAGCGGTGGTGGCGGCGGCGGCGTTGGGTGAAAAAACCCTCCTCTCGGTACTGTGCGCCTCCAACGTCATTTCCTTCCTGAACGCGTCGTCATCTTCTTGACGTCGGTGGCGGCTGCCGAGGCTCTGGGAACGAAAGTTGCATTGGGTTTCTCATCGGGCGTCATTACCTTCATGTATCTTTGTGTTTATCCACTCGAGCTACTGCGTTGCCTTGCAATTCGCTCCAACTTCATCGTCGCCCGCCGTCCCTGCCTTTAAACCGCCGTCGCCTTGGCCCGCTTGCTGCAGGGTTGACGTCACCGTCGCTACCGCCGTCGTTGTCTGGCCGAGGGCCACCGATGTTGCGTTCGGCGACCGTGTTCTCCACTGCATATTCTGGTAGCATCCCCTTGTGTTGTTGTTGTTGCAGCTCGTCTAACGAGATGGCTTGGTACCTTCGGGCGCTCCGCTGTCACCCAGGCCCGTCGCGCTTGGAAGTTGACGCCTTCGTGGTCGCCGTTGTCGTTGTTTGGACGTGGCCACCGACATTGCGCTCAGGTTGAGTCGTCTCAGAGGTTGACGCCATTGTTTCATCATCGTTGTTGCTTGGCCGTGGGTAAAAGACTTAGATTTAAAAGTAAAAGACTTAGATTGATAACATCATAAGATAAGCTATATAATAAACTAATTGGTTTCGAACAAATATATATGAGGACACATGATGTGCCATGGAGAAACACAAAAACTATGGATATAGATGAAAAACACATAAAGTATAATTTATAAGATTATCAATCAGTAGAAATTATGAAGTATATAAGTGTATTAAATTTAAAAATTGTAAACAAAAATAATGAAAAAAGCATAGATAAGCAATTTTATACTTATGTCTCTGATCTAGCACATGTAGCCGCAAATTAAGACTGATGGACTAGTTAATCTAACTACAGCAGCCAGGAGCTACAACAACGAATTTAATGCAAGCATCAGAACAATGAAATGCAAGCACACAGAACAAATCATTAGCTCGAGCACGTCAAAGTTTGGTAGTTATGGGCATGTGCTGATGCACATAAAGTCCTGAATACAAGCATCCATGACACGTTCCATCCGCATACACCATAACGAGTTAATTTAACAATTCAATTAAAAATTTACAAAAACAACAACAGGCGCCTGCAACTAACCCAGAAATGACCCTCTGAAATCTGTGCAGATAGCCTATTAGTATTATTTTATGGAGCGTTGCCAGTGATATATGGATTCATCCCCAAAGTCAAGTCCAGATTCTAGAGGTATTCATGGGTTAGAGTTATACAAACCTTCCGCCAACAAAAGCACGATCTTTCGTTTGTACACTGTTGAAAAATCAAAGAAACCTGGCTCTCTGCCAATAGAGACCAGAATTTACACGTCTCTAACAGTATATAATCACCTATTATATGCTACTCCCTCTCGGTCCCTAACTATAACTCATTTTGGCTTTTTTCTTATACATAGTTTTCACTTTGTATTTCAAGTTTTCAACATAGTGTAAGGAAAAGGCAAAAAACGACTTAAGAGTTTGTTGGGAAGCAAGGAATACATAAGTTTCAGAAAGTATACACACGCTGTGTTAAATTGGAAGCCACATTGTTCCTCCAATCATACAAGATACAAACGCACATGCTTGATCGTTCATTCCATGGACTGAGATACCAGTCTTAAGGAACTCTACCATGAGACTGAGATACACGGCGGCCCCAATCTAAGCCGGAATCCTCCATAGATGACCCATTCATTCATCCACTAACGGTGCCAACTGACAAAAACGGTTCCACCCACTAAATTAAGCACCGCGCCTTGGTGGTGCAGTGTGGAAAGAATATGTTAGTTGCAAAAACAAATCATCCCCCCGCGCTCTCTGATCGCTAATCAACCGTGTTCTGACATACTGTACTACGCGCAATCAAAGTCAAAAACTAGCGGTTAGCAGCACTACTGCAAGTGGAGGAGCATCATCATGTGCTCCCAGTTCGCACCGCGCAAATGCATTACGTGATCCATGACAAGAGAATCAAATGAAATGCGCGATCGACACCACCGACATTATCGCTGCTAATCTTCACACTTAACCTCATAACTTAGTAGACAAGTTTGAGCTCCAGCTCCCTTCGATCTCCTGGCTGCTTCCCCCTATTTAAGCACTGAACCTAGCGAGGAGATCATCCACCACAGTTGCAGCTCAAAACCTCCAATCAACTCACAACAAGACAATCCCCTCCTTTTTCCTTTTGATTATTACGTGCTCGTACTCGACTACTGGTAAGGTCGCAGTCATGGCGCCCAGGATGTTGGCTCTCTGGGGTGTTCTGGCGGCGGCGCCCACCATCGTCGCCGGTGTGGCGGGCTGGTCGCAGGGCACGGCGACCTTCTACGGCGGGTCTGACGGGTCCGGGACCATGGGTGGCGCGTGCGGGTATGGCAACCTGTACAGCGCCGGATACGGCGTCAACAATGCGGCGCTGAGCCAGACGCTGTTCAACGACGGCGCGTCGTGTGGGCAGTGCTACACCATCACGTGCGATGGATCAGGATCACGGACGGGCAGCCAGTACTGCAAGCCCGGCAACAGCGTCACCGTCACGGCCACCAACTTGTGCCCACCCAACTACGGCCTCGCCAACGGCGGCTGGTGCGGCCCGGACGCCCACACTTCGACATGTCACAGCCGGCATGGGAGACCATCGGCATAATGCAGGGCGGCATCATCCCGGTGCTGTACCAGCAGGTCAAGTGCTCGCGCAGCGGCGGCGTGCGCTTCAACATCGCCGGCTCCAACTACTTCCTGCTTGTCAGCATCCAGAACCTCGGCGGCAGCGGCTCGGTCGCAGCCGCTTGGGTCAAGGGCACCAACACCGCATGGATCCAGATGTCTAGGAACTGGGGCGCTAACTGGCAGGCGCTCTCGGGGCTCACCGGCCAGGCGCTAAGCTTCGCCGTCACTAGCACCGGTGGGCAGTACATCCAGTTCCTGGACGTGGCACCGACGTGGTGGCAGTTCGGCCAGACCTACTCCACCAACCAGCAATTTTACTACTGATGCCTCCATCGATCTTGACAACGTTTCCTGTTTTGTTTTTCTAATCTTCCTGGTTTTGTTCGTATGGCGAGTGCCGACGTGCTGTCTTGTGGTTTAGGCGAAGTTTCAACGCCGGATTAACCATGGCCGTGGCCTTGCCGTTCATAGCTTTCATTGTCCGTGTCCTAGCTATCTTTTTTACCCAAATATAAATATAATGGCATCAAATACATATGTGCAAAATTGTTAATTAATACCCTTGGGGTCACCAAGACCACGCTTGGACTTGGTCCTTCTTGCTTCTATGTGAGACAGATTGATTGAAAGGAGTTCGAGATTTTCTTGCTTGAAACATACATTTCCATTTCAAAACTAATTTGAGAAATCTTCAGATGAGTGAGTGAGAGAGGAGTAGGGCTTACTTGGGGGATTGAGTTGCCAGCACCTTCATTTGCACCACATGCAAGATGAGTCAAGAGTTAGGTTGCATTTGCTGACGTCGGATTGATATCTAAATCACACGCCAGCAAGGAGCACGCCCTAGATTGCAATCAACCTATTACACGCAGCAAACAATTAACTCAAATTTTCCATTGCGAAAACACATCTAGATAAAACTGATTTGGAACGAGTTCCATTCGAACTCAAATAGTTGCAGCCTGGCCAAAGCCCAAACATCGTCGGGCCCATTTCGGCAAAGCCTGTTTTGCAGGCTTGGGAGGTCGACTGGCCAGGTGGTAGTAGCAGGATCGGCCTACCTAGGTCCCACACTACACGTATTATGGGAACGCCCCCCCCTTTAGCGGGGCGGTTTTGTTTTGAGTCACCTCTACGTGGTGGTAGAAGCCGTCCCTACCGTAGACTGTAGGGGGCGGCTGGCGTTGAGCTGCTCCTACTATTAGTAGGTGCGGTTCAATATCCAGCCGCCCCTATCTTGTGGTATGTAGTAGGGGCGACTCTATATTGAGACACCCCTACAAAGTGGTTGCTGAATTTTGAAATCAGACATTAATTTTTTTAAAATGACCTCGGATGGAAAAAAACTTTTAAATAAGAATTGTAGATCTCAAAAAGTTATGAATCTTTGTTGTTGACAACTTTTTGAATTGACTTTATTTCATGCCACAAAATGTGGGTTTGAATGTCTAAATTTTGAAATTTGAATTTTTCAAACGACCTCGGATGGAAAAAACTTCCTAAATACGAATTGTCGATCTCGAAAGTCATGAAACTTTGGTTGATCACTTTTAAATTTGAAATCATCTAGTGATGCAAAAGCTACGTTCAAATGTCTCAAATTTGAAATTCAAATTTAAATAAACGACCTCGGATGGAGAAACACCCAAAATAAAAATTATATATCTCAAAAAGTTATGAAACTTTGTAGTTGACCACTTTTTGATTTGAATCCGTTTAGGGCATCACATAGTCAACTTTCACTCAGATTTGTATAATATGTGGGGACGTGGAATGAGATATGTACACATCCAAGTGAGTAGTGCACTGGAGGGAGGCCCTACTCGCGAGGGGGAGGTCACGGGTTGGAATCCCCCTCGTTGCAACAATTGCAAATAGCGTGAAAAAATGTCCATGTGTGGGGATTGTTGGTGGTTGACCGGTGGGGGCCTCGTCTGATTGAAAGAAAATGTTTTGCTATTTTTTTTAATTTTGAAAATGTGATTTCTAAAATATAGTGTAGGGCTGGCTCATACGGGTGATGCAACCGCCCCTACTATGAAACCATTGTAGGAACGGTTGTTTAGGGGCGGCTAGCAAAACCGACCCTACAGAGCATTGCTAGCCACCCCTACAGTAGGTGTTTCACGTAGTGCCAAAATCGGACATTCTAGATGGGTGCAGAGGGGAGCAGGCAAGCCAGCTAGGCCAATTCCTTTAAGGGCTAGCGCAAGAGGTCCAAAGAGGCACATGGTTGGCTTAGGCAGTTGCCCTAGCCAGTTAGAGAGACTGGCCAAGCTGATTTGACAAGTGAAGCTAGGGTTGAGATGGCGGATTAGAGGGGGGGATAGTCTTTCTAAAACTAATTGCGTCGGCTAACCGAAACAAGTATGGAATTAAAATTATTCACTTAGCCAATACTACACCCCTCTATTTATAACTCTAAAGCACCTCTAAAAGATCCTACACAAAACAGATGAGGTTTCGGGCTTAGCTAGAGCTCATCTAATCAATTTTATTGTAAGGTCACATAAACCTATGAACTAGTACTTCAAGCACTGGGGAGCTCCTACACAATTCCAATGAGCAAAAGCACAAAGCCAACCTAAGCTTACAAGATGCACAATGGACAAGGCTACACAAGCCCATCCAAAATGCTCAAAATACTTTGTTACACAAACTAAGCAAAGCAACTAAACAAGCTACACAAGCTAATTAGTTACAAGAACAATACTTCTAGCTACACAAGCAAGACAACAATTAGAGAGCTACACAAGCTTCTAGTTGCTAGAGCTTGCAACTACACAAGCACAATATATGATAATGTAAAGAAAAGGCTTGTGATCGTACGATATGAACCACTGAGAAGAGAAGATAATTTTGACACTGTGATTTTTTTACCGAGGTATCGAGAGGTTTGTCAACTTCCCCTACGGCTCATTGTGTCAACCAACACCTCGATGGCTCTTGGGCAAGGCTCTCCAAACCGCTAGCCCCTCTGGGCACACCAAAACAACACTCACAAGTGTGGTAACTCAATGACATGATATAGTAGTGTTGCTCTTCACGATCCCCGCGAGGTAAGCATGAACCTCTCATAAATCCTCCCTCAAAGCACCACACAATCCCTCAATCAGCTAGAGAAGATAAATATATAGTAAAGAATAAGTCTTAGAAAGAAAAATATAAAAGAACATATCAAACTCTAAAGACATCTCCAAAACCAGAGCGCATCTCCACTCTCCCTAAGTCTCTAGTTATTAATCTACTACATTGGAAAGTCTAGCTTTAATTCTCTAGCATTGAAGACGACGGGTTTTTCTCACATTGGGAAACCTCTCTAATCAATGGTATCCTAACAGGAGAATGTGATTTAGGGTTTTAGGATGCCGCTAGGGGGGGTGTTGTCCCTCTATTTATAGTCCAGTGGGAGGAATGTTATCCCTCGGATCAAACCGATCTTCATAAGCAACGTGGTTCGGAACTGACCTACGAAGCGAAGGATGACATTTGGGTCCCACCTGTCAGCCATTTGGGCTCCCGTCACGTGGAGGTGTCTTCTGGTACCTTCTAGTGTCTTCCAAAGTGGTGATTGCGATGCGAGAACTGATATCTTTTGATTATGGACTCCAAATATAACAAACAATATGTCCGTTTCAATCGTATTGACGAGCTCTTCACTATGATGCACTCCAATTCATCATTTGAGATACTTTTTTGGTGAGAAACCAACAAACTCGCAAGACAAGTAAGAATACCGAAACTCCTGGAACTTGTTAGAATCAAACATACAACTATGCTCTATGATTTATTTAATATCAATTTATACAATAGTTGGCGGTTATATTTGGTGTTAATGACCATCAATAAAGTCATAGTATAAAAGATGTGTTGGTTAAGGTTGGGAGTTTCCAACAACATTTTTTGAAAATTTTAAGTTAGAACGATCTTTGGGTTGTGACATCCACCTAAATATTGCTATGGAAAAAGGCTTACAAAAACAAAAACTCAATGGTGTAGTCTACTGTGTATTTTTGATATGGTTGGGGCACCTAATTTGTTTAGTTGTTGCAACTGGTCCCTATAGTTCACCTAGTTGTCTCTTTATAGTTGGAAAATCTAGTCCATTGACGTCCCAACAGCCCAGAATCCCTATCTTTTGTTGATTGCCTAGTTCTCGTTCTTCTTGTTCATCCTGTTAGTCCATTTTGCATAGTGCCCATCTCGAAGTCAGAATTAGGTGTGAACATTTTGCAAGCTAGAATGGGCCAAAAAAAGGTTGGTTCATCTCCAGCCAAAAAAAACCATACCTTGGCCATCTCACATGCTTTATTAGGTCATTATTTTTGGAATAGACTTGGGCTTCGTCTAGGTGGAACACCATTCGATTTTCCTAGGCATGTGTTTTAATGTTCATTCATGCCCTATCCGCTAAATGGTGCAAACTAAACCTAAATGGACAGGTCAATGTAGTCACTAGCAGACAAACAATCGTAGCAATTCTCTCGGTGCTCATAGTTTTGTGGTTTTGATTAGGGTTTCATTTGGTTTTGCACCACTTGTTTGACTGCATCTTTAGGAGCTAAACAAACATATGAATCACATTTTATCACACATGTTAGTTGTCTTCATTGTGTTGTCAATTGTATCGTCGAAACCACAAGGAAACATTGGCATTGAGCCTATGTGTGAACACATGGTTGATCAATGCTCATGGTGTTTAGTTTTTTATGATGAGTGATTGGCAACATTTCAACATTCTCTATTTTCCTTTTCTCTTTTACCTTGTTTACCTACCTGGCACACAAGGTGTGTGGTGCAACATGTTTCTTGGCTTCTGTTGTGTAGGCGTCAAGCTTAGAGATGGTGGTCAATGGTGAAGTGAAGGCCAAGGAGGACGTGCCATGCCGATGGATCCGGAGCGGTGAAGGGCGAATGTGAGGCTTTGACTGAGGGACTGGATCACTGGGTGCTAGCCAGGGTGGTTAACGCTTGGAATATCTACAAGTGTGAAGACGCGTGGAGTGACCATGTCGATCGAGTCAAGACGGTAGGAATGCAAGTCGAGTGGGTGGCTCTGGAAGACTTGGCGACTGGGCGGTCAAGACCGGCGGTGACACATGTTGGAATGTGGAGGACGCATGCGTGGTTTCGTGGGTTTGGGCCTCAAAACCCAGTAGGAGGATTCAAGGCAGAAGGACGCCATGTGGCGGCATTAGGGACTTCACGTCGAAGTGAAGCTACCGGTGAGGAAGGCGTGGTAGCCGTTGGATCAATTTATCCCAAGTCAGAACATATTACCCTCAGTGATGTGGTTTGGCACACTTAGTAGCTAGGGGTATTCTAGGGAAGGAAAATGGGGACCATAAGTAGAAGAGATGGTAGCCCCTCTCCTCCACACCTCCTCATTTGCAGTTCTTCATTTTAGGGTTTCTTCCTCTTGCTGCTTTGCTTTGTGAGAGAGGACCATAACTAAACTCTATAGTTGTGATCTGTGTTCATTGAAAGAGCAAGCCCTCTGCCCATGCCCTCTAGGCTTTTGTATGAAGATCGCTCTGCATTTTCATCTTTGAGTTCATCGTGTTCTTCTCCCCCCCTCGCTCTTGATCTGATTTCTTCGATTTCACACCATTTTGATCTATTTTTTTCTTGCAGTGATTTGAGCTATGATGTGGGACAAAGCTTTCCACTGAAGGAAATCGATCAATTCCTCACGAGCTCGTAGATCAGGTCATTTTTATGTCTAGGTTTCTTGTGCCCTCAGTTTTTGTTTTTCTTCAATTGCCGATGATGTGAGGCATGAAAGGCTATGCTTTTTGTGGACTGGCATCTTAGCTACCTTAGCGGCCTGCCCACAAAATTTGGTGTCAATCCGAGTCGATTTGGTCCAGTTTTGATCTGAAATCAATTTCCCGAGATCAGCTCGCCAATACCGCACATGTCCGGTATCAATACTAGACATGTGCTGTATTTGTAACTTTGGAGTTTGAGCTGAAATTTTGTGGAGATCTTCCCTTTGATGTCTAGAATCTAGGGTTAAAATTCTTAATTTTTGGCACCATTTAATGGGGATTTCGATTTTTCTCGAATAGTTGCTCTATGGTGATTTTAATCGGAATGTTCATAATATGCCAGACGTGTCCGGTATTTCATCTTTCAAATTTTGAGATGAAATTTGGTGGAGACCTTCCTCTTGCTGTCTAGAACCTAGGGAAAAAAATTTCACAAGGTTTGGACACCATTTGATGGGGGTTTTTATTTTTCTCCCGTAGTCGCTCTGTGTTCTCGGACGTGTCAGGATTTGTTTCTTTCGGCTCCAATTTTGATTCCATCTGTTGCAATGGACTTCTACTATTCCCTAGACCTTATCTAAGCACTCTTGTCACCGGTTAGCTTCAGTATCTAAGATTCAGGACCTTGCTTCTTTTCAATAGAAGTGGAGAGTCTTATTTTCTCGTCTATTAGTTCGGCGCTCTTTTGATCATCGTCCAGCTTGTTTTGTGGTGGCCCGCTGTGTTCCGAGGGAACATCCACCCTTCTATAGGGTCGTCGTAATCATGGTGTTTGAGTTTGCCTTTTGGGGTTAACTGTTGAGCCGAGGACCAAGTTTCAATAGAAATTTGAGGCTCACATTCAACCCCCTCCCCTTTGGTCACCATTTTCGGTCCTTCACTACGTTTTTATAAGAAGGGTTAGTGCAGACCAAAGTGGTCATGGCCACCTAGCTTTGAAATTATTTGAACTAAAATAATTGTTACCCTTAAATATTGATATCCTCAAGATGTTAGCATCATTAGCCCCTCTTAGTCCTCACTTTAAGCTCCTTGTCAACCATTTATTGGCATCATAGAAAATGCTTATTTTTAATAAAATGCAAAAGGTACGATAAGAACAAGACCCTCAACTTAACATGTGGCTAAAAAATTGATTCAGCTAACAATATCTAAATTTAAAAATAAAAACTTTCATAACATCATTAGATATGTTGTGTAACAAGTGCCACCGGAACTTAAACTTGGGTTCGAAGAGAATGCACACTGGTAAGTATTGTACAATGACAAAAACTACAGACACGGATGGAAAACATTTACAATAACATATAAGCTTAATTAGCAGTTGTTGTATTACATTAAAAGTAGTAAGCAAAAAATAAAGGGAAAGCAAATGGAAAAGTAATTTTGATTAGTTATATATAGGTACTATATATGGATAAAAACCATACTTATGTCTCTCTTGAGACCACGCACATGAAAAATCTAACTACAGCAGCCAGGAGCAAGAACAATGACAGGCAAACATAAGAATCAATCATTAGCTCGAGCACGTCAAAGTCCGGTAGTTATGGCATGTGCTGATGCACGTAAAGTCCAGAGTACAGGCATACATGACACGTTCCATCCTCATGCAGCATAAAGAGTTAATTTGTGCAGATAGCTATGTATATATACTATATATTTATAGATTGCTGGTGACACACTGACACATGCATGGAAGACTTAAAATTAACCCAACTTAAAATTCATTCCCAAAGTCAAATCTAGACGCTAGAGGTAGTCACGATCGAGTCACAACCACTAGACTAACCTACCTCTTTCACGAAGAGAAGAATGATCTTTCGTCTGTACATTAATTGTTGAAGAAACTGAGAATCCGAGCTCTCTACGAACACTGAGCCTGGGTTTTGCATGTCTACAACAGTATAATCACCTATTCTACTGTCCTGTTCTCTCCATTCTTAAATATAAATCGTTTTGGAGTTTTTTGACAAATTGTTTAAATTATACTCCCTCCGGTCCAAATTGTAGTTCACTTTGGCTTTTCTAGATACATTGATTTTGCTATGCACCTAGTTATACACTATGTCTATATACATAGTAAAAGAAATGAATCTTGAAAAGCCAAAGTGAATTACAATTTGGAACGGACTAGTACATATTTAAACATATATAGTGGATATATCTAACAAAAGCCAAAAGAAAAAAACGAACTTAGGAGAGAGGGAATTTCTATGCTACACCCCTGTAACAAATAGCGCGCTAATAGCGGCCAGAAGCAGTTGTCGCTATGCTGATTAGCGCGCTATAGCGCGCTATATAGCGTCAAATAGCACGCTAATAGCGCCGCTATAGTGTTTTGGCTGTGCTCGCGCTAAATTCCGTAGCGCGCTATTTGTTACAGGGTGCTACACACACACTGTGTTAAATACTACTATGTAATCACATCCACATGTGGATTACCGTGGCTAGGTTAGGATGTACTAAACTCTATCTCTGCTTAATGTAAAAACAAGCCAGGCACGATTGGAAAAAAAGATTGTTCCTCCAATCATACGCACATGCTTTGATTGTTCATTCTCCATGGACTGAGATATACCCGTCTTAAGGAACGCCACCATGAGAAGCGACGGTGACCCCAATCTAAGCCGCAATCCTCCACAGATGACCCATTCATTCATCCACTAACGGTGCCAAAACAGACGGGTCCCACTTCCATCCAGGTGCAGTGTGGAACGAATATGTTGGTTGCAGAAACAAATCAGCCCCAGCGCTCTGTCAACTCTGATCAACCGTTTCTGACATACGCGCAATCGAAGTCAAAAAATAGCAGTTACCACTGCATCTGGATTCTGGACTCTCTGGAGGAGCATCATATCATCATGTGCTTCCTGTTCGCACCGTGCAAATGCATTACGTGTTCCATGACATGAGAATCAAGCCGCTGATCTTGGCACTCAATCAGTTTCCACAAGTTTCTTTAGCTCCATTTCCTGTCAATCTCCTGGCTACTTCCTCGTCCTATTTAAGCACTGAACCCGCTAACTAGGAGGATCATCCCCACCCAACATACAACTTCCAGATCACACAAGATAATCCTCTCCTTTTTCTTAGGTGTTCTAGGATGTTGATTCTGTGGGGTGTTCTAGCTGCGGCCACCGCCATCGCTGGCGTGGCTGGTTGGTCTCAGGGCACGGCAACATTCTATGGCGGGTCCGATGGGTCCGGGACCATGGGTGGCGCGTGCGGCTACGGCAACCTGTACAATGCCGGGTACGGCGTCAACAACGCGGCGCTGAGCCAGACGCTGTTCAACGACGGCGCGTCGTGCGGGCAGTGCTACACCATCACCTGCGATGCATCAGGATCACGCACGGGCAGCCAGTACTGCAAGCCCGGCAACAGCGTCACCGTCACGGCCACCAACTTGTGCCCACCCAACTACGGCCTCGCCAACGGAGGCTGGTGTGGCCCGGGACGCCCACACTTCGACATGTCGCAGCCGGCATGGGAGAATATCGGCATCGTCCAGGGCGGCATCATCCCGGTGCTGTACCAGCAGGTCAAGTGCTCGCGCACCGGGGGCGTGCGCTTCAACATCGCCGGCTCCAACTACTTCCTGCTCGTCAGCATCCAGAACCTCGGCGGCAGCGGCTCGGTCGCAGCCGCTTGGGTCAAGGGCACCAACACCGCATGGATCCAGATGTCTAGGAACTGGGGCGCTAATTGGCAGGCGCTCTCGGGGCTCACCGGCCAGGCGCTCAGCTTCGCCGTCACTAGCACCGGTGGGCAGTATATCCAGTTCCTGGACGTGGCACCGACGTGGTGGCAGTTCGGCCAGACCTACTCTACCAACCAGCAGTTTTACTACTGATGCGCCCATTGATCGATTGGGACGAAGTTTTCTGATATGTTTCTGTCTGATCTTCCATATAGTAGATTGTCCGCATGGCAAGTGCCGACGTGTTTGTCTCGTGGTTTTGGCGGAGTTTCAGCGCCCGACGAACCATGGTCGTGCCATGCTTGCCATGCTTGCTGTTCATAGCGCTCACTATTGCCTGCATACTACCTTTTTAAACCATATATATTGGCGTAGTGGCATCATATACATATGTGCAAAATTGTTAACACCCTTGGGTCACCAAGCCCAAGCTTGTTCTTGCTCCTTGCTTCCAAGTGAGACAGTCCTCACACACCTAACACGGGGAGTGCATCCCAGCGGAGAAAACGGGCAATTTATTTCCACAAAAAGGGACGCCAGCCAGCCCGTGGATAGTCATTTATTTGAACAAAGAACTTTGACCTTCAACTAAGCGACAAACCCACTGAAATTTGTACAGATAACCATGTATTCGAACAAAGAACTTTGGCCTTTAACTAACCGAGAAACCCTCGGAAATTTGTGCGGATAACAATGTATATATACTTAGGGCTTGTTTGGCACGGCTCCTACCGGCTCCGGCTCCGGCTCCTCCACTGTAGTGGCACTGTAACATGAAGGAACTGGAGCCGGGGGAGCCCCAAAATCGAGCTTCCCCGGCTCCTATGAACAGAGCCGGTTGTCAGCGGGAGAGAGAAAAACCGGTTCTTGTGAATAGTGTCGCTACAGTGTCACATTGGAGGAGCCGGAGCCGGAGCTTCTACTACCAAACAGGTTCTTAAAGCCTTAAAGTACGTTGATAGTAGTGACACATGCATGGAGGACTTTTTTTTTTAAAAGCATGCATTGGCACATACTGCATTAAGAGAAGTAGCAAATTACATATGACTCACAGGTAATCCACAGATTACCACTAAATCACACAGGCACAAACAACCAACAAGAAACCAGGGGGGAAGGGTGTTAGGGCGGACTCTCCACCTAACAACCCAACAACTGAGCATGTTTTAACAAAAAAACTCAACACCTAGTTAGCTAGCAGCGATCGGAGGCATAGACGATAACAGTAGCAAAGCGTCCTCTAGAACTCAGACGGCAAAGCATCTGTCCAAACCAACCACAGCAGCAAAGCATCCACCGGAAAGACGACGACCTTGGTGTCAAAGCATCCACCGGAAACAAGGCAAGGCAAACTCCTCCGAGTCACCGAGGGCACCTCAGGACCACAGGCGAGGAGGATCACCACGAAGACTACTCCTCCGAGTCACTGAGGCCATTGTCCTTAGGACCACGGACGAGGAGGACCTCCGAGGAAAATAGCGAGAATAACTCACCCTCCATGTCACTAGCGGAAAAAATCCGCCCAAGCAAGGACCAACAACGCGGCAAAGCATCCGTGGAAGACTGTGGCAAAAACAATCACAAGCTAGGCAAACCAAGTGAGAGAAGCGTGAAGTGCAAATAGGCACAGCAAAGCGACCAAGATGACCATGACGGGGTGTCATGGGACATAGCACCAGCCACCACAACACCGGGGAATGGCAACAACACCGGCCTCCACAACGCCAAGGAATGGCCATTCGTTGGATGCTTCCAAGGAAGTGAATGGCTCCCAAAGGCATCACCGTCATCGACCCAAAATTAGGTAAGGATTTCGCCATGGCACCACATCCCCAAGCATAGCGGAGACCTGCCAACAAACAGAGAGGGATTGGTGCGCCCCACTCGACTGACATCAGCCTTGCCACCATGACGCGGTCGATGCGAGAGAAGAGCAAGACGACGCCATCCACACCACCACAGCATTGAGGCGCATAGCCCGAGCCACCGTCCACACCACCATGATGCAGGACAGCGCACGATGGCCGCACCATCAGCCGGAGCACTAGAGCGGAAATGAGGAGGGGCGTCGGCAGCCGGCAGGCGCCAACAACATCTCTAGCATGGCCCGGCAACCACTAGCTCTCAATCGCTGGGGGCAAGACCCGCCAGCACTGTTGCTAGGCAGGCGCCCTGCCCACCGGCTCCCATGCCACCCAAGTCGGACCCACCCGCCGACACCGCCGCCATGGACGTCCCTCCCTCGCTAGGGAGGGAAAGGGGGCGGGGTGGCTTGCGGACTTGTAGATTCGGGGTTCCAAGGCCTAGAGCTCTGATGCCATCGGTGGTAGGTGGCTAAACCCTAAACCCTAAACCCTAAACAAGACTAAGCTATCTACTCAAACTACTCAAGCTAAGCACCCTAACAAGATATACTACCAATGTAATGCGAAGGAGTGCTAGAATACAATACCACCGGTGTAGTGTCGAGGTTGTAGCCAATCACCGTGATCACAAAGAAATCTCCAACGAACAAGAACAAGTGACACGATGATTTTTCACCGAGGTTCACGTGCTTGCCGGCACGCTAGTCCCCGTTGTGGCAACACACCCACTTGATGGTTGCTAAGCTTAATGGCCGGTGCCAAATCCCCGGTGGGAGCTCAAGCACACCAATCACAAGAGGGGGCCAAACAAGCCACGAGCAATCCACTAGTGCTCCTTTCGCGAATCTCCCGCGGGGTAAGGAATGACCCCTCACAAACCACCGGTGTGGCCTCGAACAAGCTCCAATCGAGCTCAACACCGCCTCTTGCTCCAAGCCGCTAGGGAACCGGGCAAATTCCCAAGAAAACAAGAATCTCGCGGCTTCTCCAAGGATGAAGTGCCTCTAGATGCAACCGATGATGCAATGCACTTCTATCACTCTCAATCTCACCAAGAATTCGAGTTAGGGATGGAGAGATGAGTGGAGAGGAGTCTCACAAGCTCAATAGCAAGTTGGAAGCTTCAAATGTGCAAGAGAGGGGGCTAGGAACCGGCCATCCAAGTATATATAGCCCACCTCACGAAATGGAGCCGTTGTGCTTTGAAATGGGCTCTCTTCACAAGACCGACGCGACGGACGGACTCACCGACCGGCCCACTACCGGTCGAACGACTCCTCCACGGCCGACGACTCCTCCACGCGTCCGCCGCCGCTTCGGCCGAAAGCACCGAAGCGTCCGGCCCAGCTTCCGATCCTCGCGTCCGCCAAAACCCGGCTGGGGGCTCTCGCCGCACGCGACCGACCGGAGCCACATGATGCACATGCATATCTTTTTCTAATGAATTCTTTGAGACTTGAAGATTTTGACAAGGTGAACCATGAGGGATCCGCACATGAAGTGTGGGAGTCCATCAAGCACACCTTCGGCGATGCCTCCACTTGGGATGATGGCAAGTTTGAGGATGAGGCGCCAAAGGTGGTGGTTCATGAGGATGTTGAGCAAGATTGCTCCACCTCATGGTCAAGTGATGATGATGATCGAACTACCACAAGTTCAATTGACAAGGTTGATGAAGATGCCTCAAGTGATGCAAGTGATGATTCTACCTCATGCACACTTGAAGGGAATGGTGTTGGTTCATGCTCGGTTGTTGATGCTACTCCAAGTTCATCCACTACATCAACATATTGTCTCATGTCACTAGGTGACACAAAGGTATCTAATGGCAATGTGTTTGATCATGTTGATTCATATGATGAGCTTGTTAGTAGGCTTGCTAGCATGACCATGTCTTTAGAAAATGAGAAAGCTAAATCTTTGAATTTAGAAAAAGAAAACTCATTTCTAAAGAACACATGTGAACAACAAGAGCATCTACTTTATGTCACTACTTGTTCACATGAGGTGCTAAAATTGGCTCATGAGGAACTTAGTGTTACTCATGATAACTTGGTACAAGACCATGCTTTTCTCACTAAGATGTTTTCAAATGACAAATCTAAAACTAGTGAGAGCTCATCACTTGGGTCAATTGATCAATTACATATTTGTGCTAACCCTTGTGATGTAGGCAAGAAGCATGTATCCACCTCTTGTGATATTTCATTGAATATGCTATGTTCTTCACATTTAGATGTTTGTTCATCTCCTATGTCTTGTGAGACTAACCTTTTGAAGGAGAATTATGAACTCAAAAAGAAAGTGAAGAATTTGAGCAACCGATTAGAGAGGTGCTACAACTCCAAGGTCCTCTTCGAGCAAATAGTGAAGAATCCAAGAAGCCTACATGATAAGAGTGGTCTTGGGTTCATCAAGAAGAAGATGACCAAAAGTGGGAGGAAAAAATAGCAAAGATGGTCAAGAAGCAAGAAAATGAGAAGCTATCTCATTTCATGTGCTATCAATGCCATGAAAATGGACATCTTGCAAAGGCTTGTCCAAACAAAGAAAAGCTCAAGTTGAAGCAACAAGAAAAGCCTCAACCAAAGCCCCAAGATCAAGTCAAGATCAACCATGAAGCTAAAGTTGATGACTTGAAGATCAAGAAGAAAACAAGAAGGGGTGGAAGAGCTTATGCAAGGCATCCAACTCATATCCAAGATGCCAAGATGATGAGCAAGATTCAAGAGAAGAATGTGTATGCTCACATCAAGTGTCATAAGTGTGATATATTGGGCCACCTAGCTTCGGGTTGTCCAAACAAGCTTGAGAAGAAGACTCAAGCAAACAAGGTGAAGCAAGGCAATGAGAAGCATCAAATGAGCAAGAAAGAAAAGGCTCAACAAAAGAGAAGATGCTACTTATGCCGGGAAAGGGGACACATGGCTCATTCATGTCCCCTAGGTACAACTTCTAAGCCTAGTTCAATTGTTGATGATATTGTGCTTAGAAAGGATGACAATGGTACCTCCTTGGTGACTATTGCGAAAACATCCCGCTACTCATACTAAGGCTTCGCCAAAGTATGTTGCACCTAACTTGAGAGGACCCAAACTAGTTTGGGTACCATCAAAAAGTGGATAATGTTGTGTAGGTACCATGGCATTGGAGGCTTGATTCAATTGAGTTCATAATGTACATCATTTGATTGAGTCAAGTAATGAAGCCTAGTGCAATTATATCCCAATGCCAAGTCAAGAAAAGTGAAGTCCAAATGTGCTACAACATACAAGTGATATAGTTCAAGTTGTGGTGGTTTATTGGAAATATTTGATGGCTTGCAAAATATCTATGATGAAGCTTGCTATTTGATGATCATGATCTACAAAGTTATATTTCTAGTTGATCATACATATTTGGGTGTATATGAGTTGATTGAATTGGATATATATGCACATGTTGCTTGCTATGAGATGCTTGAATGGTTTAAATGCCTAGTAGTCAAATTTGAGTTGGTTTGAATGGATATGATCATGAGATGACTTTTAGTAAGTGTATTGAATGGATATATGTCTTGTGATAGTATTCAAACAAGTTAGCATCAAGTTTGATTCAAATTGTTGAAGCATAGATCAATTGCTCAAATCTGTCCACTATTGCAAAATCTGAGTGAGCTGTGATCTTAGTCATGTTTGGATGATCAAATCTTATTGGAATGGCATAAAATTTGATATGCATGCTCTATACTTATGGTACAAGATGCTGTAAAAATTTCATGATGATTGAACAAGGGATACTTCGGTTTTGGAGTAGAACTTGTCAGCTATATTGCAGCAGTTTTCAGCATGTAGTAGTGTGGGAAGATGTGAAAACTGGTAGCAATCTAGAAAGAGTATGAAGCTCAAATTTTTATGGCTGCTAGATGACTTAGTGTTGAACATCTCCACCAAATTTTGTGGCATTTCAACATGTACATTGTGAGATATGGTTCATTCTTTGAGATGTACAAAATCTGCCTGCAAAGTGACAATTATTGGATTGATCAAGAGTCACTCTCATAGAAAGGTCCTCAAGTTGGAATCATGTTGATAAGTGTTTGAGGCACCTAAGTTTGGTTTTGAATTGAGTTAGAAGCATGACAAGCATGAGTACAAAAGGCCATTGATTTTGGGGAGTGTACTTTGTACACATCTAGTACTCTAGTTGAAGATCAAGACCAAGCTCAAGATAGAGAGCAAGAAATGAGTTCAAATGATCATTGGATATCTTTGGAAGAAAGAAAAGGACTTAAAGAAAAATCAAGTCTATTCATCATATCAAGTCCATCATGTGGATCAATCAACCAAAGTCAATTCAAATGAGTATCAAGAAAGGTTCTTGGAGAGAGGTCACTTCTCCCGTCGGGGCCATGCCGCCTACTGTAGGTAAACCGAGCACCGTGCTTGGATGGCTAACATGGAAGTGAGATTTTAGGAACTGTTGGAGATACTTAGTTGAAGCAATCTAATGGGTTTGATCTAGAGAAGCAAGCAACACCCAAATAGAGAGATGTTTCATGCAAGATTCAAATGGTTTTCTCTCATGCAAGAAAAGATCAAAAGAAAGCAAGCCAACCACAACAAGAAGTGCACTTGATCATTAGTGGTTCTCAATTCATATGGGTGAAGCATGGAATTCAAATCGGTATATATTGTCTTCACCAAGCTATTAATTGGACTTCATGATGCTAGTTGGAGAGCTAAATTGGAATCTAATGACTATCCTCTACTCCAACATAGCAAGGTGAAATTGTTTGATATATGCATTCATACTTTGCTAAGGACTTGCTAGTGCATATAGTCATACATAGTGAGCATTCATGAAAATCAAATGTTTTTAATGCTTATATGGTACCACTATTGCTTCTATGCTTTATATGATCTAGTGGTGGCATATGACATGTTCATGAGCTAGTGAACCTATAGTATTTGATCTAGAGAATGAGCATTCAAGTTCTTTAACTCAACATTGTCAAGATAACCCTTAGCGTGAGGTGTGAAGAAGCTTGTCATTGGTTCAAACCGAGTTAGATTATTTGTGCAAGTGATCTAGATCAAGTCAAAGAGAAAGAAGCTCATGGAAACAATGTAGTTCAAGAATTGGATACAATTGACAAATCTCTTCAAGTGGCTACCACATTGCAAGATATATCATATTCCTACACGTGGTATTTCATTCACGTGGTATTCTTGCTCACACTCAAGAGGTACTAAGTGTATCAATGGTGGTTCCACAAGTGATCCTCAACTTTAAGTGATCAATTCAATTCAAGAAAGCTACCCTCACCAACAAGAGCTTAAGTTGTGCAATGGATTGACATATGCTTTGCCTTAGGGGGAGGTGTCCCACCTCAAAGATCAAGGTCAAGTATGCTACGAGTGACCAACATGTGATATTTCAAGATGATCTTCAAAGCTTTCACATGTGGTAGTTACAAGTGGTGTCATTCCAACATATGTTGGTGTCCATCAAAAATAAAGATTCAACAATCAACCATCCATCCCTAGTCACAACCTTTGTATCAATGGAGGCATACCCTTTATGGAAATTGATGACAAAGGGGGAGAAGTTGGACAAAGATATGTAAGTGTCTTTGGATATATGACAAAGGGGAATGAGAATATGGGCATAGAACAAGAGGGAGCAAGATTGAAGATTAGAAGATGATCAACATTCTTGGACAAAAGAGAAGCACAAGCTGGGGGAGCAAGCTCATGAACTTGATTGATTGCATTTGATATGTGCATATTCATGTGCTTGCTTGCATTTGCATAAGTTTTTAGATTCTATATGTGCTTGTGTGGTGTATGCTAGTCATAGAACTTGATTGATGATATGATAACTAGCATGCATAGGTTGTAGCTAGACATATATAGTTTTCACATGGATCAAGTACCATTGCTTATAATGTTCTCACATGGTATCTTGAGTTTTGATGTATGTCTAGTTACATGGATGATGCTAAGGATGAACTTCAATTTGCAACTCCGATTGGTATTACGCTTTAAAGGTTTATCCTATATACCTTAGCATCACTTTGTAGTGTTAACCCTCCCAAAATTTTTATATTTATGTATGTGTGCAAACCTTGAATTCAAATCAATTGGGCACACATATAGGGGGAGTTACCACTACCAAGTGTGAATTAATCTTCAATTCCATATCTTTGTAGTGTTGCCATCAATTACCAAAAAGGGGAGATTGAAAGGTCCCTTATGGTTTTTGGTAATTGAGTGTCAAACATTAGGTGAACTAATATGTGTGATTGAGATTATACACGGGAGATTAGTTCACATGTGATGATGCAATGAAGGAGCTTATTGCATATGAAACATGACATGGAGTCATGTGGCCGAGGTGGTGAAGATCAAGACAAGGCTTGGCTTGATGGACCGGTTGCAAGTGTGAAGGGCAAGTCGAGGGACTTAGCGCCGAAGGACCGACGCAAACGTGAAGAGCAAGTGAGGTCAAGATCGATGGACCAAGAAGGTCATGTGATGATATGAAATGGATCATATCATTCTTGATCGTGTTGGTGCATATGTTGCATCGGCACTTGAAGATGGAGCGGAATGAAAATGCGCGAGGCAAAGGTATAACCTATAGGGCATTTCATTTCGCCGGTCATTGGTGCTTAGAGAAGTTTATGACCGGATTTAGGATAGATGGCCGTACTAGCAAGAGGGGCAAACTTGTTTGCATATCGGTCATCTAGTGCCACTTGAGCGATCTAACTTTGTGATGTGTTAGGATCGAGTGGCGTGGTAAGAGCTAACCCGTCCTTTGACTTGATTGTGAAAATGCTAACACACATGCACATGGTGATGTAGGCGGTTGTATGTAGGGTTGAGTTGAGTTTGGGAACCGCTCATCCTGGTGGAGAAATCATGCTATTCCTCGTGCTCAAGTTTGGTATTGCGTCGGATGCATCGTGGTGGAGAAATCATGCTATTCCTCGTGCTCAAGTTTGGTATACTTGATGGGTAGCATGTCGAAGCAAAGGCGATGGAGAAACGACGAAGTTTCGCAGGAGGCAGCGACTGGAAGCGTCGACCGGACGCTCGACCGGAAGCTGGTCCTTTGACCGAACGCTCCGGTGTGTGCGTCCGGCAGAGAGCTTCTTTTGGCGATCGTCGTCGAGATCCGACCGGACGCAGTGACCGGAAGCATCCGGTGTTGACCGGACGCATGCACCGGAAGCATGCTCGTTGCTGTCAGCTGTGGGGCCGCTGGCTCTGTCCTTTGCGACCGGACGCGTGGTCAGGTGTGACCGGACGCTAGACCGGACCCGCTGGTGAGTCCGGTCGGTGCATCCGGTCAACTCGCAGAAACCGTGGTTTGAAGCACCAACGGCTCTATTTGGCTTGGGGGCTATAAATAGAGGGTGTGTTCGGCCATGGCTAGTGCTTAGCACCTTGGGGACTTTGTGTCCATGCTTGAGAGTGCTTGAGAGCCCTCCCACTCACATATGCTTGATATCGTTCATCCGATTGAGTGAGAGATCGCGTTCTAGTGCGTTGCGTTGAGAGATCGCATTCGTGGCACTAGGTGATCGTGTTGCAAGCCGGTGTGCTTGTTTCTCTTGGAGGTTGCCACCTCCTAGACGGCTTGGTGGCAAGAGACTTCGTGAAGCACGCAAAGAAGCTTGTGCGGTGCTCCGAAGAAGAGATTGTGAGAGGTTCGTGCTCACCTCGCGGGGATCGTGAAGAGCAACTCTAGTGGAGCGTGTCATTGAGCTACCACACTTATGTGTGGGTTCACATGGTACCCTCTGAGGGATTGGCTAGAGGACTCACACTGGTGTGAGGGACTCGATCGAGCTCCCACGGTGGATTTGGCCCTGGCCATTAAGCTTCAGAATCATCACTGGGTGATTCGCCAAACCGTGGAACCACTAAAGTGTTGGTCGACACAACGAGGAGTAGGGGGAAGTTGGCAAGCTTCCCGAGACCTCGGTAAAAAATCACCGGTGTCATCTTGTGTCCACACTTCGCGGTGGTTTGCAATCTCTTCATCACAAGCTTTGTTCTTACCTTCATATATATATATTGTGCTTGTGGTTGAGTAGTGTAGTTGTAACTATCTAGCTTGTGTAGCTTGTTTAGTTACTTTGCTTAGCTTGTGTAGCTAGGTAATTTAAGCCTTTGGGTTAGGCGTGTGTTGCCTTGTCCATTGTGCATCTAGTGAGCTTAGGGGCTTTGTGCTTGTGCTTACTAGAATTGTGTAGGAGCTCACCCGTGCTTAAAGTACTAGTGCTTAGGTTTGTGTGACCTTGCATTAGAATTGATTAGGAGCTCAAGCTAGGCTTGTCACCTCACTCTTCTTGTGTAGGACCTTTTGTGAGATGATTTAGAGTCTTAGTTAGAGGGGTGAAGTCTTGGCTAGACCGATAAGTTTAATTCCGCATTTGTTTCGGTTAGCCATCGTGATTAGTTTTTAAAAGGGACTATTCAACCCCCTCTAGTCCCCATCTCGACCCTTCAGCCATCCACGACCAGCGCCCCGCCCAACGGCTCCCAGGCCTCCCAAGTCGGACCCACCCGCCGACACTGCCGCCATGGATGTCCCTCCCGCGTTCGCTAGGGAGAGAAAGGGGGCGGGGTGGCTTGCGGACGTGTAGATTCAGGGTTCCAGGGCCTAGAGCTCCGATGCCGCCGGTGGTAGGTGGCCGACCACGACCAAGTCTACCATCGGGCCGAGAACGCCATCTGCCGTGGGTGTCCCTCCCAAGGTCGCTAGGGGGAAAGGGGTGGCTGCGAACGCGGTGTCCCTCCCAAGGTCGCTAGGGGGAAAGTGGT
This sequence comes from Hyparrhenia diplandra, assembly GCA_015847255.1. NCBI lineage: Eukaryota > Viridiplantae > Streptophyta > Magnoliopsida > Poales > Poaceae > Hyparrhenia > Hyparrhenia diplandra. Next base: position 472,101 of record JADLZK010011263.1, on the reverse strand, counting down.
GGCCTACGAACGTGTAGATCCGGGGTCAACACAAAGCTCGAGTGTAGGACGCTGAGGTCGCCGTCAGGGGAGAGGTGGGGGAGGGTTGGAGGAGCTAGGGGAAGTTCTATGGTCTCTTTGTAGGGGCGTGTTCGTTGTCCGACCTGGTTGGCGCAGATGCGTCGCCCGACCAGCGCGCGCGCCCAGCCCCCCCTTTACTTATGTGAGCAGCACGCGGTCCTAGCCCACTCGGCGTGCGATTAGGTCGCATGGCTCATCGGTCGACGCTACGCCCCAGCTGGATATACAAGGCTGCAGTGACCCAGGAAGGTATTTGCCGCTTTAAAACAAAACGATGCGTAAAACAAGAGGATCTAAAGGAATCAAACCCAGGACCATACACTAGCGATAACCCTGCCCAACCACTACTTCATTTGAATCTTTTAGCATGGTTATGAAAGATAGCACATAAATACAAAACTCCACGTCATAAAAAAAGGGAAAAAATAAAAATGTAAAGAGCAGAATGAAATAAAAATACAGTAGTCAAAACTCATCACGTGTATACTTGTTGTACCATCGAAAATAAAATTTAATAAATGGAAATAATAAACTAAATTAAAGTATAAAATAATTCGAACATCCTAAATACACAATAGAACATCACATGTTTGCTAAATGAACATTATAAAATACACCATAGACCATCATATTTATATTAAGTGAACATATGATCCCGAGATACACCATAGAACATCACATGTATACTAACAGAACATCTCTAGATACACAACAAAACATCACATGTATACTAACCGACATCTCCGATACACCACAAAACATCGCATATGTACTAACTGAACATCCCAAAATATATCGCAGAACATTATATAAATACTAAGTGAACATTATAAATTATATTAATAGAACATCACCAAAAATATTAATAAAATAGAAAAGACATTGAAGAAAATATAGATAAAAGAAATAGGAAAAAAGAAAAATAAAAAGAAATAAGTGAACATCACAAGTTACACCATAGAACATCATATTTATATTAAGTGAACATGGGATCCCAACATACACAATAGAACATCACATGTATAGTAACCTGAATAGACCCGGATACACCACGTAACACCACATATATACTAATAGAATATCACATTAATACTAAGTAAACATCATAATTTATATTTTAGAACATCAATAAAAATATTAATAAAATAGAAAATACATAGAAGGAAATAAAAATAAAAATGAAATAAATAGGAGAAACAAAAAAAAAAAGAAATAAAAGATAACATAAATAATAGAACACAACAAAAATAGCAACAAATAAACTAATAAACAGGAAAAAGAAAGAAAAAAAATAAAAATATGAAAGAAAAGAAAAATAAAAAAGAAAGATGAAAAAAGAAGAAAAGAAAAGAGAAATAAAAAAAAGCAAGAAAAAATAAAAACAAAGATAAATGAAATAAAAATACGAAAACACAAATCGAAAGGCTATGTATATAATAAAATAAAAGAAGAAAAAAAAAAAGAAATCCAATAAGAAAAAAAAGAAACTGTACTTCTCGTGGACGTGCGGTTGAGCAAAATAAAAAGAAATAGAAAAGAAAAAAAATGCCCAGTGAGCACAATTGATGGCGAGGCGAGCCCAAGTGGCTGTTGGCCTGTCGCATACTGTCCAGTGCTACCAGCGCTCTGCTCCGTGGGCCGCGCAGCTAAATTAAAACAAGGAAAAAGTCCGAATTCCCTCCCCAACTATCCCGAAAGTTCACTTTTCCTCCCTCAATGCCAAAACCGCATAAATCACCTCCCTCAACTTTTCAAACCATGCAAATTACCTCCCTCGAAATGGTTTTGAGGGCGGTATTACTACAGTAACAGCGGTTTGCCTTTTCTTTTTTAAAAAAATTCTAGTTGAATCTTTAAAAATCATATTAAATCACAGAAAAAAATCATAAAATGGAAATTCCAATTTTGTTAGACTCCACATTATTAGATCTACACATTGAATATATAATATGATATGGTTTAGTACAAAGTTTTGCTATGAAGGTTTTGTTCTTTTCTTTTATATTTACTAGGAAACTTGCTCGTGCGTTGCAACGGGAGGAAAAAAATCGAATGCTTATAAGATATGGAAATGATTTACATATTTATTTACATTTGATTTTTTTTGAAAAAATTTGAAATCGAACAAATTTACCAAGGCGTTGCAATGCAACTGACACTGTTATTGCACGTTGATGAACAACTTGAACGACCTTGAATAGCTCTACTTTGTACGGGCATGAGTTTTTTTACCAACATTGTACGAGCATGAGTTATCAGTCCAAAATGCATAGGACAAAAAGTTTTGTGAGGGTATTATAGGAAATTATTGAAAAATAGGATGTAGAAGAAAATTCTTATGGTTGAGCTATATTTTTTTTTCTATAAGATACAACTGTGCACACAAATATTTAGAATGAGCATGTTTTGATTGACAAATTGTGAGACACAAAATTTGCACGCTGAAAGATAATCGTACGTCGCTCTCCTCCCGCATCCATAACGTAGCACACAACGCCAGCCGCAGGGACCCACCTGCCATGCGCCGCTCCCTTGACAAGTGCGCAATTTTGCAGGGAATACAACACTGTTGAAAACTACGCATGTCAACCCCCTGTTTCGCGCGTTGCCGCGGATTTGCGGAAAACCGCTGTCAACTGGCACGCACGGCCCGCCGCGTGGCCACATCCTTCTGCCGCACACACAGACACAGTATGATAGGAGGAAAGAAGCACAAAATTGCTGCGCTTTGGCAACCCGGCTTCTTCTCTCCCCATCTCTTCTTGATCCATTGAGACCTATACCATAGTCTAGCCAGATCTCCGCTTCCACTGCCGAGCGGCCATAGTGCCTCACCAAGATCCGCCAAGATGGCGTCCCGCTGCATCATATCCACCGCGTTGCGCCGCCACTCAGCCTTCGCCGGGTTGGCAGCTAGGAACTCGCGTGATGCCTCAACGGCGCAAAAGTGCCCGACGAGCTCGCCACCAACGCAACCCTGGTGCGCTCTCCCGTAAGATCATACGACCGCATCGTCGAGGCCATCAGCGGCAGGCTACGACAACTCGAGCACCTGGAGCGGCGGTTCCTCCGTTACGCCTCCACGGCGTCGAGCACCCGACGTGCTTTCCCTGGACACGAACTTGGTATGCGCTCCCGTGGTGCCGTCTGACTGCATCGCCAAGGCCGTCAACGGGGTCTTGGGCGGCTCGAGCAACCTGCGGTTCCTCCGGTACACCAGCCCCACATCATCGACGCCGCCAAAGACAAAGCGCCCGGCGTGGTGTCCAACATGCCTCGACGCTCCCGGCCGAAAGCAAAGTCGTCGTCGGCTCTCGCCTGCGTGGTGTTGCCTCGTGGTCGGTAGAAGGAAGCAAAATTATTTTTTGATTTTATAAGTCATTGTCTTCGTAGAGCTAGTCCGATTTGGGTTCAGATTTGTATCGGTGTTTGGATCTTGATTCAGTTTCGATTTGGGATAGGTGTTCGGATCTTATTTAGTTTCCGTTTGGTCTCTAGCGGAAACATCGGGAAATCTATTTTATTTTGGATTAGGCTGGGGTAAACTCCTTTTATTCAAAACAAACTCGCGCTGGACTCTTTTCTCCGCGTGTCCAACATAGATGGCAGACCCAAGGCAGACGGAAAAATAGGGGTTAAGAAATTTTTTCTCTTTATTAGCAGGTATAAAAAACAAAGCCCGGTTCCGCGCACTCTAGTTCATTTTAAGTCGTGGGCCAAAATAAGCCCAACATGGAAGGGGTGGTCGGCGCACGCTTATTCGCCGACTGGTCGGCGCTGAAGAATCCCCGTCTTCGTACGTGTCCGAGTATGTTTTCCTTGCGGCTTGCGTAACCGAATACAATGTTTTCCTTGCGGCTTGCGTAACCGAATACAGATTCGTACTTAAATAAATAATAAATAAATAAAAGGTGAAAAGGAGCAGAGAAATCCCCAAGCCGGCAAGCCGCCGCCGCCAGAAACCTAAGTTCTCGCCGCCGCTCCCCATGAAGGATCAGCCAGCCCGCTACCTCAACGCCGTCATGCCGAAGCCTTCCAAGCCCACATCGAGGCCTATCACGGGCAAGGCCTTGCAGCCCTCGTCGTACCTAGCGGGGATGGATCTGCCCCTTCCGACGACGAGGACGACGACGGCGGCGATGTCCGGGAGCCCGCTGCCAAGCCGAGAGTGCTCTCCTCGGTCGACAACAACATCGCCTCGTCTTCTCGAAAGGAGGGGAAGAAGGAAGAGAGGCGCAAGCTGGAGGCGGCTGCGCGCGCTGCGGCCGCGGCGCGGGAAGCGGCTGCGGCGCTCTGGGACAACCCTGACGCCTACAACGTCACCATCGGGGCGCGCGTCCCTGACCGCGGCCGACGCCTCCGACGCCAACGCCAACGCCAAGGACATCGTCGTCGAGGACTTCGATGTGTCCGTGGGGGCGTGACGCTGTTCGAGGGCGCCTCGCTGAGGGTCTCGCACGGGCGGCGCTACGGCCTCGTCGGGCCCAACGGCAAGGGAAATCCACCCTGCTCAAGCTCCTCAACTGGAGGAAGCTCCCGGTGCCGCGCAACACCGGCGTGATGCTCGTGGTGCAGGAGGACAACAGCAAGGACACGCGCCCGGTGATCGAGGTCGTGCTCGCGGCGGACGCGGAGCTCGCCAAGCTGTGTGCTGAGCGGGACGAGCTCGAGGCCTCCGGCGCCGGCGACGGCGACGCCCGCCTCTCCGAGGTGTACGACGAGCTCACGCTCCGGGGCGGGGCATCCGCGCGGGCGCGCGCGGCCAAGATCCTCGCGGGTCTGGGCTTCGATCAGGCGAAGCAGGCCAGGCCCGCCTGCACGTTCAGCGGCGGCTGGATCAAGCGCATCGCTCTCGCCGGCGCCCTCTTCGTGCAGCCGGCGCTCCTGCTTCTGGACGAGCCCACCAACCACCTGGACCTCCAGGCGGTGCTGTGGCTGCAGGAGTACCTCTCGACGCGGTGCAAGAGCACCCTCATCGTCGTCTCTCACGAGGAGGGCTTCCTCAACGCCGTGTGCCACGAGATCCTGCATCTCCAGGACAAGAAGCTGCACGCCTACCGCGGCGACTTCGACGCCTTCGTGCGCGGCTACGAGCTGAAGAAGACCATGGCCATCGAGGAGCACGAGAAGCTGGCCAAGGCAGCTCGCAAGGGTGGGAGGAAGGCACCCAAGAGGTGGCATGACTACAGCGTCGAGTTCCACTTCCCGGTGCCCACCGAGCTCCCCGCCGGTGGACGGCACCTCCTCCGGCTCACCGGCGCAGGGTTCAGCAGCTACGACGGCTTCAAGATGTCTGGGGTCGACGCCGACATCGCCATGGGTCAGCGTGTTGCCGTCGTCGGGCCCAATGGGTCAGGGAAGTCCACCCTTGTCAAGCTTCTTGCCGGTGAGCTCGTGCCCACGGAAGGCGAGGCGAGGAGGAGCCACAAGCTGAGGATCGGACTCTACTCGCAGCACTTCTGCGACGCTCTGCCCAGGGACAAGAGCGCCGTGCAGTACCTCCTTGAGGACCACCCTCACCTTGAGAACAAGCCGGGGAGGCCCGTGCCATGCTCGGCAAGTTTGGACTGCCCAAAGAGAACCACCTCACCCTGATCGACAAGCTGTCAGGTGGGCAGAAGGCCCGCGCCGTCCTCGCCTCCATTGCGCTGGGGGAGCCGCATGTCCTGCTGCTGGATGAGCCCACTAACAACCTTGACATGGAGAGCATCGATGCCCTGGCAGACGCGTTGGACGAGTTCGCTGGGGGCGTGGTGATCATCAGCCATGACTCGAGGTTGATAACTCGAGTCTGTGCTGATGAAGAGAGGAGCGAGGTGTGGGTCGTGCAGGATGGCATGGTCAGGCCATACAGCGGCTCCTTCGCTGAATACAGGGATGATCTCCTGGAGGACATCAGGAAGGAGATGGCGATGGACTGATAGCTGCGTTCTTCGTTGACTGTAGCTCTGCTTTCAGATTTCTTGCTTTCTTGTTGCAGAAAGAGGTTGATACCTGTTTTAGCTATCTTATTTATTCGATGTAATCTGCGCTACTGCTAATGTCATTATGGGGAGCATGCTTCGGTTGTTGGGTTAAGCTATGGTTGTTCTTCGGTTGTTGGGTTAAGACAGTTTATTGCTAGTTAGTACTATGTATACTATGAGCTCTTGTTTCACCCTCCATTTCTTTTTAAGTCTTTTGGCTTGAAAAGCTGTAATGTTGAGTCCAACATTTATATTTAAAATTGTGTGGCTGGTGTAACAAATCATTCAATTATGGTTAAAGCAGCAAAGCAACAGATGAAAATAACCAAACACTTCACTTTAGATGCATTTTTGTTTACAACACCTAATTGAAGTAACCAGTAACGGATCCAACCTAATATTTCATCGATGTCACCTCTACTACACTAGAGATTAATTGCACATATGAGTATCAATTTGCAAAGGAAATCACAAAAAATCATTGCTGTCACCTGACAGCAACAAACAGCCCTGGATCCGTCCCTGGAAGTAACTAAATACTTCACTTTGCGAGAGAATCCTTCCCCGTCCAAGCCGCTCCCCATGCAAGCGACTCGGGCGGCGGCCAAACCCTAGCCGCCGCCTGCCCTTTCCTGTTCTCTTCCGCTGTGCCGCCACCAGAGTAGGGCTGTCAGGAAGGATGCACAGAATTGCGACGTCATTCACCTACCTCCTTGGAGGCATCGTTAAAGAGTCCATATGTCTCGGTGTTGCTCTTTGTGTTCTGTTTTGGTCTTTTGTGGTACTGGTTTAGCCGCATTGTACAAAATGTAAAACTTTATCAAGCAATCTCCTACTTCATTCCATTGTGAGGGGAGAAGAAAACAACTTCATGTGTGAAGCTATTTTAGAAAAAGGCCTTTGGCAAAAAAAAAAAAAAAAACAGCTGAGTTGTGCCAAACAGGGCCGAAAACAATTAAGGCTCCATTCACCTTTTTAAGATTTCTCCTATTTTCTTTTATTTTGAAAATAGGAAGTTCAAGATTTAACTTGGACACCAAGCCGCTATTGCACAGAAACACAGGCCAGTTTGGGCCACACACAGGCCAGCATAAGCCAGGAATAAACAAACGGACCCGTGCCGTGCAGGCACTTAGGCACAGGCACATTGCTAGCTTATCCTACGGCGGCGGGCCGGGTGGGCGGGCAGCCCTTTCTAGCTACAAGCCGGCGACAAAGAGCGACGAGAACCAGATGACGAGGTCCTCACTGAGCTGCTGCTGCTCGACCAAAGCCACGGCAGGCCCGCCGCCGATGTGCAGGCGGCAGAGCGGGCACGTCCGCCGGCAGCGTGCCAGCCAGCGGTCGACGCAGTCCCGGTGGAAGGCGTGTCCGCAGGGCAGCCTCCGGATGTCGTCCCCGTCGCGGCACGCGGATATGCACACGCAGCAGTAGGTCGCCGGCGGCGAGTGGTCGTGCCCCTGCTGCCCGGCGCAACGTCGCCAGCGCTCACCCTGATCGGCTCCCGCCGCCGCCTTTGTCGTCGTCCCAACCGCCATGCCACTGCCACCATCGCCGCCGTCGGTGCCGGAGAGAGCCGAGGAGAGCAGCGCCACAACCTGGCTCATCACCGTCACGGCCAGCATCGCTTACTAGCTAGCTAGCTAGCACAGCAGCAGGCCAGGATTAGTGATGAGGCTAGTTGCTTGCTCGCGGTGAGACGAATGAGTGACTAGTGGGGAGTGAGATCGATCGATCGAGAGTGGACCGGGATTTGATACTGGATCGTGATGGCTTATAAAGATGATGATGATATGATTTGGAATGATTTGGGCGAGTAGAAAAGGGGACCAGAAGGTGCACCTAATGCTCCAGTGGCTATAACCTCCCTATATTATACTATATGTCACGTAAAAATAATCTTCCTTGCACACAAAGCGTCTGCGATGCGAAAGGTCGCGTTAGCTGTTGTCAGTTTTCAGTCAGGTACAAAGAATGAAAAACCCAACGGAATGCTTTTTTTAATTTGACGATGCCTGCAATAAGCACATTTACTCACTTATATGGACACACAGTACATAAACCTTACCCGATATATACACACAACGTCTGAACTTTAACTCCATACTGAAGAAGTGAAGTGCATGCGGATGGACGTAGTATATATACACAAAAACACGGTTCAAATTGCGTTGCCAATGGGATCAGTGGGCGACGAAATCCGTTGACGCTTTATACGCGGAAAGGCGCATTCTTTCTCACGCTTGGAAGCATCGTTAACGAGCAGCAATATATAGTACAGTACTAGAAATCTGGGCAGCTTAGTTCTTAAGTGAGAATCTGCAAATAAAGCCGGCCCCGGCTGCAAAGTCAAGCGTTTTTGCCGGCCGGTGCCTGACCTTAGTAAGTCCTTTGCCTGTGGCTCTCTGTGAACAGTGAAGTGAGTGAGGCTGTTGCTTCACCCGCACATATATGCCAGTCTGCTGGGACCTTTCCCATGGCTACGCAACTTCAGTGACCTGGAACCAAGGACCGAGGACGAATTAGTGAGAGCGCCACTGCGTGATTAGGTTAGGTACACTGACCGACCGACAGGCCGGCCGGACGCCGGAGATAAGCGATCCACACCACTGTTGAGACCTCCTAGTGCACAACATTCTGGTGGCGGAGGAGGAGCCGTCGCCGGTCATAGCCCCATATAGAGCTTAAGACCTGCCTGCATTTGTAGGTGTTTGTGTACATGCGGTAGTTGAGCATCTATGTATATCTGTACATGTTCCACATAAGAAACTAATGATTAATTAATTAAATAACTGATTTCCAGGCTTCTTGTGTTAATATTATTATTTATGTTTTTTTTTTTGATGAAACAGGAGGGGATCGGATGATCCCCTATTGGGCTTTTATTAAAAATAAACTGAGTTTACACAATGAAGATCATGAAACAAAAAAAAAAGGTATCGAAAAAAAATAAGGAAAAATTACAAATGATGTTGATTTAGGAACTATTCATACGTCTGTTCGTTGCACCACCGTACCATGATGCCCAGGACTGGGCTTCAACTAATGTGGAAGGAATTCGTGTTAGTTGATCGTTTGTTGCTTGGTGATTCTTTTTAGCAGTATGTTATTTGGTTGGCTTCCTTTTTGTTTGGCTTGATCTTCACCTACATGATGTTGGAGTGAGAGGGTAGGGTTAACTACTCTTTTTTTGGCTTGATCATCTAGCATGTTGGAGTGATTAAGGGTTAAAAAAGAGTTTCTACATTACAACCACAAGCTTGTTGGCGAGGTGCCGTCAAACTTAGTGGCAACACACTGACACAAATCGCCGGCTAGAACGGCGCAACTGTTCTAGTTGTACTAAAAGGATAACTAATTTTGCGACGTTAGGCGACGGGCGGCACTACCGGGTAGCGTCTAGTAGCGGCCCCAGCACGTTATATCCCGCTGCGCACCATTCCTCCGCCGTGCTCGGATCTTTCCCACGAGTGGCAGTGGCGTGTTGGAGACGTTGTCACACGTGCGCCGGTTCCGTTCCTTCCACACCTCCCAGGTGACTAGCAGGTCAAGAGTGTCGAACCCGGGGCGGAACAGCTGCGGCACACGCGGGGAGGAACGTAGCCACCAGTCGATGAGGTGGTCCCCCTGCTGCGGGCGAGGTCCCGAAGTCCAGCCAGCCGGAGTAGACGAAACCAAAACCTCCCCGGTGACAACACACGAAGAGAGTAGGTGATCATACGTCTCGTCCTCCCGACAAAGATAGTCGCGCTTGATCGCCGTGGCTCGCCGGACCATGGCGCTTTCTTCGATCCGCTGTCCAAAGTCTTCCATGGAGCGCTAGCCAGAAGAAGAATTTGACCTTGGGCGACGCTTTTGTCCTCCACGGTTCTTTGGCCCCTAGCAGCTCCGAGGTGCCCATGAAGAAAGCACGGTAAGCCGATGAGCTAGAGTACTCACCGCTCGCCGTCCACTTCCACACGAACGGGTCCGGAGTGCCCGGCTGCAGTTCAACGCCAAGCAGTTTGTCGCCAAGCTCAGCGCACTCGAGTAGGACGGCCGCCGCCGTGTTGGCACCGGTGATATCTCCCAGCCACCTGTCGCCCGCTAAGGCGTCTCGGACGCTGCGACCCCTTCTGCGACAGCCCACTGCCCTGAAGAGGTTTGGAGCGGTGAGAGAGATCGGGCCGTCTGGGAGCCAGGAGTCCGTCCAGAACCTTGCCGAAGCCCCGTCGCCAACCACCACAGAAACCGAAGCCCTGAACATGGCCTCGCTTTCCGCCGCTTGGCCTCGAGCATCGCAAGAACCGACTGACACGCGGCGCTCCAACCGCCAAGCCGGTAGCCGCAGAGCGTAGCCCAGACCCGTAGATCCGGCAGGCCAAGTCCCCCGCAGATCTTTGGCGTGCAGACGATGGGCCATGCAACGTAGCATTTTCGGCCCACCTCGGTGTTAGTGCCCGTCCAGATGAACGTGCGTCGTCTGCTGTCAACCTCCTCGATGGCCCACGCAGAGAGAGCACAGCAGATTGACACGTGTACCAGGATAGCCGAGAGAGTAGACTGGGCTAAGGACACTCTCCCTGCTGAGGTGAGGAGTAGGTAGGCAGGTGTGCTGCGACCACGTCGATGATGGGCTGCTCCTCTGCCTTGGTAAACCGGTTGAGGGAGAGAGGGGCGCCCAAGTACCTTGCTGGGAAGGCACCGACCTTGCACGGGAAGGCCGCAATAGCTGCCGCGACCTGCTCATCTGAACAACGGATAGGTGTGAGGGAACACTTATCGATGTTGGTTGCCGGTCCGAGGCGTTCGCGAATCCGTCGAGGATGCCCTTTGATGCGAGAGGAGGTCCGTGAGGAGAGGTAGTCGAAGATGACTAGATCATCCGCGTAGATGGAAGACCTGAGCTTGGAAGCCGCACCCGGCATTGGCGATAGTTGGCCACGTTGGTCGGCCTCCCTGATGACAGCATTTAGGACCTCCATGACGATGACAAACAACATTGGTGATAATGGATCACCCTGGCGAAGCCCCCTCGCGTGTTGAATCCGCTCCCCCGGACGGCCATTGAGGAGGACCCTGGTGCTCGCCGTGGCTAGCATGTTGGTCAACTACTCTTTGTAATCATTAGTATAGAATTATTCTTTTATCTTCCAAATAAAGGAGTATCCTGGATAATTATAAATGAAAATAATCAGCATGTTTTATAAGGATAGTAAGTACAAGTCCTCGTCAACATCATCATATCCACGAATTTGTTTTGTTCATTCCAATGCATATGCCCCATGGCATCTATTTAAGCACACTGGCGTCCCTAGTGCCATGCATCTCATTTCTCATCCCACAGAAACTAAACTCAAACAAACAAAATCGATCTCGGTGTTCTCTACACTCTCTTTAGCCTTTTACATTGATGATGTCCACAGAAATGGCCAAGTCCCTGATGCTCTTCACAGCGCTCGCGGCGTGCCTCACGCTTGCCGCCGCCGACTGGTCTCAGGGCACCGCCACATTCTACGGTGGACCCGACGGCAACGGCACGATGGGTAATCACTTTCGCATGAATGAATATGCATTTCAGTACACATGATGACACAAATTAATTAAATGTATCGTATATATGCTAATCCATGTTGGTATACATTACAGGAGGCGCATGCGGCTACGGGAACCTATACAACGCCGGGTACGGAGTGAACAACGCAGCTCTGAGCCCGGTTCTGTTCAACAACGGCGCGTCGTGCGGGCAGTGCTACCTAATCACCTGCGACACAAAACGCCCGGGCGGGCAGTGGTGCAAGCCCGGCAACTCCATCACGGTCTCCGCCACCAACCTGTGCCCATCCAACTACACGCTGCCCAACGGCGGGTGGTGCGGCCCGGGCCGCCCTCACTTCGCCATGTCGCAGCCAGCGTGGGAGCACATCGGCGTCATCCAGGGCGACATCGTCCCGGTCCTGTACCAGCAGGTCAAGTGCTCGCGCACCGGCGGCGTGCGCTTCAGGCTTGTCGACTCCCAGTATTTCCTGCTCGTCAATATCCAGAACCTTGGAGGCAGTGGCTCCGTGGGCGCCGCCTGGGTGAAGGGCGCCATGACAGGGTGGATCCAGATGTCAAGGACGTGGGGCGCCAACTGGCAGGCGCTCAATAGCCTCTCGCTCCGTGGCCAGAGTCTCAGCTTTGCCGTTAAAACTACCGGCGGGCAGTACATTCAATTCTGGAATGTTGTGCCTGGATGGTGGCAGCTCGGACAGACCTACACAAACGACGACCATAGACACATGAAACTTATTTGTTGCATTTAACAAGAGCTATAAATGCCTTTTTGGTGACCCCATCCCCCTCATGTTTGGAGGCGTTGGGAGGCGTTATGGCGCATTTGACCCACCCATCATGTACACATGAAACGCCTCTAGATACCTCATCCTCGACGTCTCTTAACGCCTTTTCTCATTTGGGCCAAGAAATGTCTTTCCTCATTTGGGTCTACAAATCATAGACATATGAAACTCCTCTAGACGTCTCACAAGCACTGTAAAAAAAGTTCTTAAGTTTAACTTGATTTATAAAAAAAATAGTATCAATATTTATATCTTAATAAATAGATTTACTATCAAAATATATGGTATGACTAATCTAAAGATTCTAAATATCTAATAATGTTTATTTGGAATTATAAACATTAGTAAATATTTTATCTATATTGATTGGCTTATAAATATGAGATTTGTATGGACTCCCTCCGTATAAAAATAAGTGCATTCTTGAGGAGTCAGATGTTTTTTTAAAAATTTTGATCAAAAGTATATACTCCCTCCATTATGGAATAAATAGATTTTTGGCATAAGAAGTGTCCGTGAATAAATCGATTTCTAGATAGTGACGGCCACCCGTTTTATTGTGCTTGCAGTTCCCATATTTGGGACATCCCACTCCCACTCCCGTTTTATGGTCCTTGTATATACTCTCTTTCACACATTGACTGCAGCAACACTCCCTTTCCGCACCAGACCGTACGTTGTCACCAATTCCCAATCCATGAGTATAAAAAAAAAACATACACATAGTTATGAATCTTATGATGTAACAAGTACTAGTAAATTAATAGTGAAATATATTTTCTAATAAATTTATTTGAAGATATTGATATTTTTTTTTCTACACACTTGGTCAAACTTTAGAAAAAACACTCCTCAAGCAACGAAATCTATACTTATTTAGAGTATTTTTAAATATTAGCAGCGGAGGCTGCCACAGATACTCATATACTCCGTATATACTACTCCCCCAGTCGTTTAACAACATTTCGCTTATGTCAAAAGTCTCAAAAGTCAAGCTTTCCAATCTTTTATCAATAATTTAGCTAACAACTTAGCGACTATGATTTAATATTGTTGGATTTATAATTAAATGTACTATCCAATAACCATAACTTTATAATCATAAATAAATATTGCATATGGGGTGGGGATATGGCATCGGCACGCAACAATTATTGGACGGGGTGCACTGTATGACATCCACGGCAGCGTGCACATCAGCAGCACATGCTCCTCTGCTCCTTTTTTTTAGAAAAGAGTGCTCTGCTCCTAGTAGTACAGTTCATGATATGCCGGCGCAAACCCCTCCCTTCATTCAGTCTATGGTTCCTTTCTTTGAATTCTTTTGCGTTATCTGGTACCAGCAAAGTCTGGAATATAGATAGATGGTAATGGTAATCCTATCTTTAGCTCTTCTCTTTTTTGCCTCATAAGGCGCCTTTTCTTGTCCACTTTATTTACTTTTACCAATATAATATCATTGGCTAGTTTCGGGAAATCCTCCTAAATCAGGGGCTAACAAAAACATATTTTGGCAGGTTCAGCTAATTGCTACTCTATAAAAAAGCAAGCAAAGTGGTTGTTTTTTTCTTAAAAGAACACATAGAGCATGACAACTTTGAATCCTGAGTCCAACTATTATTTTGTACGGAGTATATCAGGTTCAAAGATATGAATAGTTATTCCAGTGAATGAAAATGAAGCAGAAACTATGTTTGCAAATTTCATTATTCTCATTGTTGTCACTCAAGAAAAAACCATAATAGAAAATGAAGCAGAAATTATGTTTGCAAATTTCATTATTCTCACTGTTGCATTCAAGAAAAAAAAAAAACATAATAGCGTTTTCAACAGAAATGGTGTTAATAATCATCTCATTCTCTAGGGCAATATGGTGAGTACACATCAACGGGGTAGTGACAAGTTACAACAAGAAGCAATAATTTGGAGGGAGCTATATAGCTATGGTTTTATTACCGTCGATTTACTACAACATATTGCCTCAATTAGCTGTTGCATAGACGAGGATTCAACCAGAAGAATCCCTAGTGCTGGACTTCTGTTCTCATTTCACTTCATGGTCAACGAGCAACTTTCCATCTTTTGGTACAAGAGAAGGAATCCCATCAAGTACCTACAGTAACATCACCAGACAATAAGAGTTGGGGGCAAATGGTAAATGAAATCGCCAGGTACAGGAACAAATGCTCACAAAGAGGGTGTTGAGCTGAACAGCTAGATGGTCATGGTCATTACAATGACAAGCAAATAAAATGTCCGAACAAAACGACATATTTTGATCCCTGCATTGCAGTTGCATAGGTTCAAGATTTTCCTTCTGTGCAACCAAAAGCCAATGCAAATCAATTATCAGTTCCCTCTTTTTTCCAATCAAATCAGTTTGTTTGGTTGTAATAATCCATTAGGTGTGCACTGTGTCACTTTGATCATTTCCTTCTCCCACCCACCCTATCTAGTACCTAGCTATTCCAACCACAAGTCCACAACACTAAACATGTAAATCTACTTATGGTAGTGGTAAAATCTGGTTATAAAATGATTATGATTATCCATATACTAAGCACTAAACTCCAGTCTGAATCTGTTCTGAAACTGCCTTGAAACTAGGCAAGACCATGAAACTGCCTCTCAGGCCTAGTTCTGAAACTGCCTCTCAGGCCTACATAAACATGCACGGCAGCACAGGCTACAGATTCCAAAACAATCATTTTTTTTTTTTTTTTTTGAACGTTTACGCTGCAGGAAATCTACGTCAGCACTTCAAGGCTCTATTATTGGAACAGTTGAACGCCCTTTTTCCCATTCAGTCAATACAACAAACAGGTGGCCGGCACACATGGGCGTCCACACGATACGAGCTCTTGAGGAGCACAGGAGCGATCGGCACAACTCACCGGAAAGGACACTCCAGCGGCGTCGCTGATCAGAGACCCGGTGGCCTCGCAGTACCTGCGCGGCAAGGTGCGGCACACGCCTTAGCAAGCAGGATGGAGACGAGGGCATAGCTGCCGCGAAAGAGGAGGAGACGGGAGCCAATTAGTCTCGGATTTCCCCACCTGAGAGGCTGCTTGGTGAGCGGGCAGACGAGCACGTCGGCGAGCGCACGCGGGATGCTGCGGCCGCCGTGGCTCGACAGCAACGCCACCGTCCACCTCATTGCTCTCGTCGGGTACACGATTGCCCCGCCGCTGAAGGCTCAACAAAGGCCCAAGGGGCTGCAGCCGTGCAGATCTGATAGGCCTAGTTCGAACTATCGCTGGAAGCCGGCCTTTTTTTAATGGATGTTTAATTGCTGCATCTCATTTTTTTTTATCATGAAAAGTTTTAAGAACATGTTTAGGAATTAATTATTAAACTGTTGTAATTTTTAAAACATTTTTCTAGATAATTTCTAAACGTTTCTGCATATGGTTTCCCTATATATAAGATATTTTCTCAAAACGTATAGAATGCTTGAAGATAATTTTCATGGTTTCAAAACATATTGCTAGATGTTTGTTGGTTTCATAAAAAACGCCTTGAAACCGACATGTAGCCATGGCAGTGAGTTGATTTTTAAAGAAAAATAAAAGTTGAAGGAGGTTTGTTAATTTTTGAAGTTTGAGTAGAAAACCTAAACTTTGATTATAATTAAAATAAAAACGGATGTTTTTTTCTCTTGTTTTATGTTAGGAACTTGAGAGTGGAGATAGCTCAACCAGCCCATAGAATCTTTAAAATTAGCCTTATTTTGGTTTCAAACATCCCAGACTTTCTCTTATTTCATGAACAGTGAAAATGGACGAAACAATTCGAGTCCCGTAATGCCCTTTTTTGTATTTATCCAGCTTCTTTTTGTATTTTTTTGGGTCTACTTTAAAATATGATAGAAATGAGAGAGCTATTTTTCCTATTCATATCTGTGGAACTCTTTTTTGTTATCCGAAAAAGATCCCTACATTACTCCTATGTTCCTGCCGAATGTTGAGACACAAATAGCTTCTTCTGTTTTATTTATTTTCGTACTAGGGGTTCTATGCTATTAGAGCAACTCCAACAGGTTCTTTGATCCGAGTTCAACTTCTAATCCTATTGTTGAGGCTCGAGTAAAAAATGACACTCTTAGTAGGACCTCTACTAGAGCCCTCAAGTTTACTCTACATAGGACAATTATGATACAATAGGAACCAAGAACAAAGAAAAACAGTAAACATAACACTTCCTGTTCACCAACACCCAAATCCTTTTAAGAGTAAACAAAGTAGTGTTGACTATGTGGGTACGCGCTATTCATCCAAAGAAAACAAGCCTTCTCAGCCCAAACGACGGGACGGCCTGCATCAAGATAATAGCAGTCGCAAGCCCACGCGGACGCATAACCTGCATTGCACCACCACCTCTGTGTTCCGAGAGTCTCCGGCTTCTCCACAACGATGCGTAACATTGGGGTGATGAATGGCTCGAATAAGTAAGAGCTAGAGTTGTAGTCATCATAAAACCATTTTTATTTTTAAATATTTCCATGCATTACATGCTTCTACATAGACACATATCATAAGACTGTCTGCACCGGAGAACGTTATTCGTTACTCCAGTATCCTTTTCCAGTGAATTCTGCTGCAGCGGCGAACTTTATGCCTCCGCTATCCTTTCGTTCGGCGCTGTGTTTCTGGAAACTCAGTAGCGATGCGTACGTACTTTCTGTCGGGTGCATGGGAGAGAGAGGTGAGGGTGAAAGCATGCAACCGCGGGTCCCACCATTTATGTAACTAAAATATGTCATAGTTCACAAACGAAAAGACCAAATTAAATTTCGATTACACCATTAAATTCGTATCAATAAATCCTTCAAAATTAGATCTCACATGGATATATTTAGTTAACATTATAAGTAGGGCCCATCGATGGTAGGTGGTTTAGAGTAAAGATATAAAGGAGGGATGAGTGCGGAAAAAAATGTACAAAAAGAAGAGAATCTTGATGATTAGAATGTACTCCCTCCGTCCCTTTAGATGTGTCGCCCTAAGCGTGTCTCGTGAGGGAAACACGGTTTTCTAGAGACAAACATTTAGGAACGAAGCGAGTATAGAGAAGGTAAATAGAGGAACATGAGTGCAGATATAGTCTAAAAGTTGTGACAGGTGTTTAGGGTGTCTTTATGGTACTTCCTCTGTCTAGAAAGAATATAATTATAACATAGTATCATGTTATCGCAAAAAATATTTTAAAATTGACCAAATACAACTAAAGTAATATATATTTATGATATGTAATAAATATCATTAATTTGATTACGAAATGTATGTTCATAATAAATTGACTTGGAGCCATAAATTTGAAACATTTTAATTGGCACGCAACTTTTTTTTTTAACAAAGGTAGTATATCCTTACTCTTCGTTTCATGCTCTGGTTTCCATGGAATAATTTGTTTTTAATTACACGGTACAACACTCCCAGAACCCACGCACACTCTTCCACACACGTACGTCTTTCTATGAAAGATCTTCAAGGATCGAGCCGGCATATCTTGACACGAAGTCACCACTGGCGTCCCATGTCGACGGGGACATCACCTACCACTTAATGCATAGTGCTAGAAAATTCTAGGATAAACCCCAAAAATGCGAGCACCAGTGCCAAGTCGAGAACTTGGATTTGTCTCAAAACTTTTGGAAATTGGTTTCGAATTTCGATGGAGACGGGGTCCTGAGCATTTTACCTCTGCTTATACACAAGCTGGCGGATGATGGTGGTAGGTGCGAAAATGTGCGTCCGTTGCTCACTCTCGCAACTCTGTTCCACCGACACCTTTCAACTTTCATTACCTGAAGAAATTTGATTGGACATTGTTTATTCCAAGCTGGAGTACGCAAGACAATGCACGGCTGAGTCAGCTGCCACATGTGCCACCCCAACCATATACTCCTATATAGTATTATGGACGGTTATAACGGCCATGCCAGACAGCTAATGTCCAGGGTAAAAGGAGAGTGCAAGTCGGCAAAACTTGTGAATCGCTATGATCAAAATCATGTTGTGCAAGAAATGGAGAGGAGATCACAGAAGCCACAATCGAGCACAAAAGTCTCTCCAACTTTGGTCAAGCTTTTCCCTTCCATGCAATCTCCTACTTATTAAATTTGCAGCACCTCCTCCTGGCTCCTGCACACATCAAGACCATCATCAGGCAGATCGATCGAGCACCGAAGATGGTGAGCAAGCGCACTCTCCTGGCCGTGATGGCGACGGCAGTGATTCTGCATCGGACCCTCTGCGTTGCTGCTGCCTCCGCGGCGGCTGCAGCGCCGCCGGCGACGAAGCAGACGCAGACCCCCGCGCTGTTCCTGTTCGGGGACTCCAACGTGGACACGGGCAACAACAACGGCATCATCACGACGGTGCGCTGCAACTTCGCGCCCTACGGTCAGGACTTCCCCGGCCACAACGCCACCGGCAGGTTCAGCAACGGCAAGGTCCCCAGCGACATCGTCGGTACGTTCGTCCTTTTATTGCCTTCTTTCTTAGAGAAGGACAACTAAAAAAAACTTTAAAATTAAAACCGTTATTACTGTGTGTCGTCATTGAGTTGCTGCAGCCAGCCGGCTAGGCATCAAGGAGTACGTGCCGGCGTACCTCGGCACGGAGCTCAGCGACTTCGACCTCCTCACCGGCGTCAGCTTCGCGTCCGGTGGCTGCGGCTTCGACCCCCTCACCGCCGACCTCGTGGTATGTTAGCTAACCGATCGCCCTCAGTTCCAACGTCTCCGAACCTGTACCTGTCCATAATGTCATTTCTGATTTCCTGGCCGCACACTGTCCGCCTGCCGTGTCATCATCAGTCCGTGCTCACCATGGACAACCAGCTGGACCTGTTCAAGGAGTACAAGGAGAAGCTGAAGCGCGTCGCCGGCGCCCACCGTGCCGCAGACATCGTGTCCACGAGCATGTACATGGTGACCAGCGGCACAACCGACTTCGCCAACACCTACTTCACCACGCCGTTCCGGCGAAACTACGACCTCGAGTCCTACATTGAGTTCGTCGTGCAGTGCGCCTCCGACTTCATCAAGGTGCGTTGATCACGACACACACCAATGGCACATGCCGATCGATCGGATCGATCATCTCGGTCTATATATCTGGCTGGCAGAAGCTGTACGGTCTGGGCGCGCGGCGCATCAACATCACCGGCGCGCCGCCCATCGGGTGCGTGCCGTCGCAGCGGACCATCGCCGGCGGGCTGGAGCGGGAGTGCGTGTCGCTCTACAACCAGGCGTCCGTCGTGTACAACGCGGCGCTGGAGAAGGAGATCAAGCGGCTCAACGGCAGCGACGACCTCCCGGGCTCCGTGCTCAAGTACATCGACCTCTACACGCCGCTGCTCGACATGATCCAGCGCCCTCACGCCTACGGTGACCTCTCCGATCCTCACACAAATCCAGCCCCAAATCGCGTGTTTTAACCTGTCTCTGCTTGCCTATCTCCATAGGATTCGACGTGAACGACCGGGGCTGCTGCGGCACGGGGGTGTTCGAGGTGACGCTGACGTGCAACCGGTACACGGCGGAACCCTGTGATGACCCCAGCAAGTTCCTCTTCTGGGACGCCTTCCACCTCACGGAGAGAGGCTACAACCTCCTCCTGGCGCAGGTCATTAACCGATACGGGCTCTGAAATGGATGTGTCATGGCAGTGGCAGCGCGGTCAGCGTCTTCTGCTCAATCTCTTGTGTCCTGTACAACATTGAGCCTAGTTTCATCTTCAGAGGCTTCTGCTGAATCTCGTGTCTTGACAACATTTGAGTGTAGTTTGATCCTGTAGTGAAGTACAGCTACAGCAATAAGTGGTCCAATATCATATTCAAGTTTGTATTATGGTAATATATATCAGCGTCACAGTTGCTTTTCTGGGTACTGAGTACGACTGTTATAAATTTTTTTTTTTTGAAACCGGGCACTTTGACCCGTTCTGCATTAAGAGAAAAAGGAGTTTAAAGCTTACAACCTCGCGAGTTCCCTAGCGAGGTGCATGGAAACATTATCTTGGCGGGGCACACTAACACAAATCACCGGCTGCAACGGTGGAGCTTAGAGTGGTGTAACGGTGAGGAAACTAAATGAGGCGACTAAAAGCGCGGGCGGTGGGGTGGCCGAAGCGGTGGTCACCGACGCCGGGGCGACAGCGGCGAGCACCCGCCGTGCACCGCGCGACGGGAAGAAGATGCGCACAGCCGGCGTTTGTAGTCCGATGCGTGTCCCCGAAGTGCCCAAGCGACCGCTCGGTCACCGCGTCATCGGGTGTGGAGGAGCCGGCATTGTCTGGGCGCCCCTCCCACTTGTTGAGCAGGACGCGCTGAGCGCGCCGCTCCGGCCTCGGGTCCCGGTAGACCGATTTGGCCGCCAGACGGGAGCTTCGCCTAGGGACCCAATCGTCCATCCGAGAAGTCCGTAGATGAGGCGGCGCGAGGAGACGAGCGGGCCGCCGGGTAGCCGGAAGGAGTCAACAAACGCCGCGATGGCGCCTCGTGAGGAGGCTGGCGATCCGACGATGGCGCATCACTGTGGACCGCACATCCGGCAGGGATAGGCGCGGTCGCGGGGGTCGTCGCGTGACCGGGGCGGGTGGCGGAGCCGTGGGCGCAGTAATCGAGCGCCGGAAACGCCGGGCGCGCGTACAAAGGCGGCCGCGAACTCCACGTGGACGAAGTAAGCCCCACCAGTCATTGGCGCGCACCGGTGGAGAAGGAGCAGCCGGTCCTAGGGTGGGAGGCGGTACTGCGTCGAGCGTGGCGGTACAATCCTGTGGACCGATGTCGGGAAGCCGGTGGCCCGCGGCGGCGATTGTCGTGAACGCGAGCTCATTAGGTGCCATCTCCCCCACCAGTCCATCGACCAGTGCGGGGTTTGGTGCCGCGTGGAGTGCGCGTCACGGAGAGCCGCGCCGCCGGCTGACGCCGACAAGGTCGGCCCACCAGTCAATGGTTCCTGCGGCGCCTCGGGGCTGCGGGTGATGGTCCTCCCCGCCCGGTCCCGAGGGCGAGTCCAGGCGGAGGCACGGACGGCGGCGCCCGCGAGCTTGGCCCGATGGAAGGAGGTGTGTGCGAACCTCATGGCTAACAACGCGACGAGCCGAGGCAGACCAGTATCCGTCCGACGAAGAAGGGAGCCGCTGGCGGCCTGGACGCCCCAAAGGCCCCCGGGCGCCCATCGGAGGGTCGACGCCGGGCGATCCGGGAAAGGCTGTGGGTGCGGCTCCTGCACCGCACCGTCCACCCGGGTCGCCGAGGCGGGTGACGGTGAAGCCCGCGATCCCCGCGCCCGGTGCCGTGGTCCGGCAAAGGAGGCGGCGGGTCGGAGAAGAGCTGCCGGGCGGCGGCGTGATCCCGGCTAGACCGGTTGAAGCGAGGCCGACGAGCGAAGAAGGGACAGGTCGGTGGTGACGAAGGTTGGGCGAGGCATGGCGGCGGCCCCGCCACGCCTCAAGACAGGGTGAAGCCATCTCGCGTCGACAAGAGCCCCCGCCGGCGGTGGTAGAGGCCGTGGCTCCGTAGTAGCCACGCCACCACCGTGGGCTGCACGATGGCAACGACCGCCGCATGCGTGCGGGTACACGCGTGTTCGGGCAGTGGGCCGAGGCGCGAGGCGCGGGCACTCGGGCGGCAGTAACGCCAGGAGGGTCGGATCGGGCGCGGAGACCGCGGCGTGGCGCGGCGTCGGCACCGCCCACACTCTCCGACGACGATGGAGGCGGCGTGGACCGCGGCGCCCGGCCGTGGCGGCCCGCGGCGGTGGCCCGCCACGCCAGACGACAGCGGTGCCCGGCGCGGAGGTCGGCATGGCCGCCGTCGGGAGCAGCTCTCAACCCCGGGCCCGGGTGGACGGCGAGGCGCGCCGCGGCGACGGTGACAGGGCCCGCTCAACGCCGACGCCCTCCCCCCGAGCAATCGGAGAATTATCTTCCCAACGTGTCGCCTTGGATCTTCCGGCGGACGGAAATGCGGTGTCGCATCCGGGAAAAGGCCTGCCACAACCGCGGGCTCCACCGCGTCGACGACACAAGGCCGCGGGCGCGTCGGCCGGCGGCGGCCGCTGACCGCTCGAGGCGGGCTTCAGCGAGGTCGTCGGTGCCCGCTGCCATCGAGGCCGGCAGCGATGGCGGCGCGCCGACCGCGCGTCGATTCCGGGGCGGGAGGGGAGAAAACGAGCCGCGGCTTTGTGGGCGCCCGGCGAGGGCGGGCGGCCGCCGGGTTCCGGCGCAAGCCCGGCCGCCGTCCCCCCCCACGGACGGGCGCCCGACAATGGCGATCAAGGGGCGGCCGGCGGGTCACTCGAGCTCGGCGAGGCGGCCTCCGCTGGCCGTCCGCGTGAGGCACCACCATCGCAGATCGGCGCGCGCGGCGCGAGGGGACACGGGGGCGGCGGGGGCGACGGGGACGGAGGGGACGACGGCGTGGGGGAGCGGCTGCTGCTCAGCCCCGCCACGAAAGCGCAGCGGGGAGGACGGCGAAGTGGGGCTCCAGCCGCCCGGCGGGACGGCGGGGGTCGCAAATGCCCGGTCGGCCAGGCGATGCGAGGCTGGCGTCGGGTGCCCCAGTCGAAACGCGCCCGGGGCCGCGAATCCGGGCACACAAGCGCCGACGTCGTCGGCCGGCCGGAACGACGCGAGGCGCCGGCCAAAGCGACGACAGCGGAGGCGGCGAGATGGAGTTGGGCGACGGCGGTGGGGGGCGGCGGCGGCCCGGCGGCGCTGCGGCGGGGAAGGCGGGGCGATGGGGAGGAAGCCCGGAGGGGCGCCATGAGGCTCGTCGGCGCCGGGCGGCGGCCCGCTGCCTGCGCGCGTGGGCCGCTGCAGGGCGGCCAAGGAGGCCAGCGCCGGCCGCCTCCGCCCCGAGCGGCGGACCTCGGCTCCGGGAGCGGCGGCGGGCACCCGCGAGGACGCGCCGATCTCCCCGACCGTGGACCCGACATGGCGAGATGGCCTCCAGCCCGTAGCCGCCGTCGTGGAGGTGCCGGATCTGCGGTTGGCATGGGTGGAGGGCGCCGGGCGGCGCCATCCAAGGCGGCGGCGGGCGGCGGTGGCGGGCGTCGGAGTCGCCCGCCCGCTCACATGTCCGCTACCGGAATCCCTCGGTACCACTACAGTATGACTGTTATAATGATACCAACTCTAGTCCTAAACAAGAGCCAATTCATCAAAAATACATTATTCAGAACAATAAGCAAATGTAGTTGACAAACTATTTGGCAAACAGACACTGAACTCATCCAGGTCTCACACACTGAACTCATCCAGGTCTCACAAGTCCTCTGCTCCTGAAGGATCAGATCTGATCACAACAGACAGAAGGTGGAACATAGAAAAGCAATGCCTGCCAGAAGCCTGAATGATGAAAATAAGGAAGGCACACCACTTTTGTATTTAAAAAAAGGATATAGGTATAAATAAATGCAAAAAATGTCCATTTTATTATGTGTTATGTACAAACTCATAGAATAAAGCAAACTCCATACTTATGAAAGGTATAATAAGACAGTCTAACACTAGTCTAAAACCTAACCTGACCACAATAATCTAAGATGCCAGCTTAGGAGCTGGCAGACAAAACTCATACTAGGGGCTTGACATAGATAAACTATACACTAAAGATGAAAGCACTGCACTTCTGGGATCTTCAGAGAAGCTTATTCTGTGCCACTGCTTCGCAAAGCTCCTCCTCATATAGTAAAACTCTGGGCGAAGGTGCAGCTTTACACACAGGTCTTGGCAGCCCTGGTGGCACTGAGCGTCGGAGGCGCTTTGAAGGAAAAGGAGTAGGAGACTCCTGGAAAAGAACAGCTGTGATTGGCTTCACATCAACCAGCCTGAGGCGCGAAAGGCGAGCAGCATGTTTTGGAGCCCTTGGTGTCCTTGGGGTGGAAACACGCACGTCCTTGCCATCGATTCTGAGAGCATGCAATGTTATCGGAAGGTATTAGAGTGTTACTAAATCAGCACAATCTGTTAAGCAAATAAAATGCAGCTAACCTTAAGAAGGGCCAATGCTCTGTTGGAAGAGGAGTTGTGTTTAGGAGCAACTCCTGTCTGCTTCGATCTGGTGTGGTGTAGTTGAAATGGTAGTGCCTGGCAAGTTCAACCTAGTTTGCATTACCATTAACAGTGAGCTTGGAAATAGAAATAAAATGGAGTAAAGCACATGCTGAGTGCTGAGAATGCAGAATAAACATGTAAAACCTCAAGGATGCAAATTAACTGAATAAGTAGATACTCAGGCAAGCAAAAACAGTGACAGAATTAACAAGAATGTAATGACTCTCTAGTACATAATCCCAAGATGAGAAACTACTAATGGAAGATGCTAGTAGGTCATGTAGCACCATGTCATTTCTTAACGGAAGGGAAAGTGATGTTTTTTGAATGTTGCAATATCAGATAACATCATTGATCATTATTAATGAGAGAATGAAATGAACATACATCAGAAATGTGCAAAAAGTAAAGACAACACTATCTGTTTCCACACCTTTGTTGAGATCAGTTACTGTACTTCGAAAATATGTCATTATTTCAATGCAGACTCAAATTTGTAGAACAAGGAAATCATCAAAATGAGACTTTTATCACCTTTACAAATAAGAATGAAACAGCTAAGAGATGATACTTACAGCTTTTCTAATCCTTTTTGAAACATGGAAAACAGCCTTCAGTTGGTCATGGTGCAAGCAACACATGATCTTGATCTTTGCAACAAAACAAAGGCAATCAGGTTTTTTGCCACAAATATAATGCACACTAAAGTTAGCAAAAAGGTGGTTGTTTCAGTTCCTACCAGCAAATCAAGTGGAAGTGATTCAAGCCTTGAATCACCACCACCAAGCACAGATGCATCAGGAGTCTTTGGAGTCTTCGGCAATATCAGCCCCTTATTACTATCAAATGGCTCAAAATTGAGTCTTGCGGGGGACAAAATTGGTGCATTGCTTTCTAAGAGAACCGCAGGCTGTGGAGGCAATTCCAGCTCATCTTTCGCATTCAACAGAATCCTTTTCTTCCCAATGTCCCTGCTTGTACTCCTACTATAACGAATCTGAGCCAGGGCACCAGGTTTCAAGTATTTGTTCCGTGCATGTTTCACTCGTTTCTTCTGCTTCAGTGTCACTGATCCAGATCCCATGGTGATTGCTATTCACGCTAAAATTTGAAGTGGCAAGTGTTGCAGAACTTCGATTCTTTTCCAGTTTCATCTCAGCTTCAACACAAGCGAAGAGAAATTAAGAGATTAATAGATTATAATAACAGTTAGAATGATCAGTGTCACAAAGCTTTTTAGAATCAGGATCTTTAGATAAATTCAAGTTCCACAGTCCACCTGACAGTAAACTATACTGAAAAACATCCAGACAGAACAAATGCTCTGTATTAACTATAATGAAAAAAAAAAAAAAAAGCATTCACATCTGTATCCATCATTTAACTAAACTATAAGAAGCCACTTTTCTAAAAATGAAATACTGCAAAGACTCGACATAGCTAAACATAATTTCTAATATCAACTTGGCATAGACAAAATAATTGCTTCATATTGATATATTGATTGAAAGAGAATTACCAATATCAAGTTGACAAAGCTAAACATAACACAATAAACAAAATTATACTGGAAAACACATGGCCAAATCATAGACACGACATCACACAACAAAATTTCTAGAAATTAAGTCTTGCAAATTTTAAAGGACAATAAGGTGATTGTTTATTTATGCCCTATAAGTGAAGCTTATCAAGGCGGAAGTTTTTCCCTTGGGGAAATCTGGACATCTATAAGGACTATCTCAAGCACAACATTTTCATAACAAATACAAAAACCTTCCATTTTACTCTGTGTCAAGCACATGCCCACACAAGGCAGACATACACAAGCAAAGAAAAATGTGTAAAACATGGTTTCAATAACTAAATAGCAGTAAAAGCTTTTAAAGATTTGATTCATCTTGCAGCGTCAATTAAATGTTTAATCCTTGAACAGCATTAGTATTTAATCCTAGAACAGCAGTAGTATTGAATCATTGAACAGCAGTGGTATTAAGCAGTACTCAATGAATTTTTGCCAGTTAGAACCATTATTGTAGCATCGATTAAATGCTTAACTTTTGAGTACTACTACTAGTAGTACTAAAATTACACCATTTTTGTCAATTGTTGGTAGGATGTATTAATATTTAATCTTTGGCTAATAGTACTGATATTAAGGCCCAGTTTGGATACAAAGGGCTGCTAAAAAATGAGCACTAGCTGATCAAGACAGGCGAACTAACAGGTACGCTGAAAAAAAAATCCAAGCCCATGGCTAGTTGTTAGGCAATTAACTAAGCACAGACTGCTAAGAGCAAACAAGAGTCAATACTCAATAAACCATTGATAAGGATGTATGCACCAAATAGTCAGGGATCCAAAAACGCTTAGCTCGCTTTTTTCACTCTTTTAGCTGCCATAGGCGATCCAAACATGCACCTAATACTACAATCTTTTTTTGTAAAAGCAATTAAATGTTCGATCCATGGTTACTTGCATCCTAATAACTTTGAAGTGAGCACCCGAAAAGGCTCCCCAGTTGCTATGACTTGTTACTATGTACAGCAAGTAGAACATTCACCGGGGAAAAAATTGTGGAACACGGAGACGATTTTGTCGGCCAAGAAATAGATCCCAAATCTACGAGAGGTCTGGAGGGCCCCATCAACTCCGTACATGAAATCCGCGGCCTCGGAATCTCCAAAGCACAACCACAGAAGCAGCAGCATTAACGGGCCCAGCCGCATCGCGGCAGCAGCAGATCTCGAAGGCCAGGACTCTAAAAGCAGTCGAGGAGCAGCAAGACGCACGCGGCCGCATGCATCCAATCCGGTGGCAAACGAACCCAACCGAACCGAACCGCGCTCGAAGAGAGGTATCACGGGGCAGTAACGCGAGACCGCACCGCACAGTGGTAGTAGAACGAGCTAGAAGGGTAAAGACGCCGGATTGGGAGGAAGCGAGAGCGGAGGAGGGATTGATTGACTGGTTTACCTGAAACAGGCGGCGCAGCTCAGGACCCGGCGGCGGCTCCCATCCTGCCACCGCCGCCTACGAAGGGGAATGGGGGAAACTCAGCGCGAGCTGGATGGCTGGCTGTTCCCTGACACCGCCGGCGAGCGCGAGCTGGATGGCTGCTTTCCTGACACCGCCGGGCGGCGAAACCGTAGGAAGACCTATCGCAATAAATCTTCTACTATTCTATTCCCCTGTTTTTTTGCTTAATCGAGAGAGAGGGGGGGGGGGACGGCGGCGCTTTTTGTACCAGGGCGGGCGCAGGTGGAGGGAAAACTGAAAATTTTCGGCGCGGGTTGGCGCCAAAACCAGGTCGAGAAGAGGAGCGAGGACGCGGGGTGGGACCCGCTGAGCAGGAGGGTCGGATCTGAGGCTGAGCTGGTGGAGCCCGTGGTCGTCTAGGAGCGCGGGTCAGCCGTGCGTGCGCCGTGGGCGCGCGACCGGACGCGGGGAGGGAGGAATCCCGATGCCGGGCACCTTCCGAAAACCGAGCTGGGTCGACGGTCGGCGCCACTCTGACGAGTGGGACCCCCTCGACGGCGTTAGTCGCGGCGTGAGCGTGGTGGGTTCGGTTCGGGTGGGCGGGGTGGCTCGGAACCGAACCACCTGCGCGAGCGCGGGGCCGCCTGGTTCCGAGCGAGGGCCGCGCAGGTGTCTGCGGCGCGGAAACCGTGGAGCTCAGCGGGGCCGTCGGCGGGATTCGTTCGTTTTTCAAAAAAAGTTTGTTCGGTCGTGTCCGTTCCGTCGGTGCGCTGCGTCCATGCGTATGGGTATCGGCATCGTGCCAAGGGGGTCGGGGTCGGCGGTGCCTCCGCATTGCGTGGTGCGCCGGCTGTCTTGTTGGGTCTGATTAGCGTTGCGTGGCACTGCCACGAGGGTAGTCACAACGCTTTAAACTATCATGGTTTTTTATAATCTTGGACGTTGTGTCAAAACTATCTCTTATAATGCATTTTTATATTATGATGTCACATGGCCCACTTATCGCTCTCACAAATCGTGTCTTGGTTTTACGTGAAGGCGCGGTTTTTAGTTAGATTTGGTTTCTTGTGTTTTTTCTCCTCTCTCTTCAATAAATATAGCGTCACATCAAGAAAAAGAATAAATAGAGGAGAATAAATGAGGATAGAAACCATGATAGAGTCTGATTGTGAGTCGCTCGAAGCGTACGTGGTGTGTACCAACACACATTTTAACTTGCATTAGATACGTTTTGATGCGACTACTTTTCCAATTGATACCATGACGAAAAGACAGAGCTGCCTGATAACATGGTCGCTAATGAGATCTGTTCTAATTTTTGATTTTTTAAAAAAAAATGGATGATTGACTTTGCAATCCATAATATTATCTTTTGCTGTTTGAAGAACTATAACATTTGTATTTTTGTACGTAGAATTGAGGATGCCAGTCCAAGTGGTGTATAAGTATGAAGACAAATTTGATCACTTAGTTACCGAAAGCTCTTTTTTGGGTAGTACCTTTTTTTATCATCAATGATGATGTATTATTTGTTTGAGCACTTTGAATTTAGTGTTGTTTGTTATACCTTGGCTAGTATGATTTTTAGCCTTCTACCATTTTTGCCCCTGGTTAATTTCTGGATCGGACAATGCTCTCGGTGGACTGTGAACTGCCATAATGGTGTTTCGATCACGACACTACATTGTTCTCTTTTAACTACGTACATGCCAAGTATTAATCACTACCCATTCCTTCCGTCAAAAGAATGATTCAGAGTTTGTCCCAAAAAAACAAACCATTCTATACTATTTGGTTTGTGTACGTACTGTACATGCAACAGTCAATTAGCACTAAATATGGCTAGTTGAGGCGGATATGATCATTTTACCGTGTTGTTAATTTGTCCTACAAACAAATACAAAACACATCGAACCGAAAAGGCCCCCCCGTCGCCCCGCGCGGGCGACACGGGAGGCGGAACCCTACCACCACCGCCAGCCCTCCCTCCTCCACCCTCATCGCCGGCCGCTGGACTGCCCGCTCGGCCTCCTAGGATGGTGGTGGCGAGGTCTCTCGGCTCCCTGCCCGCCTGTGCGAGCTCCTCAAGCGGGATGGGGCTCTGCGGCCATGGCGGCGTTTGGCGGCGTTGGGGCAGCGTAGGGCGGGCGGTGCGGCAGAGGTGATGGTGCGTGCCTTGCCTGATCCGTTGCCCGGCTTCTTTGTGTTGGCTTGCCGGTGGCGGGTCAACGGGCGGCGGAGGCGGATTCCGACCGCCGGGGACTTGATCCGCGTGGATCCGGCATGGTGGTGGCTGGACCTCAAGTCCCCGAGGCGCGGATCTCGGTGGTGGAGGTGGAGTGGCTCTTCGGCGGCGGCGTGGTGGCCTGGCCGACTCGTGGTTTTGGCAAGTTTGCGGTGTCGTGGAGGTGCCGCTGACTGTCTTGGGCAGGGGTGGTGGCTACTCCTCTCCTGTGGGGGATCGCCGGCAGTGTCGCGGGGCCGCTTGCCCTTTCGGGTGTGGGGGCAGCGAAGGGGTTCCCTCCCTCTCTGTTCGTCCACCTCCTTCCACTTCATGGTGGTTGTTTCGTGGTTGTGGCTGGAGTTGTGCTGGCGTTGGGGGGCGATCTTTGTCTATGTCGTCCCTCCCCATGTCTCCGACTACCCTCGGGTGCCGGGTCCGGGGCTCGCTCCATCCGGTACCTTCGTGGGGTGGCGGTGCCTGCGACGGAGCTCGGCCAACGGTGGTGGCCGACGGCGACCACGGCTACAAAGAGGCGGTTGGTGGACGTACACGGTGGCGGGAGGCTGGTGTTCGGCAGGTGGTCTGGCGGGAGGCTGGTGTTCGACTCGGTCGGGATGTCTCAGGCAGTTCTTGGTTCGTCGTTTCCGCCGTTGTGTTCGTCGTTGGTGCCGGGGGTGGAGTAAGGGTTTTTGTTTTTAGTTGCTTAGTTTTAGGTTTCTTTGCTAGCTTTTAGTTCTTGTTGCCTCGCTGGAGCACCTAGTGGTGTCAAGTGGAGGCTCGTGTCGAAAGACCCAATCTGACCGAGTTATAACTAGTTAGAGGCTTGTGTCGATGTCCCAGTCCGACCAAGCGTTGAGTTGAGTTGGCGCTTTTGTGGCGTGAGTTGAGTTGAGTTGGGTTAATTTTGGTACCTAAGCGCGCCGGTGGAGTAGGGTACCCTCCATATTTGTATGGTTTTTCTGACCCGGTTTCGAAAGTAAAAAAACCGGGCTGACACTTGTCTTTTTTCTTTATTCGTCTAATAGAAATTACGGCAAAGCTTTTGCCGTTCTTTTTAAAAAAATAATTTGTCCTAGAATGTGTAGAGTGACTTGCTTTTTTAAGATAGACGCCAAGAAAATTTAAAGCCGACATCAGCGTACAAAGCCGGCCTTACTAAAGCTGGAGTATGTTCTCTCGTGTAAAAAGGCTCATTCATTCCTTGCCGGCCCCCCTGGACAAGCCAAGTAAGATTCTGTCCTCACTGTTGTACATATATCAAGGTGCCAAGCTTATTCCCTCATCTAATCTGGGAGATTTCATTGCTGCTGGCCTACTGGCTACTGCATTGCTTATCCAAAAGAAGGCGGCCGGCAGGCCATTATCCAAGAGAAATTCCTCGTTCCTTGCTGCATTCCCCAGATCGGAGCTGCTGCAAGAAAGGTGGAGTCTTTGCTCGCCTTCTCCACAAACTCAACCAGATTTTTGGTTTCTTGTCATGTTCACCGTGCTTCAAAATTCGAGGGGAAAAGGTCGATTTTTTTTTTCTGGTTCATCAACGTCTCCCACCTCCGTCGCGAGGGTGGTACGGGGTTCCTCTAGACGCTTTTTATAGCATAGCCCTAGCATATTAGCATAGCATTATAATATTGCCCATAATAGACTTACCTTTTCCTGAGAAAAAAATACTTTTTTTTATGTAAGCAGCTGGTACAATATTTAACACTCAATTGTTGTAAAGATTGAAGTCTAAAGCAATGTAAAACATCAATATATTAGTATCATTTGCAAAGCACCATCTTTTTTGTTATTTTCTTGCATGCATTGAGCTAATTTATTTGGCTGGCCGTTTCAGACGATCGAGAGTACTGAATGGCCGGATCGTCGGTAATCTGGTGGAGGTTTGGAACAACAGGGTTCCCGCGTTGGTGGTACTGCTGAGTTCACGATGAATTGACGCATGGTGACTGCCAGTTCCGGCGTCGCCTGGACAAAATCAGGCTCAGGGCCTTGGTCTGGTCGTCCGCCTACATGCTGGATGGGCGGCCATCTACGCGCTGGGCCACCTCTCCGTGGCAGCGAACGGTCCCGGCCACGGCCAGGGCCAGGGCCAGCACCACCTGATGCTGCTGTGGGCGCCCTTCATGCTGGTTTGTGCGGGAGGACAACATCACCGCCTCCTTGGAGGACAAGTCGACTGTGGCTGCGTGCGTATTAAGGTTAGGAAATAGGAAATGCCGTCTCCGTTGGCCATCTTTTTTTTTTTTTTCGATACCACACCTAAATTAAGCAAATATACAATCATCGGAATACTATTCTATATATAGTAAAAATATATTATTGTTGAAAGGGAGGGATGGGCTGCTAAAACCCCAATTGTATATCCAACAAAGGCATCACATAACACCGGTTTGATTATCGGATAAACCATATCCGCGGCAAAGCATCAATACCGTAACCAATACACCAAAGCATCCGCTAGATAGTCGCATCCGGATTAACAACCACGGCATCAAAGCATCGGATATTAAAAACACTTGGGCCGAACCCCCTTAAAATTCGAAACGCGGATGACGCGCGACCTCGGAAAGCCGGAACGGAGGCTCGATTATCCATACCACTTTCATCCCTACCTCTAGACGCTTTTTTATAGCATAGCCCTAGCATATTAGCATAAACATTATAATATTGCCCATGTGTAGACTTACCTTTTTGAGAAAAAAAACCCGAAAGTACTTTTTTTGTATGTAAAAAGCAGCTGGTACAATATTTAACACTCAATTGTTGTAAAGATTGAAGTCTAAAGCAATGTAAAACATCAATATATTAGTATCATTTGCAAAGCACCATCTTTTTGTTATTTTCTTGCATGCATTGAGCTAATTTATTTGGCTGGCCGTTTCAGACGATCGAGAGTACTGAATGGCCGGATCGTCGGTACATCTGGTGGAGGTTTGGAACAACAGGGTTCCCGCGTTGGTGGTACTGCTGAGCTTCACGATGCAGGTGACGCTCCTGGTGACTGCCGAGTTCCGGCGTCGCCTGGACAACGCCTGGCTCAGGGCCTTGGTCTGGTCGTCCGCCTAAGATGCTGGCCGACTGGGCGGCCATCTACGCGCTGGGCCACCTCTCCGTGGCAGCGAACGGTCCCGGCCACGGCCAGGGCCAGGGCCAGCACCACCTGATGCTGCTGTGGGCGCCCTTCATGCTGGTGCACCTGGGCGGGCAGGACAACATCACCGCCTACGCCTTGGAGGACAACCGGCTGTGGCTGCGCCACCTGCAGGCGCTGGCCGTGCAGGCCGCCGCCGCCGCCTACGTCCTTCTCCTCACCTGTCGTGGCCATCCTCCTCCACGGTCCGGCAAGCCTCAGTCGTCCTGTACGTGGTCGGCATTCTCAAGTACGGGGAGAGAGTGGCGGCGCTCTGGTTGGCAAGCAGCAGCCGGCTGGGGAACAACTACCTGTCTCTAGGGCATCTTACAAAGGGATATCCGGTGACCGAGTACGTTGTAAATAGCCACCTGGAGACCATCCATGTACGCGGCGAGGCCGAGGCGGAGGAGAAGCTGCTCCTGTTCGCTGACCTGCTGCTGGACTTCTCCAAGAAGCTCATCCTGGGGCCGTTGCCTTATGACTTCAAGCTAACTGTGGCGGTCAAGGCCGTCAAGGCCGACGAGCTGTACAAAGTGGCCGAAAGGCAGCTCTCCCTGCTGCACGACATCCTGTACACCAAGGCACCGGTGATCAACAAGTGCCGCTGCATCCGGATCGTTTCCGGTGCGGGCACCGCCGCCGCGTTCGTGCTGTTCCATCAGGGCCTCACGCAGGTGCTGATGCGCCCCGGCTTCTGCGGCCGTCGCCAGTACTGCAACAGGGCTGATGTCGCCGTCACCTACGTGTTGCTGGTCGGGGCCGTCGTCCTGGAGGGCCTGTCGGTGGTGGCCACTGTGTGCTCCAGCTCGTGTGCGAAACCACTGCTGAGGCGTGCAATGCCGCCGGGTCTCCTCAGTCGTGTCGTCCGCGTGTTCCAGCGGAGGCACTACTGGTCGAGCACCATGGGGCAGCTTAATCTGCTGGAGCTGTGCGTTCGCCGCAGATCCAGCCGCTGGAGCAAGTGGGCCAGGTTGCTCCGGCTGGAGGAATGGTGGAACAGGATGGTGTACTCGGGCTCCGCTCGCGTCACCGAGCCCGTGGAGGACCTGGTGATGGAGCTGGCGGCGCACCTGAACGCCGGCCTATTGTCCTCTGCCGCTATCGCGCGCTTCGTCCCTCTGCCCATGGAGGGCGTGCCGCCGGCACAGTATGACGCGTACGTCGAATACCGCCCTTCAGCCGCTGCTGCCGCTGCCGCACACTTCTTCGACTCCTCGGTGCGGCGGGGAGCGCTGCTGGAGGGCCTGGGCTTGATGGACGAGAGCGACGACGTGCAGAGACTGAGCTTGGTCGGTAGCTGCGACATGGACGAGACCATCCTCGTGTGGCACATTGCGACCGACATCTACCTCCGCGCCGCCATGGACGACCGGCCGGATCCTCTGGCCGAGGCCGTCCAGGCGCTCTCCAATTACATGCTCTTCCTCCTCGCGGCGCGTCCCGGCATGCTGCCCGCCTCCGCCAATCGCAACAGGTACGTCGAGATGTGCTACTGCGAGGATCACGCCCCACCCTCACGGATCGCCTGCCACGCCGGGGGAGGTCGAGTATCAGGGGGACGGCCATCGCCGAAAATGTTACGCTGCGAAATGGATGTTGGCTTGGCGCCAAACTGCATCACCAACATGATGCTCTTGCTGATGGTGGTGGCCGCATCTTGAAGCTCGTCGCCCAAGTGTGGGCGGAGATCCTGTGCTACGCAGGGCATCGCTGCAGCGGCAATTCTCATGCCGGGAGGCTCAGCAACGGTGGCGAGCTTGTCACCGTAGCTGCCATCGTTATGGAATTCGTCAAAACGGGTACCTACAACGCCTTCTACCAAGGTCCGACCAACACGCATGTCTGAAAGTACGTACGTTCAGCTGTATGATTGACGACATATACTTATAGATTTG
This sequence comes from Hyparrhenia diplandra, assembly GCA_015847255.1. Taxonomy (NCBI): domain Eukaryota; kingdom Viridiplantae; phylum Streptophyta; class Magnoliopsida; order Poales; family Poaceae; genus Hyparrhenia; species Hyparrhenia diplandra. Next base: position 437,456 of record JADLZK010011263.1, on the reverse strand, counting down.
CGTACGGTATTTTTAATTCAGTATTTGTAATAATACCATATATTTGTTTCTCTTTATTTATGTTGCCATGCATAGTATATCCAGCTGTGACACTCGGGATGTCGCAGGACAGGAGAAGCGTATTATCACTTTCATTGATTGATTGTAATCCTTTTCAATGTCCATCTCTATCTCCAGAATTGCTTTGATGGTGTACATTGTTTCATAATCCTTTGCCTAGTGTAGAGCAAGCATATATAATTCTGGTTGTGATATTACGATGTCTTATTATAATAAGACTTGGTCCGGTCAGCTTCCGGGTTCCAAATAACTTGGAACCCGTGAACACCGCACCAAGTATCAAATCTAGAGGAGCTCTTCGGACCAGATATCACAACCAGAGGCGGACGCACTTGATGCATGTAGTGAAGTATAGATGTCCAACGGGCGGCCGGTGCGGCCCGCGGCCCCTTCGGCCAGGCGGCCCGATCACAGTATCGAGGGCGTCGTGGACGCGCCCGGCCGGGCCGTGCCTCACCTTTCGGGCCCGCGACCTCGGCCCATGGCCGGTCCGTGGGCCATTTTCCGAGCCATGGGCGGTCGGGCCATCGTGCCACCGGGGCCCACCGCCGCCGCAGAGGAAGAAGGAAAGCGGCGCGCCCAGCGCCACGCCGCCAGCGCCGAGCCGCCCGCTTCAGCGCTCTGCGCCCGTCTTTGCCGCCGCCAGCGTGTTGCTTTCACTCCGCCTCGCCGGCTTTGCTCGGCCGCCCCACCGCTCGACGGCCTGCTTTTCGCTCGGCCCCTTTCCGGTAGCGCGGGTAGATGGTAGAGGAGCGGAGGCCATGGGAGAAAACAGGCTGATTGGGGTGGGTCAAATTCCATGGGAGAACAGGCTGATTGGGTTAGGCGGGCTGGGTCAAATTCCAAACTCGCGATATTTTAACGGGCCACCACCGGGCCATGCATTCTCACCGGCCGTGCCGGCACGTGCCACGGGCCACGCCCTCGGCCCATGGCCCGGCACGACGGCCGGGCCGGGCCGCCGCCGGGGCGGGCGTGCCTCGGACCGGGCCAAAAGGCCGGGCCTCGGACCAGGGCAGCGGGCGCGGCCGTTTGTACATCTATACAGTGAAGAGAAAATACGAAAGGAGGCCGGTGCTCTGGCACTGGCAGTCGTGCATGTGTTGGCCAAACGATGGAGGTGTCGTGCATTAAAAAAAAAGTAATGCAGGTGGGGTCCTCCCAAATAAATGAAGGGACCCGCGAAACGATTGTAGCTGTTTTATTTTGGGACAACCCTGGAAAAAATAAGTTGGAGGCACATTTCCTATTTTTTTTTTTTTCAAGTTAGCTCTATGGCCTTGAAAAAATTTCTGGTTAGCTCAATGGCTTTCCGTCGGGTCTGTTAGGTTTAACATTGTTTGAGAGAGAAAATGATGAAAATAGCCCTATGTATTGAGTGAAGCCTCGAGTCTCGTCGCTCAGCCCCGACGCCCCCAATCCGTCGCCCGGCCCCGATGCCCGTGTTCACGAAAAAGCGGCTGCCGTCGCAGACCCGGTTCCTTTCGGCCGTCGGCGACGGGCGGTCGCGATGCAAAAGTGGCGAGCTGCCGCTCAAACCGTTGGGCTGCCCGCCCCACCACCCCACATGTAAACCCAAAACCTAACCCACTTACACAGTCGGGCGAAGCTTCCGACCCGCGATAATCCCAGCGGCAGCCCACATCCCGCATAATCCCAGCGGCGCCGCGCGCCATCCACATGGCGAGCACAAGTGCGGCCGCCGCGCGCCGATGCCTCCACGGGAACCCGTTCCACGCCAGCGGGGGCGTCGTCGCCGGCCACAAGGTGGACTGTGGCTCCCCATCCGCGACGAGAAGCTCCAGCCGCTGGAAGGCGGTGACCAGATACGCGTCCAGCTCAAGTTCACCAACGTCGCCGCGGACCCAACGGCCGGATGGGGCACCGGGTCGGCAGCGCGCGTCGCGGCCGGCGTGCTCTACACCTTCTTCAAGCAGCGCCCGGCTGCCGGGTGCGGCTGTACGAGGACGCCAAGACGCGCCGGGCGACTTCGCCCGCGCATCCGCTCGCGGGACGGCAGGTTCTACGAGCCACAAAAGTGCTGGGTGGACGAGTTCGACGCGATCAACAGGGCCCGCAGGATGGTGTACATCGCCGGCTGGTCCGTGAACACGGACGTCGTGCTGGTGCGCGACCCACGGGAGCCGTCGGCCTCGTCGGAGAATCTCGGCGAGCTGCTCATCCGGAAGGCGAACGAGGGCGTCACGGTGCTGATGCTGGTGTGGGACGACCGAACGTCGGTGGGGCTCGGCCCCATCAGACGCGACGGGCTGATGGCCACGCACGACCAGGACACGGCGAGCTTCTTCCGCGACACGCGCGTGCAGTGCGTGCTGTGCCCGCGGATTGCGTTTAGCAATGTGTGCATGTCGAATGGCGTGCATGCGGCGGGATGCGGGTTGCCGCACCAACCCACAAAAAAGATGCGGCAACATGTGGGCTGCCGCATTAGCTCGGGCACCTCCAGTGTGCAAGCGAACCGTGCAAGCATCAACAAAACGAACCGTGCTAAAGTTCGATAGCTGCAGTGTGCACAGGATTTGTAGGTCCGCATGAACAATAAAAAAAACACTGTGAGCCCCAGCATGCAGGTGTATGTGGTTGCATTCTCAGTGATACAGCGGCCGTATCGAATATTTTAATCGGCACGGTTCGCATTCTCAGCAAGGTTCGCTTTCTAGCTCGACACCCCGGTTCGACACCTGCAGTGTCTCGGTTCGTTTTTTTTCAGCCTCGGTTCGTTTATGGGGTGCACACTGGAGGTGCTCTAAGCATCTGCGGTTTAAGCGGACGTGACGTGGGCTGCCCACCGCCGCCTCATTTGCATCCTTACGGGGTGGGCCCGTACCGGGCGGCCGCGTTTGATTCCGGACGGTCCTCCTCCCTCCATCGTTTGGAGGTGTGCAGCGTGGCGTCCATGCCGTGGGCACGGGAGTGCTTGCAACATGCATGCATGCATGCATGCGCCGCCGAGGACGCGTCCTCGCTTTGCGGTTGCGGCCGGCTTGCTTTTCACACTGCTCATTGCTGTGAACGATCGAGATCGAGTAGAAAAGCCAGCCATGTCATCTAGTACTGTACTATGCATATATATACCTGCCTGTTTGTCGTCTGGCCGGTTTGGTTAGGTAGGTCACCTTCGCATCTGTGTTCCTGAGTTAGAGCAGCACGTTTTCTTTGGCCTTTTAATTAGGGACCTTATTTATGTGAGATTGAAACTATGTTTAATTACAATTTACAATGAATTTTATTGCAATATATATGTCCACTTGATTATATGTGCTTGTGTGTGCAATATATATGTCTAGATATACGAAACAAATAAAACCTTACGTATTTCTTTTTTCATCGAGAGGTAAAATGGTATTTTTACCCATCACTTAACACCGTCAAGTGCCAAAAGTCAACGGAAGGCCACATAGCTAACCGAAATTTTTTCAAGACCATAGAGCTAACTTTGAAAAAAAAAGGGTCATACACCTCCAACGTCCCAACCTGCTTTTTCCAGAGTCATAGAGAAAATTGTCCCTTTTGTTTTTGGTTGGTCATACTTTCAAGGCATACATCTCCATTTTTCGGACTTGCTTTGCCTATCTGAACCGAAAACCCCCCTCTGCCTCCGTTTCATCACCCTCGTGTGGTTTGGACTCGAATTTTGGCACATGAACACTTTTGGCGTAATAGTCAAAATCGTCCCTCAACTATGTTGTTGGGCTCAATTTGGTCCCTCAACTATGAAAACGTCCAATTTAGTCCCTGAACTATGTTGCTTTCGGCTCGGTTTGGTCCCTAAACTATGGAAATGTCCAAATCAGTCCACGAACTATCCTAATCGACCCACATTCATCCTTGGTTTGCACCAATGACAACGAGGAGAAGAAAAGGGACGGGGGTGGGTTACTGTAGCAATCCTATATTTTGCTCCATTTTCAAAATTACTTTCAAAATCATATAACAATGAAAAACTGCAAAAATAAAAGTTACTCAAATTTTCAAGATCTCCAACTTTGCTTTTGGAAACATCTTTAAACTCCAAGTATTTTCAAAAATAGGGTTTTGAAATTTAAGTTTGAAATTAGGGTTTATAAAATAATTAATTCACAAATGAAATGGTACTTTTTATTATGGTGATTGGTTGATAATTAGTCACTAATTAAATACCCAATTTGTGAATTAATTATTTTATAAGCCCTAATTTCAAATTTAAATTTGAAAACCCTATTTTTGAAAAATATTTGAAATTTAAAGGTGGTTCCAAAAGCGAAGATGGAGATCTTGGAAACTTGAGTAGCTTTTATTTTTAGAGATTTTCATGTTGTTATATGTTTTTGAAAGTAATTTTCAAAATGGAGGAAAATATGGAACTGCTACATTAACCCACCCAGTCCCTTTTCTTCTCCTCGCTGTCATTGGTGCAGCTAGGGACGAATATGGGCGATTAGATAGTTTAGGGACTGAATTGGACGTTTTCATAGTTTAGGGGCCAAATTGAGCCGACCAACATAGTTCGAGGACTAAATTGACGTTTTCATAGTTGAGGGACCAAATTGAGCCCAGAGCATAGTTGAGGGACGATTTTGCCTATTACGCCAACACTTTTCGTCACCCAATGACACCACCACATTCGGGCGTTGCGGTGCTCAAGTGCCCGATTAAAACCAGGAACAGGAAGGAAGCACCCTGAAGAAAAAGAAGCTTGGATTTTCTCCAATGCCATGGCCACCTTCGTCTACCTCAAGCCAAAAAAAAATGCCGACACGGCATGACTGGGAACAAACCAAAAATCCAAAGCGAAAGCGAAAGCGAAAGACACACACCAAAAGGGAAAGGCAGATACAGGCGAGAATAAAGGCGGGGAATTGGATTTGATTTGAAGCAGCTGCATGCGCCGACCAGCATATACATACATACATACTCTCAAAGCTTCTCGCCTTGGATTACTTCCCGCAATTAGCAAGAGCTCGTAATATTCTTCTCTTCCATGGCCTCTTCGTCGTCCTCGTCCTCACCGTCCAACCCCGCGTCGCCACATCCGCCGCCCCTGCTGCTGCCACCGCCGCCTGAGCCGGCGTCCGCACCGGCGCCTCCGCCACTGCTGCTGCCAGAGGCCAGGCCCAGGTCCAGGCCAAGCCCCACAGTCGCCGATGGAGTCCGCGGCCTGCTCAGGTCCGGCGAGGCGCTCATCCGCGCCGTCTTCGGGGGTAACTCCGGCCAGACGCGCCTTCCCGTGAAGCATCAGCAGCATCACCTTCACCAGCAGCACCCGCAGCACCCACAGCACCACCGGGCTGTATGTATGCTCTCCACCTCCCCGTCCCCCTTCTTAGGAAAGAATTCATTCATGACCTGTGGAATTGAATCCTACTAGTGATTCAGTGACTAGCATTTTGCCATCTGATGATGTTCATGCCAGGGCGAATTCATGACCACCACATTTTCCATGGTTGCTGTTTTCATGTGGTTTGTGCACATCTAAATATATAGCAGTTTCTGTAAATCCAGAACAGTTTGTGTTATGAAATTCCCATAGAAGTAGGCAAATTCTTGAATGGATTTTACTAAGCTATTACTTCAGATATTATAACTGACAAACTGCAAGCTGCATGTTTGCAGTGCATCTTTTCAGTGAATTGGAAACATACATAAGTGACTGTTTCTTACATAACATGCACTTAACAAACAATCAAACATCATTAGTTAGTCCAAGTGGCCATTCTTTCCTCCTTGATCTATGTTCCTACTTCAGAAGTGGCTCACTTTTTCTTTTCTTTTCTTTTATACCGCAGGGTGATATTATGAAGCGCATACAAAGAGAAACATTTTCTGATGTCATGAAGTTCAAGGAGAAACATGATCAGATCGAACACATCCTTACATTATATAAAACTGGCAAGGGGTTTGAGTTACTACATCTCCCTATCCAGGTGAAAATAGCACTTGATGCGGTTGGGGCACTGTTTCTTGTCGATGGTACTGAATTCGAACGAGCAAAAGCAAACCTTGACAAGGTGGGGAGAAGAACGGGTCTCAGTTCAAGGTTCGTCTTTGAGTCAAAGACCAGGGACAAAGACACCATTGCTGCAGAGCTCTCAACTCAGCTAGGAGCCGGTGGCCATTTGGGGAGACCTGTAGAGCTAACTAGGCTGCAGTACAATGCCAGGATCAACAAATGGCTGTCGATGACCTTAGTCCCGTTTGGAGCCTGGTGCAACAACTTTAGTTCAAGCATGATTCAGGTATGTGTCCCTTCCGCTGCAAGCATTGGTACAGCTGTTGTTTTCCTTGGACCAAATTGAACCATGTAGTAACTTGACTGATGAAATCATGGAAATTGTTGTCAGAGTCGAGCCTCTTTCGACGGTCCACCTTCATTTCTGGAGCATCATAACTGCGGCGTTGGTTTGAGAATCAAAGGATCCAAATTAACCGCCTCCTTTGCTGAGCTAATCTTTGGTTCAGGAGGACTGGACAGTGGGGGCGGAGGAACTAACCGCATGACAACATTTGGGCAAGTGTCCTGCAAACCAGCCAATGATGTCAAGCTCAGTTTGTCGGGAATTTGGCAGGTCCACTCATTGTCGCCCCGGTTCAACAATCTCGGAATCCTTGCTATTCCACTAGGCAGCCTAATACCAGAAAAACCCACTGCAAGCGGTACTGGAGAACATACCGAACACAATCAGACTGGTGCCAGTGCCATTTCACACACCCTAGTGGCAGTGCATGGCGCCTCTCCCGCTGTGCAGCTACCACAGTCAATGGCGCTGATGGTGGACTGTGAGCTATATGAAACACTCAAGACAGAAGGTTGGTTTCAGATGGAGAGGTCCATCCATGGACCAGTGCGCTGGGGCTTCGTTGTCCGACATCCCGGATAATGAACTCGGGTGGGGCGTGAAGGTGAGCGGTGGCACAGCAGAAGAGATGAGGAGGAGGAATCAGCTGCAGCACCTGGAACTGGAAGGGTTCCTCAACTTCAACCTTGGTAAGGGCGCAAGGTTGCAACCAGGACTTGTTTATGCCAAGATGGAGAGTAAGATGACGCCGGCGCTGTTTCTGCGCCGTCGTGGGCCATGTGATTTCATCCTTAGAGCAATGTGGTTGGTTTCTGGTTTTGAGAACCATCTTCTACTTTGTCTTGTTTGGTCACCTATTAACTGCGGTGAGCCTGTGACATTGTTGCAGCTAATAACCATTTTGACTGACATCCTTGGAGTCAGCTAATAACCATTTTGACTGACATCCTTGGAGTCTACTTTGAAACCCCACAACAGCATTGTTTGTGTGATTTTCTGTCCAAGGATTATGATATTTGTTCTACAGGGCAAAAGGATCATAATATTTTTACAGCTTTAACTAATTTTGTAATGGCCAACAAAACGCCCCACCCACACAGCACACACCAAGTATAAAATCTGAAAATTTGACTGCAGAACAAACCGATTAGGACAAAGAGGTTGCATCAAACATCCAAACAACCAACTTGCAATCACAACCGTTTCACAATCGCCCACATAGAGGCAGAGGCAGGCAAGCCAGCATGCTATTTGCTAAACAACTAACAAATTTAATAACTGAGTGAGATTTGCAAGTAAATGATATAAGTTCTCCCAGGCTTGGAGTAGAAGCTAGTGATGCCTTAAACTGAACAAAGTGTTCAAGAAGCATACCACTTTCTGCTGATGATGAACACCAGTTGAACAAACATCCATCCATGCACAATTTGCACCAAAACTTTCAGAGTTAGAAGCTTAACTGACCCAGTTTGCTTTGAAACTGATACTCCTATATCTATGGATCTGCCTACTTGACATCAAACTGAATGTGCCTATTTCTTCTGGCCTGTAGCCACCCCCAGAGCCGCAGTCAAGTCGGACGCTGTTCAATCCTGGAATGCCCAGGCGTTCTCCCTCCTGACCTGGGCCTCCTCCTCCTGCGTGTAGTCGTTCTCAATGTCCAAGGCAGCGCGGATCTCTTCAGGCGTCTTGCCCCTCATCTTGTCCGCTACGGCCGTGCAGCCCAGGTCGACCAGGTCCTCGACGGCCATCAGGTTGGCAACCTGCAGTGCACAACCACACAAATCACCACCATCACAGATTGTACAGGCGTGGTTGCTCAAATTCGATCAGCGCGTGCGGTGGGTTGGGTCACTTACGATGATGAGGTTGAAGAGTGCCGAGTTGTCGGGGAGGTCGCTGATCAACTTGCGGTCCCAAGCCTCGAGGCCATGGGGGGTCGGGTTCGGGGTGGGTGACGGGCCTGACGGCGTACGTGGCCGGCTCGAAGTCGATGGGGAAGGGCGGGAACGGGTCGCGGAGCCTCGCCGCGGAGGCCACGGGGTCGTAGTGCGGCGCGTGCTTCTCGCAGTAGGCCGCCACCAGGCGGAGGGTTCCGACGTCGGCGCCCTTGATGGGGATGGGACCCCCCACGCAGCCGTCCTCCATCATCCCGAGGAACATCGCCGACATCCGCGCCGCGGACCGCGACAGCCGCACCTCCGTGTCGCAGTCCGCCACCAGACGTAAGTCGTCGCCGCTGCCGCCGGACTCCACGACTTCCCCTCCCGCCTCCGCGTGCTGCTCCTCCTGCTTCGTCGTCGTCGCCGCCGCGTCGGTGGCCGGTGGAGCCATGGATTTTGTTTGGGGAATTGGGGGTTGGTTTCGTGGCGAGCCTGTGGGAGGATTTAGGAAGAAGAAAGGGAGGGGGTTTATTGGGGAGTGGTTCGACCGTGTTCGGGTCGGTCCCGACTCGAGTCCCCGGCCGAGCCCGACCCGGTCGGTCGGGTTTCCTCACGGCACGGGGTCGAGTCTCGAGACGGTTTCAGTTCCGTGGCACCGGAGACGTGACTGGCCTAGGTAACGGTGGTGTACAAACTTTTTGTTCGGTTTGGATGCAGCCCGGCTCTCTAATTTGTACTAGTAGAACTGTAGAAGATTTGATTAAAAAAAAAACTGTAGAAGCTTGTACACGGATCTGCTGTCTGTTTTAGTAATTTTCATGGAAACAAAATCAGAAACGAAATCGGCGATGAAAAACAGTAGTATTACGGAAACATAGAAATGTAGAATACGGCTAGTATTAGATAAGAGAGCACGGTGACTCGGTGAGCACCTCCAAGAAAGGAATGAGAATGGAACAAGTAATTCACACACATCTATTTAGGGCCCATTTGGTTGGAAGCGGATAACTGCGCAGTAAAAGTGTTTGTCGAGAGTTCTTTGGAAAATTGATAACACTTGCCCTGGCCAGGCAAGCACTGAAGAGGATGTGTTTGGTTGGAGGCATGTGCCGAGATATTTATGAGAGAAAGATTCCTAATATCTATTGGTTTTCTCAAGTAAATAAAATAGAAAATAGTTTTTATGAAACATCTTTAACTATATATATTAATACATAATTAGATTTATTTTAGATTAGTAATCTAATAAAACTAAAATGAATAATTATTCATATTAAATTCAATAATGGTACAGGTTTTCATCTCTTTTTGTTTGAAACTGGTTCTCGTTTCCTTTAATAAAATAGCTAATGTACGTTTGCTTTAATTAAATAGCTAATGCATATGTATTAAATAGCTAAAAACAATCCAATTAGTGATTGGACATTGGAGTAGTACTAGTACGATCCAGGCAAGCAAGAGCAGGAGCCAGGCGCTCGTTTTCCTACGCCCCGGACTCACCGAGATGCCCGGGACGGGCAAACTACCGTGTCAACCAAACAAACAAGGCGGCTTCCAAGCAAGCTACAGGCGAGGCAAATTTCTCGAGGGGTTCGATCCAAACAGGGCCCTTAAATCATGAATAGCTAGGTGATATGTGCAAATTCAACATAGCACAAGATAAATTTGATGAAAAATTATAAAGAGTTAAATGTTCTAGAGGTCTGTTAACTTATGTGAGCGTCTCGATTAGGTCTATCAACTATAATCTACAAGTTGATTTTCGGTCCCATAGTTATTTTCTTATAGATCCACACATCCTCATTTAACTCGTAGATATAAGTATGCACGAGTGTGCATATCATTACATAAAGATAGAAAGCAGCATGGATTACAAGGATCGGTTGCGGCCACATCCGCACCGGCACTCCGGACGCTACATTGTAACGATCTAACTCTCAAAGAACTGAATGGGTAGAGGATTACCTCTTCGACGATAAACTCCCTAGATGCTTAGCCCCGGCTTGCACCCATAACTCCTCTTGCGCCTTGATGACTTACAGAGTTTGCAACCAGAGATGGTGACTCCCTGAAGCAACGCGCGTTACACTCCTTCCAAAGTTGTTAGGACACCAATGCGAAGAGAGAGTCGAAGCCCTTCCTCTTGTTACCATGGAAACCAGCTTTTAGTCGCCACTACGAAGCTGCTGGTGGAGGCTGGCCCAAGGCGCTGCAGATGAAGAACCAGATTTCCCTCGCCAACGGGCAGCGTCATACGATGCGATCGATGGACTCAGGAGCCTGGTCGCAAAGGTAACATTCCTCCCTGTGTGCAACCCATGCCGAGCACGATTATACTACCTTGTCGACATAGGTTGTGTTTCTAGTAGTGACAGTGTCGGCTTCTGAACGACGACCATAAGAAAAAAAAATTACTCTTAGATATAACTTTCAGCTCCATAATAATGTTTCCTAACTCTGTTTAGGCCATAGATCTAACGTGGCATGGTCTTTATTTTCGTATCATAAAAGAAGGATTAGATAAATATATACAATAAGGTGGTATTCCTTCCGTGGCACTGCAACCAACATCATATCTTTGGTGGTTGCTTTGGCTTTCCCGTGTGCCATCTTTTAGTTATCTTTGACTGTATGATATCTTGAGAGGCTTGAGCCATGTACATCTTTTGTGGAGTATTTTTTTGCTCTGCTTATTCACCCGGACGTGTATTTTCCCTTCCAAGTTGTCACTATACAGAAACTGAGAAAGAAATTTTTTATCAGTGCGCAGGCGTGTCCGTGAATCGCCTCAGTCGTTCTTGGCGAACGCGACGAGCCAGATGAGGACGACGGCGAGCACGACGTTCAGGACGACCTGCCGGTGACTGCTGAGGCCCCTGGCGAGCCGCTGAAGCGGGGATGATGCTCGCCGCCGTCGCGCCGCGCCGCCACGCGGGCGATGTTCCAGCCGCCGCCGCCGTGGCCGAGGCCGAGGCCGTCGTCGCTGGTCTCGTCCGACTCTCCTCGCAGCGCGTCCACGTACACCTCCGCCGCTTCCTGCTGCTCGTGCTCGGTGCCCCCTGCGCTCTGCCGGCGCGGCACCTGGATGTAGAGCATGCCCTTGTCGAGTTGGACGGTGATCGCGGCGGCGTCGTCACAGTCACAGCCTGCGGGGAGATCGAACCGCTTGCTGAAGTGGCACCAGTGCCTGCCGCCGTCGACGGCGCGCTCGCCGCTCACCTTGAGGCTCCCCGACGGCTCAATCTGCACCTTCAGCTGGTCCTTGCTGAACCCTGAGGAGATAGTGAGATGTGTATCGATCTCTGCTAGTGAAAAGTGAAAACTGAAGACACGATGCGAGTCTCCCGTAGTACCTGTGACGTCCACGACGAGCACGTCGAAGTCGCGCGCGTGCACCCACTCGCTGTGCGGGTCGATCTCGGTGAGGATGCGAGGCCGACGCGCCGCCTCCTCCATTTCTATTTCTCTTGTGTGCTTCCTAGCTGATCTCCCTGTCCCTGTGCTCACGAGAGCCTGCACTATGACGGGTTATATAAGACGGGTTGGGGTGGTAAAAAAATTGGGACACGTGAGATCCAAGCTATCCTGCCTAGCCTATCAGAGAAGAGATGAAGGAAAGTAAAGGATACCTGACCCAGGCAGCATGGCTGTTGGTGTTGGGTAATAAGGGATCTCGCTCGCATGCATTGCTTCTCTGCGGTGTGCGCCAGGATTTTTGCTTCGCCTGGAAGCCGATGGGATGCATATTCATGCCTTCGTACGAATAATTTCCAGTTTTATATCATCGCTGATAAGAAGGATACCCGTACATTGTCGCGGAATTTTCTTATAGAGATTAAACTGTTGCAAATATTAAGACAAAAAAATAGCAACATATATGGATGTCTTTTACATTCTTATAGATTCAAAGTAGTAATTGTGCTTAGTGGAGATTGCATATCGATAGCTTGCATTAAGAGATTGCAAAATTAGTGCGACAACATAGCTGTTAGTGAAAGATGATGTTGATAATTATAGAAGATAATATAAGAATGTTGAGATAGAACTTCTAGTGGAGATTAGATTTATAAGAGATATAGATATAGACTCCTAAATGAACAAATATAATATGAAAAATGTACTCAATATATTGCATGATCCAATCAGACTAATTTGGTGTTGCCTATATTACTATGTTTTTTCTAAAAAAAATAGGGAAAAATATCTTACATTTTAGAATGGAAAGAGTAAAAAGGAGAGATTGGAACAAAACATTCTAAGATGTAGATGTGTTGGCCTGGCAACGCTTAATCCAGGCTGAGTAATGAATACTACATTTCAAACCCTGGAAATAATTGTGTTAGAATTATACTCATGTTGTCACAACAACTACTACACAAAATATTAACTGTGGCACTTTTTGATTTACCGTGGTGGTTTTTGTAACCGCCACCAACGGAAGGCCACGGTTAATTGATGGCGGTTTTCAAAACCACCAAAAACCTCTAATCGAGAAAAACAAAAAAGAAAGTCCCATCCAAACCCTAACGGGTCTAGATCCGGGTCGCCGCCTTAACCATGGACGAGGTGGAGGTGAAACCCTAGCCCGGCAGGGAGAAGGGGGAGGGACGCCGCCACCTTGTCGTGCTCACACCGCTGCCCGAATGCGCCATTGGGGAGCCCTTGCCGCCGCACCTCTAGCCTTCTCGGGAGGACTCGTGCCGCCACACCTGCTCGGCTTGCTCGGGAGGGCTCACGCCGCCGTGTCTACGCCTTCTTTCGGGAAGGGCTCACGCCGTGCCGCCTCCGCCCAAAATGCGCCGCCCGGGTGCCTTGCTTGGTGAGGGCTCGCGCGGACGACGTCGTCCCACCGGCTGGATCCGGCCTCCACGCTGCCACATCCGCGACGAGTTCGGAGATGGGAGTTGGGCGCCACCGATCACCACGCGCCGCTTGGAATGAGAAAGGGGGTGGGGGGGAGAGAGAGTGGAGAGAGAGAGGGGGGGGGGGGGGGGTGGGCTCCGGTGGAAGGTTCTTGGGCGTGTGAAGGGTCGAGATGGGGACTAGAGGGGGGTGAATAGTCCCTATTAAAAACTAATCGCACCGGCTAACCGAAACAAATGCGGAATTAAACTTATCGGTCTAGCCAAGACTTCACCCCTCTAACTAAGACTCTAAATCACCTCACAAAAGATCCTACACAAGAAAGGTGAGATGACAAGCCTAGCTTGAGCTCCTAATCAATTCTAATGCAAGGTCACACAAACCTAAGCACTAGTACTTTAAGCACCACGAGAGCTCCTACACAATTCTAGTAAGAGCAAGCACAAAGCCCCTAAGCTCACTAGATGCACAATGGACAAGGCAACACACACCTAACCCAAAGGCTCAAATTACCTAGCTACACAAGCTAAGCAAAGTAACTAATCAAGCTACACAAGCTAGATAGTTACAACTACTCTACTCAAGCACAAGCACAATATATATATGAATGTAATGACAAAGCTTGAGATAAGAGAATGCAAACCACCGCGAAGTGTGGACACAAGATGACACCGGTGATTTTTTACCGAGGTCTCGGGAAGCTTGCCAACTTCCCCCTACTCCTCGTTGTGTCGACCAACACTTTAGTGGTTCCACGGTTTGGCGAATCACCCGGTGATGATTCTCAAGCTTAATGGCCAGTGCCAAATCCCACAAATTGGGAGCTCGATCGAGACACTCACACAGTGTGAGTTCTCTAGCCAATCCCTCAGAGGGTACCGTGTGAACCCACACACAAGTGTGGTAGCTCAATGACACGCTCCACTAGAGTTGCTCTTCACGATCCCCGCGAGGTGAGCACGAACCTCTCACAATCTCTTCTTCGGAGCACCGCACAATCTTCTTTGCGTGCTTCACGAAGCCTCTTGCCACCAAGCCGTCTAGGAGGTGGCAACCTCCAAGAGAAACAAGCCCACCGGCTTGCAACACGAACACCTAGTGCCACGAATGCGATCTCTCAACGCAACGCACTAGGAATCGATCTCTCACTCAATCGGATGAACGATATCAAGCATATGTGAGTGGGAGGGCTCTCAAGCACCACAATACAAGCCACCAAGGCTAGAATGTGCTCAGCCACCAGCCAAAGCCGGCCACCCCATCTATTTATAGCCACAAGCCAAAATAGAGCCGTTGGGGTGCTTACAGCGCGTTGGCCGGGACGCGCCGGCCGGACTCACCGGCGAAGTCGGTCCCGTCCGACGCCTTCCGAACGTCGGTCGAACGGACAAGGCCATCGGGCCCACAGCTTAACGGTAACCGGCGTCGGTGCATGCTTCGGTCATCACGGAAGCTTCCGTCCCGTCCGTCCGCATAGCGTCCGTGAAACGCCCCCGCCGCGAGCTTTACGCGCAGCCCGCCGGACGCTCCGGTGAGCGCGTCCCGTCATGCCTCCTGCTTCGGCTCGGCGTCCGGCCGACGCGTTTTCCAAAGAAAACTCCACCGAAACACCGGCGCCTTCTCTTCCTTTGCCGACATGCTACCCATCAAGTATACCAAACTTGAGCACGAGGAATAGCATGTTTTCACCACCACGATGCATCCGCGCAATAGAAAATATGCATCTCATTTTCTCGAAGGCGCCGAATCCCGCCTCGCAAGCTCGGCGGGAGGATGAGCGGTTCCCAAACCCAACTCAACCCCCCAAACCACCGCCGCCTTTGCAAATGTGCCAACACCACCAAGTGTACATCACCATGTGCAAGTGTGTTAGCATTTTCATAATCATTTCAAAGGCCGGGTTAGCTCTTGTCACGCCACTCGATCCTAACACATCGCAAAGTTAGATCGCTCAAGTGGCACTAGATGACCGATATGCAAACCGGTTTGCCCCTCTTAATAGTACGGCCATCTATCCTAAACCCGGTCATAAACTTCTCTAGCTCCAATGACCGGCGAAATGAAATGCCCTATAGGTTATACCTTTGCCTTGCGCATTTCCATTCCGCTCCATCTCCAAGTGCCAATGCAACCAATGCACCAACACGATCAAGAATGATATGATCCACTTCATATCATCACATGACCTTCTTGGTCCATCGATCTTGACCTCACTTGCTCTTCACCGCTATTGCATCGGTCCATCGGCGCCAAGTCCAAAGACTTGCCCTTCACACTTGCAACCGGTCCTTCAAGCCAAGCCTCGTCTTGATCTTCACCACCTTGGTCACATGACTCCATGTCATGTCTCATATGCAATAAGCTCCTTCATTGCATCATCATGTGTGAACTAATCTCCCTGTATAATCTCAATCACACATATTAGTTCACCTAATGTTGACACTCAATTACCAAAAACCACAAGGGACCTTTCAGCGTGCCACGACGAAGGGGAGGAGTGGGCGCACCGCACGGGGTGGGGAGGGAAGGGAGGGGTGAGCGTGAATGAGGGAGGTGTGGTGAGTGTGAGAAAATCCTAAGTCCCAGATATATAGTGGCAACATTTTATCGGGTTGGGATGGATCCAAATCAGCCTGGGCATTCGGTATTACCGAACTGATCGGTTCGGTACTTCGGTTCCTCGGTAAATTCAGTTCGTAGAAAACAGGTACCGATCGGTTCCTTTGAAAAATCGGTACCGAGGGAATTCGGTTTCGGTACTTTCGGTTCGGTTCCGGTATTTACCGAAAAGTACCGAATTAATCAAAGTGACATGTAATTGCATGTTCAAAAACTAATTTTAACATGATTTCGTAGATAATTATGGTGTCAAATACATACATATAGAAGTTTAAGAGTAGAATACCACAAATACATAATATAATAGTCTAAATTAGTACAATCTATAACTCCTATAAAGGAGAACCCCACTAGGGGAGTTCTCTCAACATGCAGGGGTGACACATCAGCGGCCCACTATCGTATTTCTCTAGCATCTCCATAAGCCACGTCATCAGCTAATAAACCACTATCGATCACCATAAATTTGTTGATCCACTCACGCTACATGCACATGGTATCAACGTATTCTCCTGCCCACCAAGAATGGGAATTAATTTTCCATGTTGAGCAGGTCATGTCAGTTTTCGCATGCAGCAGCTACGAACAAGCACCCACCAACCATTGATTATTGCTAAAACTGCAGGCACTACTTAGAAGTTAAGATTTTTTTTAATGGCGTTTGTGCTCTTCCGATTCCTCTCTAACATTTCCGGTATATATACAACTCGATCGTCCCCCAGTTTTGGAGTGTCTCACCCGGGCCATTGTCCCTACTGTTAACAAAACCAGCATCGTCGTCCTGATTTGCCAATCCGATCCATCCATCACGCCATGGCTCCCAGCAAGATCTCGCTGAAGCTGCTGGTGGAGACGAAATCAAGCGCGTGCTGTTCGCCGAGGCCAGCAACGACTTCGTGGACTTCGTGTTCAGCCTCCTCACCCTCCCCATCGGCGCCGTGGCGAAGCTCGTCTCTGCCAGCACCATGCACGGCAGCGTGGGCCAGTTGTATGCTCCCGGGCGCCGACAAGTCGGAGCTGCTCCTGCCCGGTGTGTTGCACCTGGACGCGCGCCACCAGCTGCTGCTCTTGCCGTCACGTCGCCCAAACGCCGCCGGCGCCGGCGCCGCTAACGGCGACGGAGGAGAGGTGGACGACGAGGGAGAAGCGGCAGCCGCAACGTTCTATGATCACTTGCCATCAATTTCTTTTTAGTATTAAGTATTAACATTGCTCGGAGTGCTCTCTTGATTACACTATGAGTTATGGAATCTTGATTTGAGTAATCTTTTGTTAGTCTAATCTCATTCATCCCTCTTTTAGGGGTTTGTATAGACTAACCATGCATATATTCTTCTTATGCCCATAGCAAGGTGTTGATCTTATGCTTCCAAAGCGGTTAACATGATTGATTATGGAGACACGTTCATCCTTCTGTATATAACAATAATAATATGTATCGATTGAGAAGCAATTCCTCAAGAATAACGCTGAATTCCCCTAGTTAATAATATAACAACACTCACACTCAACACATTTTTGTAAATTCGGTACCAGTTCGGTACCGGGTTTACCGAGGTACAGAACCGAATATATCTCGGTAAATTCGGTTCCCGAGAACTAAGAACCGAACAGGAACCGAATTTTTCGGTTTTGGTTTTTTCGGATCGGTTCTCGGTAATTCTCGGTTCGGTTTCGGTTTTCGGTAAATTGTGCCCAGAGCGAGATCCAAATAGGTTATTTTGGCTCTGATTTGGGCTACTATTAACTGTGGTTGCTCTTTTATAGAACTTCCACAGTTAATCGATGTACTATTGGGGGGGCGGGGTGGTGGTGCGCACTTGTTGACTTCTACCTCTTGTACTTATTTTATTTCATAGTGGAATCGTGCCTAGCCGTCGCTCGGATTTGGTATTTTCACGTAAACTGGGTGTGCTCCCTTAATTTGGTATTTTCCTTGTGTGTTAAGTCACCATCTTGTTGGCTATTATTTTATATGCGAAGTGGTTGCTTGTATGGATGATTTTGAGTATGAGATGTTGGGAGTCAGCCTTAAGCAATATTTGTGTCGTTATTTTTTTTGTAATTATTAAGAGGCAACACTGAAGGTATCATTTTCTTCACTCATTATTTGAGAAACAAATCCAATTGAACACACGCATACTCCAATCGGCCATCCATGTGATGGGCAGATTCTTCCATACATAAGCACGGAGCATTCATCACTATGGCCAGCACATTCCATAGGGCCGTATACCATACATATGCACGCCGCACGCGCCACCGCGCTAGCACGGTCTACGGCCTGAGGCTGTACCTGACGTAGATGCCGAGGCTGATGAGTGCCAGCACCACGCCAAGCACAGTGGTGGTCATCTTCCGGTTATGGAGAAAGCCGTAGCCTTGCCGTGCTGACGGAGAAGCGGCCGTCATCACCTCCCCTACCCCACCGGTGTCGTCGCCGCTACCGTCACTGCCGCCGCCAGCGGCGTCTTTCGCGGTGCCCACCACGCGTTGCCTCGCTTCCTGCTTCCCCGGCGTCTCTTGCTTATTGCCGTCCTCTTGTCCTCGTCGCGCGGCGGCACGATCACCACTACCACCGTCGTCTTGCACGTCGTCGCCAGCCGCGGCGGCCGTACTAGCAGGCCGCTTCGGCGTCGTCGGGGACGACAACGGCCGCGGATCCTTGCCGGTGCTGCCGGTGACGGAGTTGACGACCGTGACGGGCTCCGGTGTGGCGCCAGGCATGGTGACGCGGACGACGCCGTTGTCGAACCTGGCGTGGATGGCCTTGGCGTCGCACCCGTCAGGGACGCGGAGCTCCAGGCGGAAGCGGCTCCAGCGGGTGTCGTCGCCGTCGACGACGGGGCGCTCCCCGCGCACGATCAGGCGCCGGTGGCTGTGCACCATCTGCACCTTGATGTGCTCCTTCTTGTACCCTGCCGACATGCCAATTAATGTTAGTTACTTGCGCGAGGAAAATGAAGCAAGAAGAAGGGTGTACGCTTGCCTTGGGCGGAGAGGTTGACGGTGAGGGTGTAGGTGGCCGGCTCGCGTTCCATTTGATGCGGGGGCACGAAGTCCTCGTACACGCGCTCGATGGAACGGCTGGAAGCCATGGTGATCACCCGCTTCTCTGTCGCTTCGATCAGGTCTGCTGCTTCCCAATTGAGAGTTTCAGAGATGATGGACGAACAAGGAAGGAAAGTCTGGGAGAGGAGTATGCACGGAACAGTAGTTTATTGAGTTGAGAAGGACATGGAAGATGATTGCGTTGATGATGACCAGATGAATATATACACACACGCACACGACGCGACACACGCACACGCACTCTTTTTGCACGCATGGATGGAGACGGTCATCGTGAGCAGTAGTGCAGGCCCAGGGAGTAGGAATCGCTTGACGGAGGGTAATTTTGCAGGTGGAGTTTGCGGGCAACGAAGAATGCTGCGATACTTTGTTCATCGAACGGGACCACGCCATCTTCTTCCCTAGGATCGCGTCTGCGTGTCCCCGGCCAGGCACCGTCCACGGACGCCCAAGCACAGTGGTCAGTAGTATTGAAAAGATTTTGGGTGACGGGTGCTAGGGATTTCATGTGGCGGGCAGAGGCGCCCGTCACCCACATGAGGTCACAGCGTTTTTTGTAACGATTATTAGTGGCGGGCTACGATTAACTCGTCCACGGTAAATACATTATCCGTGGCGGGCACATTAGAACGCCCTCCACGGGATGGTTCGAAAAAAATATAAAAAAAATACAAAAACCACAGACAGGCCCGCCAAGCCCATCCATGGGCCCGCCGAGCCCATCTAGGGCAGCACCGCTGCCGCCACCATCTGGAGGTTCCGCCACCACCACCGAGCGGATCCCGCCGCCCAAACACGCCATCGTCGCCGGAAGCCCCGCAGCCGGATCCCGCCGCTGGGCGCTCGCGTCGTCGCGATCTGCCGCCCGAAGAGGAGGGCGCCGCCCGTCGCCCGTTCGCCGCCCGGAGAAGGGAGGGACGCGGCGCCGCCGTCGAGATCCGCCTCCGCCCGGCGCTGCCGCCGTTACACCGCCCGGCCGGAGAAGGAGGACGCGAGCACCGCCGTCGTGGAGGTAGGGAGGTGCGAGATCCGCCGCCACCGCTTGCTTTCGGCGCCGCTTCGCGGCCGTGGATTCACGCCCCACGCCGCCGTTCGCCGCCCCAAGATCGGATCCAGGTGGAAGAGGAGGAAGGGGCGAGGATCGAGGAGGCCGGCCATGGAGGCCCCTTGCGTGGATCCGCCGCGCCGACTTGGATCCGCCCGGCGGCGCCCGGATCCGCCTTTGACGCACGGAGGGATCGAGGGAGTGGTGGCCGGTGAGGGAGAGAAGGACCGGGCTCGGTGAGGGAGTGGTTGGAGGGAGGAGGAGGCGGAGTCGCCCGCGCCGGTGCGTCTCGCGAGGGGAGGGGAGGCGGATCGACCGAAGTCCGAGAAATGAGACTAGACGGAGTGAAACCCTAAGTCCCGCATTTTATAGTAAAGGCGGCTACCGGGCCTGGTGCGGGCCTTATGGGCCTCGGCCTTTTCCATGGTGGGCATTTAACCTTGCCCGTCCACGGTTAATTCATTTTTGCGTGGCGGGCTCCTTACGCGCCCGCCACGGAAAATACACTATTTTGCGTGGCGGGCGTGTTAAGGTGCCCGCCACGCAAAATGAATTTTTCGTGGCGGGTTAAAATTGACCGTCACGAAAAATAAAATTGGATGTGGCGGGACATTTTGGCGTGACGGGCCAAAGGAGCGCCCGGCCACGGTAAAGATTTTGCGGTATCACGCAAAATCATTTCGATTACTAGTGGGTCGCATGATGCGGTCGACCTATCCGGAACTCCAATATAAAGGGCCTTTTGGCGGGGCTCCGGCTTCTCAAAAATGGCTCGGCTCCGGCTCGCTCCTCTAAAGGAGTAGCTTCTCTAGAGGAGCCGAAGCCATTCAAAAACGTTTGGCAAAACGGCTCTGTTGGAACCATTGGACCATCAACTAAGCTAGGAGCCGCGTGAAGCTCGTTTTTTGAGGCTTCTCGTTCCCAGGAAAAAAAATGGCTCCGGCTCTTAGATGGCTCCTCATGTGAAGCCGTTTTCAAATCACCCGTTTGGCACGCCTCCCGGGGGAGCCGGGCTGAAAGCCCCTTCGGGAGCCCCTGCCAAAAGAGGCTCAAAGTTAGAATGGAGAAGACCGCCTACTCTTTTTTTTTGAAACGCAAGATTTTATTAAGCAGTACATCGAGGTTGATACACTTTAGAACGAAAAATTTCGAGCCTCTCCATAAAACTAAAGAAAAAGGACTGAGCATATTCTAGTGACATTCAATCCTAAGACTAAATTACCACTGATATGTCTCGGTAAAGATATCCTTCCCCACCCGCTCCAAATGTTACGATGCCGGCACAACTATATCCTCGAACTCAAGGATAGCCCACGAAAAGGAGTCTATGGGAGCTGCAAAGGAGAATTAAGTTTTTTTTATTTTCAATAACGATCATTCATGTGTAACCAAATAGACCAACAAGTCAGAACTATTGATCTTAGATATTTTGTAACTCCATTTAGTCATACACTAAACAAATGTTCTACACTTTGGGGTTTCATTAGGTCACAGCCTACTTGAGAAAAAAAATAAGTGTTGAATTGTCTCCTCTTCTTAACAAAAGCAAAGTTTTGTTTCCAAGCCAATTATGCTTAATTAGATTGTCCTTTGTTGACACTACCCCCTCCTAAGATACCACTGACAAATCTTAAACTTAAGAGGCACTTTAGTTTCCATAACCATTTTTTCATATTGGGAACTAGGGTCTGTATCATTGTTTTATAATGCGATTTCACCGAGAATTGCCTATTCGAATGCAAAGACAAGTAAAATTCATCATGCACTTGTAACAACAAAAATTTAGCTAGGCGTGCTAACAAATGGTTCTACTCCACTAATTTGAACCTATCAGATCTCGTCTCTAGAAAAAAAAAAAATGTGGATAGGAACTCAGTGCTTTTGAAATTGTGATAAACTTTGGTCTAACAATGTTGTACAAACTAGGGTATCGGTTCATCAAACTCTCATTGCCTAACCATTTATCTTCCCAGAATCTGATCTGTGATCCATCTTTATTAATAATAAAAGATCCAAAGTGGAGAAAATCATATTTCACCCTCAACAAGCTAGTCTAGAAATGAGAATCACCTTGTTTATGTCCACTTGCACTAGAGGTTTAGAACCTAGCCATTTATTTCGTAGCAATTGTTGCCAAGTACCATTTGTTGTTAGGAGCTTGAAGAGTCATTTACTCAGTAGAGCGATGTTCTTAGGATTTAAATCAATTATTTCTAAACCACCCTGATCCTTTAGCTGGCAAAGAATAGACCACTTCGTGAGTCTGTATTTTCTCTTATATTCATCACCTTGCCAATAAAACATGGATATAAAATAATCCAGTTTCTTAGGTACCCCTTTTGGAATCGCAAAAAGGACCTCATATACATCACGAAGCTACTCAAGACGGAATTAATCAACGTCAACCTACCTACCCCAATTGATAGATGTTTGCTTTTCCAACTGCTGAGTCTTTTATCAAAATGTTCCTCTACCATTCTCCAATTGACATTTGTTAAAGTTCTGTAATATATCGGGATGCCCAAATATTTAATTAGGAACTTTCCAGATTTGCAACCAAAAGGATCTACATAATCCAGTCTAGCATCTTCAGCATCCCAGAAACATAAGATTTCACTCTTATGAAAGTTAATCTTTAGTCTACAGAGCTCCGCTCAAATTCACATAGTAAAAGGTTGAGATTTTTTCCTTGTCTAGATCGTGATCTAGAAATAAAACAGTATCATCCACGTGCTATAAAATTGATAGGCCACCATCCACCAGATAAGGTATAATGCCATCACACTGGCCTTCCTCTTTCGATCTATTAATTAGTATAACAAGCATGTTCGTGACAATGTTAAATAAAAACTACGATGGAAGTTGAGAGCTCTAAAAGAAACATGTTCACCAAAATATGTCATTTGAAGGATTTTCCACTGAACAAGGCAATGTTAAAGTATTATCTCCAGCAACCTTATTAGCAGCCTTTAGCAAGTACATGTGTAACAATCATAACATGCCTAGAGGACGTCTTCGGAAAGTGGCAATAGGCTAGATTCATAATGAGGGCAATAGGCCCACTTGTAATAGATTAAGGCCTCCACTGTAGTATAGGCTCATGGGCTAGGCTCATTAGTCCCTTATAACCCTTTCATATAAGAAAGACAAGCAAAGTTAATTGCTAATCCCTTATCTACCTCCCTTCCTCTCTTCTCTCTGCGCCACCGCCTCTTCCTCTCTCTTCTCCATGCCGCCCGGCCTCACCGGCTACCGCTCCCCCCGCCATTGCCACTCACGGCCGCCCACCGGCCCTCGGCCCCGACCATACCCCCCCTCCCCGCGCCCGGCCCAAGCCTGCCGCCAATAGCGGGATCGTCGCCGCTACCTCCACGGCCATTTGCTACTTGCCATTCCATTCGTACCACTCCACCGAACCCTAGGCGGATCAAACCGTTACAACATATGTCGCTATTTTTAAAATTATTAAGACTAGGAAACGTGCCCGTGCGTTGCTACGGGTGAATAACATATGGTTAGATAGGGCACAAACCCCTATCTAATTCTTTTTTGGCTCAAGAGCTTACGGTAATATATGTTGAGTCGGACCTTTGGTGGTTGTTAAAAAGCATTTGACAAAACATTACACATAAGAATTTAAATGGGCACCAAAAATTTGGAAAGATGATATGAACATGTAGAGCATGGTTTTAGATAATTTATGGCGAAAGAATTACAAAATTAGGAATTAAAACAAAGAAGATATAAATTACTAAAGTTTTTCTGACCAAATGCGAATGAAATCAAACGTTCAAATTATTTCTACAAGTTTTATGTAACGATAATCAATGCCAATTACTAATGATCTAGGATAAATCTAGTTTATTTTAGAACTTTCCATTTCATTAAGTTTTTTTTGAGGCAATTCCATTTAATTAATTAACTTACCTTTAATCAATCCCTCAAAAAAAAAAAAACTTACCTTTAATCAAGTACTGTACATGTTTTCCCAGGGGCCCAGGGTGAGCAGCAAGCACCAGGCAGCCTGGGTGCCAGGCCCATGTAAAGGCCCAATAGGTCACGAAGTATACAGCCCCTCCCGTCCTCCTGCCGTTGCGCCGCATGCGGTCTCCGCATGTTTGCTCGCCTCCGGCCACAGCCGCAACACATCTCCTCGGTCCTCCGCTCTCAGTTGCAGTAGTTGCCTACCGCTCCCTTCCTACCTCTTTTCAGCAGGCAACAAGCAGCAGCGCAGAGAAACACCGCAGAGAAACACAAGCACAGCCTCCGGCCACCATGCTCCACAGAGATCGGCGCATGAAGGAATGGTCGCAGACTCGCAGGGTGCTATCGCACCAACACCGGCTCTGCTTCGCAACTCGTAGATCTACAATTTTCTCCCGTGCTCAATTTGGTAGTGGCTTCCGTCGTTCTGGAAGATGGAGCCAAGCACCGATGACTTATGTTGTGTCAGAAGATCCTGTTCTTTTGCTGTTGTTTCTTTGGATAGTTTGAGATGTAAACTTGCTGATATATGGTTCGGTCAAATTTGTAGTCGAATTTGGATTACGTGTGTTGTTGCTATTAGCTTGGATTTCGAAAAGGAAGGATCTTGATTTTCCTTTCATCAGTTCTGTGTTCCATCCGGGTCTAGCTTGGATTTCGAAAAAGAAGGATCTTGATTTTCTTTTCATCAAGTTCCGTGTTTCATCCGGGTGCGTCTCAGTTTCTTTTTTTCTGGCTGGATAGAGTTTCTTTCCTTTTCACCTGTGATGTGATTCGGGGAGGGTCAGCGGACAAACAGATACGGGAGAAGGCGGACGACGTAAGTAGGAAAGTCTGGAGTCTATTTTTAAGAGGTGAAAGAAAACGATGGTAAAAAAAAAAAAGCAGAAATTTTTGTGCTTTAATAGTAGGTACTCCCTCCATATTGAAATAGAAGACGTTTAGGACAGCGACACGGTCTCCAAAACACTACTTTGACTTCTTTTTCTATAAAAATATTTATTGGAAAGTTATATATGTATATTTTTATGAAAGTAATTTTCAAGACAAATCTATTTATATAATTTTCACATTTCTAAACTCAATGACTTAAAAATTATTCATCATTTATATTCTCAATGTTTGGCCCAAACCTTTTCCAAAACGTCTTCTATTTCAATACGGAGGGAGTATAGATTAAGAGGCAACACCGAAGAAATTATTTTTATTCACTCATTTTTGGAGAAACAAACCAAATTAAACACACACGCACACGCATCCTCAATCGGCCATCTATGTGATGGGCAGGCAGATTCTGCCATACATACGCACGGAGCATTCATCACTATGGCCAGGAATCGTACCACAAAAATGTCCACAATCCTTATGGCCGTATACCATACATATGCACGGCAGCACGGTCTACGGCCAGAGGCTGTACCTGACGTAGATGCCGAGGCTGATGAGGGCCAGCACCACGCCAAGCACAGTCATCTTCCGGTTATGGAGAAAGCCGTAGCCTTGGCGTGCCGACGGAGAAGCGGCCGTCATCACCTCCCCTACCCCACCGGTGTCGTCGTCGCCGCTACCGTTACTGCCGCCGCCAGCAGCGTCTTTCGCGGAGCCCACCACGCGCTGCCTCGGTTCCTGCTTCCGCGGCATCTCGTGCTTATTGTCGTCCTCTTGTTCTTGGCCTCGTCGCGCGGCGGCACGATCACCACTACCACCGTCGTCTTGCACGTCGTCGCCAGCCGCGGCGTCATGCCGCTTCGGGATCGGGCACAACAGATATTGCTGCTGCTGCTTGCTGGTGACGTAGTCGACGACGGTGACGGGCTCCGGTGGGGCGACAGGCATGGTGACGCGGAAGACGCCGTTGTCGAACCTGGCGTGGATGGCCTTGGCGTCGCACCCGTCGGGAACGTCGATCTCAAGGCGGAAGCGGCTCCAGCGGTTGCCGTCGCCGTCGACGACGACGGGCGCTCCCCGCGCACGACCAGGCGCCGGTGGCTGTGCACCGTCTGCAGCCTGATGTGCTCCTTCTTGTACCCTGCCGCCATGCCATTATGCCGACAAGCTTGCTAGTTAATGTTAGTTACTTGCACGAGGAAAATGAAGCAAGAAGAAGGGTGTACGCTTGCCTTGGGCGGAGAGGTTCACGGTGAGGGTGTGGGTGGCCGGCTCGCGTTCCATTTGATGCGGAGGTACGAAGTCCTCGTACACGCGCTCGCTGGAACGCCTGGAAGCCATGGTGATCACCGGCTTCTCTGTCTCTTCGATCAGGTCTGCTTCCCAATTAAGACTTTCAGAGACGATGGACGAATCCAAGGAAGGAAACTCTGGGAGAGGAGTATGCACGAAACAGTAGTTTTATTGAGTTGAGGAGGAGGAGGACATGGAAGATGATTGCGTTGATGATGACCGGATGGATATATATATATATAGACACACGCACACGCACTATTTTTGCACGCATGGATGGAAACGGTTATAGTGATGGTCATTTGGGTTTCATATTGGTCAATAATGTTAACACTCTTTGCCTTTTGATTTTGAGTCGGAGTTATCATTCTCCTTATACTAATCATGGTGTGATGCATGCCTCTGTTTTGGAATGCTTAAATATGTGGAACAAATCTATTATCTAAGAAAAGGGTCTGGTTGATAAGAGTGCAATGCATACTTTGGATTTGGTTGCAAGGACTCGAAGTTGATCCCTTAAGGCTTAAGGCATACATCCACACCCCTCTCATTATAAAATTGAAAAGGTAAAGCATGTCTCAACAACCACGCGGGGGAATCCTGCTGCGATAGAATGACATTCCCTGCCTCTCCCGCGGCCGCGTGATGCCCAAAACCTGGCATAATTAATTTAGTTACTTGGCAGGATCTTATTCTAGGGAATATTACTAGTTAGAGGTAATTAGAGGCTCCCATGGAGAGCAGCGGCGGATCCAGCTTTTTGAGCACAGGGGGTGCACAAAAATATTTTTTATATACAAATCGGTAAACCATATTTTAATTTGGTAAAACCATATTATAATTCGGTATAAAAATATTATAATTCAGTAAAACAACGTTGAATCTTAATAAATTATTCAAATAGAATACAAATACTTCAAA
Organism: Hyparrhenia diplandra; assembly: GCA_015847255.1. Classification (NCBI taxonomy): domain Eukaryota; kingdom Viridiplantae; phylum Streptophyta; class Magnoliopsida; order Poales; family Poaceae; genus Hyparrhenia; species Hyparrhenia diplandra. Next base: position 410,532 of record JADLZK010011263.1, on the reverse strand, counting down.
AATATAGTGATATGAGAGACTTACAATACTACTTGTTTATCCGTCACTTTCTCAATGACATGAATGTCTCCATTATTATCTTCATTAATTTGGAAGAAAATATCCCGCTCAATAAATGTGACTAGACAATCATCCAAGAAAGTATCACCGATCTTATTTCTTGACTTTGTTTTCACTATAACCAATGCAGAAAGGAGGAGGCTAACGCCTGCACGTGCAGGATTTAGCCTTATGGCCTGCACAGTCAAATATAGAAAAAAACCCCAAAACTGCATTTTCCATCCTGGTTGCATGGGAAACGGAAGAAAGCTCTCTAGCGTGCGCGCGCTTCCTGGACAAAGGCCTAGCAGAGGCCAGGCCCACGTTTCCACCTACATGGAAGCTTCTTCCCTACTCACCTTTTTTTTTTTTTTTTTTTTTTTTTTTTTTGCTTTTCCTGCCAACATTCATATTCATATAAAAACACATAACAGCCCCATACGAATTTGAAAAAAAAAAACTACTCATCCACAGCCAAATTAGCTTCTTCATCAGACTGTAATTAAACAATGATAAAAAAGGAGAAAAAACCAAACAGATCTATTCCTTAAAGCAAATTCAGTTGTTTTGCATCCTCTTATATCAGATATGTTACTGGAAGCAAATCTTACAAATTGATACAACAATTCAACAATTGTGCATAAGAAATTCAGTTCTTTTGCATAATCAATTCACTTCAAAAAAAAAGGGTATTACAAATCCCGCTTCTTAGTGCCTAAGAAGACCTGATTCCTATATTTTCCTAATGCCTACTGTATAGATATACATCTTAAGATATTTTGTGTTAGCTGTTGCACATGGTTACTCCCTATCTGATATCATAACATGTCCATTTTGATGCTTGATTGCCTCACACCTACAATTAAATAGAAGTACTTGATAAGTACATAGATGATAGTGAGGAACCAGGAAAAAAAAATGAGCAAGCCTCAAATTTCAACTGCACTAACAAATAGATTTTATTACTAGAACCGATTCAATTGTTTTGCATCACCTAATATTGGCTAGTACTATAGTTCCTATTGCATTAGCAGATTTGATATAACTGATAACCAATTTAGTTCTTTTGCATAAACAATTCAGTTATTTTGCATAATCAATTCAGTTGACAAAAGTAAATAGTTGTAATCTCATACTCTCTAAGCATATAGATATCAATTTGTATCAAAAAAATGTTGCAATCCTATTGACGGAAGCAAAATCCATCACCAAAAATGTACCATTTAGAGTTGTATGATGAATCGAATTGGGATGGAGGCAGCAAATAAGGTCGGAGGTCAGTATCTAGCTCTGCCAAGACCAACCTGACAAGGATATGACCATGCACCATGGGCGGGATCAGCGGAGAAACATTTCGATGATGGAGTAGTCGCTATAAGAGTACCAAGCAGAGGACCACCATCTGCAAAAAAAGAACTGGATGCGGAGCAAAGTGGCATGTTCTGGACTGCAATTGGAGACTTGAGCCTTGACTGGGACTGCAATTGGAGACTTGAGCCTTGATTGCTCACTGCAGGAGCAGAGTAGCAGATAGCATGTTAGCAAAACAAAAAGCCAAAAAGCAAAGCAGGGTAGCACCTGGCGCCCACCGTACCCATAGAAACATAGATAAAATAAGAACAAAATAATTTAGGACATAGTACATGCATAAAAAAAAGTCTGATTATATATTTGCTTTGTTCAATGAATATATTTGCCCAATGGGTGTGAAAAATTACCTAGGATCTAACATTAATTTGCCTAAAATAAATGACGGCCAGAAGCTCAGATGTGGCGATGAGGTGAAATGCATACTACTCCCTCCGGGCTGGTATTACCGTATTAGAGATCGTTTAGGACATGATTGTGCATACCAAGTGATTAATTAGGGGTAATTTTTCCATGTTTGCCCTAATTAATAGAGTGACTGGTGCATTGAAGACAACAAGCAAACATAGCTCGATTGGTCATCGCTGCAACTTCCGAGAGGTGAGGTCCCAGGTTCGATTCCCGTGTTTTGCAACTCAGATTTTGCGCGTGCGTTTACTGGCTGCTAGCGCATGCGGCATGCAGCAGACGAGACAACGCATTAACTACGGCCCGTTTACTGGCTAGCAGACGAGGTGATGTTTTTAATACGAACGGGTGGCAACTCAAGCAGGGTTAATGGCCGCAGGGGCAAACACGTCCATATTCTCCCTCGGTAACCAGAGCGACTTCTAATTTGCTTTCGGGCATCGGCGAAGAACGACCTCTATTAGCAGCCTGGAGGGAGTATGATGGAACAATTCTTCTAGGACTGCAGTAATAGTACATTTGCAATCATGTTTGTTCATCATGGTTCAAAGTTCAGAATGAGTAGTTTCGGCTTTTCAGTGAACAAAGTGTTACTTAACATGTGTTACTAGCTCCAAAAACAACCGAAAGGTAATCTAATATGTAAGTTGTAAAAAAATAAGAATGTTCTGGGAGTATTATGCAGAAAGTCATTTCACTCTAACCGCAGCAATACATGACGATCTCACAGTGTCGAGACTCGACATTCGGCCACCACTACACACAGGCATGAAACAAAAATTAAAGAGATTGTTTCGCATTGGACATGACCGATGAAGTGCCAAGTGTGCAGAACGTGAGGTGCTTACATTGGTAGGAACTAGCACGGAGAGGCAGCAAATGGCAAACGACAAGCCCCTGGAGCGAGCACTGCAGGACCATGCCCAGCTGCTGCTCCTTCTCAAGCACCATCTCAAGATCCAACACCTGCACATGCACGATGAACCACATCAGTACGGCCATGCATCGATCAATTTGGCTACAGATGTAGCTAATTTGCTGTGCAGGTGCTGCAGTTGGAAACAAAAAGCAAAGCAAAATCCATCTCAAGATTCAACTATCCTGTTTTTAGAAATTTAAATAGTACTGACACTTAACAATATAGAATCACCACCATCCATATTTTTGGAAACTTAACACATACTTGACGTTACAGAAAACTTAAACAGTAGTAACGCTTAACACTATAGACATAGTTACTTGCAGACTTGCAGTACCAATGCATGAATAGACTTACTATATAGTGCCCTGTAATGCAGTTCAAAAATAAAACTAGGTAATGCATGAATAGACTAGTAATTTAATATCACTAGCTAAGCAATTTAATATCATCAGTTAATCAATTTAATACCACTAGCTAAGCAATTTAATATCATAATCCACAACATTAACTAATAGATTCCTCCCATAAGCTGTTGCTGCATTCCATCGCAACAAAATTCTCGCATTGATAGATCCGAACAATACCAAACAGATCTCGCGAGAGTTAGAACCAAACCTGCACAGCACATTACCTGCACACACTAGATGGATGAAACTACCAATCAAGCATAATCATTCCCCTTCCATCTAGATGGATGAACACTAACTTATCAAGCACAAAATGCCATATGTTCTTGATGCTGAAACAAAATTCATTGGTAGAGTTCTGACAGGAACAATTGCTATGGATAGACTAAACAAACTCAATTCAGTTAGATCATAAGGTCCAAAACACATTACAAGGAATATGCGGCCTGTGCAAGAGTTATACTAAACATTCAAAGAGAAACTGGAATAAATTACTCAGCTAGGGCAAATCGAATCCAACCAAAAGACAATAATAGCGCCTAGCAGTGCATAACTGACAAACACAATGGTTTTCAAGGTTAAATTATCACTGAACCGAGCAAATTAGGAACAGAGAAATATATAGCAACAAAAAGTCAAAAACACAGGAGCATTTTAGGGGCAAAAAAAAAAAAAATGGAGATGACAGGGATGTGTGCAAAATACCTTTACAGCAACTATAGGCGCAGCAACATGTGACTGACCTCTAACCATTGCACACCCAAAGGCACAATAAACAACACCTGAAAAATAATTAAGACATAGATCATATTAGATGGAAAAAAGACAATTCAAGTGTTTTAGATAATCAATTGAATAAATACAGAAAATGAATTCAGCATTTTAATAAAAGCAATTTAGTTGCTCATGCACTGAGAGATTGATTATATTCAGAACCAGATTCAAAACAACCTTCACAGAATCACATGCGTTAGAAGGCTATAAAATAACACTCAGATTTAGTCACATTCAAAATCAGGCATTCAAACTCACAAAAAAATAGAAATGTATAGGTAACCTATACAAAAAAATCAACAAAAGAGGTGGCCGAACCACAACAGACCCTAGCCAATATTTAATGCAAAAAAAGGACAATGGCTGGAATTTCTGTATTTTCTACTACTACTTCACTGTTACTCTTCCAGTATACATATTTTTACCTCATCATTATTCTTTCAATGAAGTGCCGGTAGAAAAAATGCTAAGGCAAATCCTTGCCACAACTACTGTGGCGGGATGGTTAACCATGGAACTGAAGCTATGGCTGACCAAGAAAACCTACGGCTACTAATCCATTTCCTTTAGAAGAAAAAACAGAGAGCAAAATAGGGGAACAGAGTAGCAGCCCAAAAACCTGATGTGGGCTTGATGCAATACTACACTGAACCGTAGTACAACAGAGAGAAATCTGAACTTTCTGAACATCCAATAAGACAGCTTAATCAAAGGACAGATACACTAAACTGCTGCTACTGGCAATATAAACACTAGCATTGATGACTGCAAGTGAACTCAAACTCAAAAACGTAGAAGCAACTCTGAATCAGAAAAAACGAGTTGTCCATTCCTGAAGACTTGACGTGTTATGCCATTCCTGCAAGTCAAATACAGAGCAGAGAAACTAAACTATAGAATATTGCAGACTGCAAAACAAAAATGTCTGAATGAAGCACAACAACAGAACAAAGACTAGTGCTACGCATGAAGAAATTACAATCAAGCCAACTGTAGTAAATGGTATTTGACTATGTGATTGTTTTAGGATTTGAAGATGCAGCTTTTAGGAATTTGACTATGCACGCCAGCCTGCCGCGGCGCCATATAGCCTGGTCGGTTGTGGCCATGGTTTTGGGCGGCAGCGGACGCTCACCCTTGGGCTGATGGGCGTGTCCACCACCTCCGCCTCCGCCCGCCACGACCGCCATTACGGCCCTCGCCCGGCGTGTTTTGTCCTCCCGCACGCCGAGAATCTCTAGGTGCGCGGCGGTACCCGGCGCTGCTTGGCCTCGAGGAGGGGAGCGCGCGCGAGGAGCGGGGAGCGGGGACAAGCGGATGCTAAAGGGATTGCGGCTGTACGGTGGTAGGTGAGAGGAAGAGAGGGAGGCTGAAGGGTGACGAGGCATAGTACCTGAATCCGCACCGGCAACTAGGCGTTGCGGGGACGCCATGGACGGGGCCATGGCTGGGGCCCAATCCACCATGGCCGGGGTTGGAGCCGCCCGGATCTGCCATGGCTGGGGTCGCATCTGTCGGATCCGCCATGTCCAGAGGCGGGGGCGGTGGGAAGCGAGCACGAGGGAGGCGGTGGGCGTCCGGCTCACACCCGAGGGGGTCGCCGTTGGGGAGAGCAGCACGACAGGGAAGAAGCTTGCCGGGCGCCCCGGGGCGGGAGAGAGGGAGGGAGGACGAGAGAAAGTGGGGAGTGGGCGACTGGTGGACTGGTGGGTCTGGTGGTGGATGTGCAGTCGTTTGGAACAGGGTGACCAGCGGCCGAGCGGTGTGTCGGAGGAGGAGTGTGCAATCGAAGAGACAAACAACTGCACAGGCAGAAATAAGACAATACCATGCAGAAAATACCCTTTCAACACTCGCACTTCACACCGTAAAAGCAATATCAATTTGAGAAGCAAGTACACCATATCATACACTTTGTGCCTCTTTGTTTCAACAAGCTTAACTGAGAGATCAACAATGTTAACTGAGAAAATATATCCCATCCACATTTAACTAGCAATACAGATACATCCAAATTGCAGTAACACTAAAGTGGCTTTATATTCCATCAAGGTCTGGAAAAAATTACAAATTTTATTTCACATACTTAAATACTAATTCTCTAGAGGGGAAACGATTAGTAATACTAGAACGACATACCAGAATCCAGATCCTAGTGCGACGTCTGCGAGATGGCGATGGACCGAATCGACCGATGGTGTGCCGGCGTCCACGAGCGGCGAGCCGCGATGGCGTGGCGGCGTCGCGAGCCGCGATAGCGATCGATCCACTGCCGCGACTCTTCGACTGTTGCGTGCGTGCGGTGATTAGTTTAGTCCTGGGCCTATCTTGTGCCGTGCGGGAATGTGTAGTGGGCTGGCCCGGCTGGGCCTTGGAACAACGTGCCGTGCGTGCGGGAGTCCTGGCCGGCGTGGCCGTGCGGGAGACCTGGATCGATTCGACGGAACAAACCTTGGTTGTGCTTGCTCTGTACTAGATTATCCAACATATACGTATACATGACTTGTGGGCCAAAGGGGGGTCGGTGGACCCCCCTGTGGGTCCGCCCCTGATGGAGAGTCTACATTACCCCTCATGATATGCTATAGAACAATAGCTAAATCCTACAAATTCTCACAAAAAAATCAGATGTCATCGATCCAAAAGCCTCTAATAATAGTAGCCATTTGATCTGAATAAATATTTTTATATCACGAGAAGGTAAGCACCATTTTTTAGTGTTTTTGTTTTTTCAAACAATTATATAACTGTAAATTGATCCACTAACTCAAATTTGTTTCGATGCTTCATATTTCATCCAAACCGCAGTGCGCTGTGGGCGTCCATGTGCACCTGAACCAGTCATCTGAAACTCCTATAAATGGAACAATAATTACATTGACTTTATTATATGTATGTTAAGTACATGGAGCAAATATTGCAGCAGGTGGTGACATGTGGTTATACTGAAACAAATTGCTTATTGCACCCACTTATACTTTGGAAAAGAATGTAACTCGATAAGAGTAGAAAAGTGCCATCACCACCACGGCCTTCATGAGCAATATGATCTAATTTCTACAATCAGATATTGCAAGAAATCCTTATTTTTATGACAAAAGTCCTCATGACGGGGTAAATATTTGTCATTTGTGCCAATATAACGAAAAATTGTGTAGCGTCGTAAAATCAGGAGAGCCAGAACAATGTATGACGACAATGTTTCTTTTGTGACATAAAGATACCAAGTTTCTTCACAAAATGTAATTCCGCGGGTAGCCGGCTGACAGTAGCACTAGTGAATTTAGTTTGGAGATCTAAAACTATCCCACCGGTGTACCTTTGCTTGGAGACTAATTAGAAGAGCTCTTGCCACGGGTGAAAGAGCTGGTAGGTACTCGGCGCATATCGACATGCATTGTACTTATTGTGGTGCCGTTGAGGACGATAATCACCTTTTCTTCCAGTGTGCTCTTCCTGCTCAGGTCTGGGCTACTGCAGACCCCCATTAACACGAACATTATTGACCAATCAGAGGATGGAGTCCAAATTAGTTTACCTTTATTGCTAACGACTAACCCCTCTAATAATGTCCTTTCCAAATTTTTATTCATAATGTGGTACATCTGGAAAGCTAGAAATGATAACAGGTTTCAGAGGAAGAATTGGACCCCCTGTTCAAGTGCATAAAGCGTCCCATAAGGTCCTAGATGGCTAGAAGGGGGGTGAATAGCCTATAAAAATTTTCTACAAGTTCAACTAAACAAACCGATTAGTATAAAACACGGCGAAAAGCGGTTTGCACTAGCTCTAGTGGTCTTGCAAGCCTTCAAGTGATAAGACTAAATATTTCTATGATCTCTAGTCCACTCAAGGTCTATGTCACTATTCTAGCTAATGAGCAATCCTAATATGGTCCTTATGCTAGCAAGAACAACTACACAAAGCAAGTGCTAGCTCTCTACTCAAAGTAAACTAGGAAAGTAATGCAAGAGAGCGAGCTAGATATACCGCCGTGTAGAGGATGTCAACCAATCACCGGGAACAAGAATAATCAATCACTCGAAGGTGATGATCCAAACACCGAGACAATGAACAAGTCGATTTGTTCACCCGGAGTTCACTTGTACACCGACAAGCTAGTCTCCGGTTGTGCCGACCAACACAAAGATGGTGTTTGAGCTAGGCGGTGCCCTTGCTAGCCTCAACACACCACTCAACAAGTGTGGTACCCATGCTAGATTGAGATATCAAGCATGTACTAATTTGAGTCTCACTAGCACCAAAATCCACAAGGTAGAGGTTGTCAAATCTTATTCCCTTGAAGATCAAGCTTGAATCTTTTGTATTCACAATCTCAACACTATCTTCACCAAAGATGCACTTGTAACCAAGATCACAAATTTGTGCCGCCGAAAGCAAATTGTACTTCAATATGTCCACTAGTGCCACATTTGATAGAGTCAAATCATTGGTTATTGCTATCTTGCCTATGCCTTGTATCTTATCACTCTTACTATCACCAAATGTAATGGGCTTGCCATTTTCTTGAGTTGAATCAATAATGTTGAACTTTCTTGCATCACCGGGTCATATGTTGAGTGCACCCACTATCAAGAATTCAATGGTTACCCCCAATCTTGTAATTCACCTACAAAGAAAAATCAATAAGATTTAGGTACCCATTTGCCTTTGGGTCCTTGGAGGTTAGCAACCAAAGCCTTTGGTACCCAAATTGCCTTCTTTTTTTTGGGCCAACAATGGGTGTACCAACAAACTTTGCCTTGACACCCTTCTCACCCTTGGTAAGCAAATAACAAGAATCAAAAGATATGGAATGCACTTTGCTTGATTTCTTATTCATGTTCATTTTAGCACATTTTAGCTCTTGATGCCCCACTTGCTTGCATCTATTGCAATAGAGCCCATTGCTCTTCACAAAGCTAGACTTTGGAGTAGCAAATGCCTTCTTGCCTTTCTTGGGGACATAGCCTAAGCCTTCCTTATTAAGGAAAAACCTTTGGCTACCCAAGCACTTTAGCAAGCGGGCATCCCCACCATAAGCCTTTCTCAAGGAGTGGGTGAGCTCATCCACCTCTTTTTTGAGAGTCTCATTCTCAACCTTTAGTGATGAATCTAAAATTACTCCATCACTATTAGTAGAGCTTGAGTGGGTTGATGTGGATTTGGAAGGAATGGGTGGTTCTTCAACATCAACCATAAGGGTTTCATCTATGATGTCACATGTTGAACCAACATCCTTCTTGATGATTGAGCAAGCTCTATCATTCTTCTCTAAGAGCAAGGCATGGGCTTTTGAAGCCTTGTATGAGCTAGCTCCAATTCCCCATGGTCTTCCTTTAGACCCTCATGGGTGGCCTCTAGCTCCCTAAAGTTTTGCTCAAGAGTTTTTACACTCTTTTACAAAGCTTTACATTTCTTGTCCTTAGTCTTAAGCATGATATGAGTTTGCTTAAGCATCTCTAAAAGGTCATCTCTAGTGGGTTCATCATCATCATCATCTTCATCACTATCATATTTTACTTCATTATCATTTAGTTCTTCATGCTCATGCAATGATACCTTAGTGGCCTTAGCCATGAAGCATGACGGTGATGAGCCGAAGAGGGATGATGTCTTGTGTTGCCCAATTGCACTCATTGCCTTGGGCTTCTCTTCCTCTTCATCGGATGAGCCATCACTATCCCAAGAACAAACAAAAGCACCATCATTGGTCTTCTTGAAAGTCATGGTCTTGCTCTTCTTGTTTGTCTTGCCACTCTTGTATGCCTTCATCTTTTTCTTCTCTTTCTTGATTGGGCAATCGGCAAGAATGTGGTATGGACTATCACACTCAAAGCACTTTCTTGGCTCTTCATTGCTCTTAGATGAATTATTTCTTCTTCTAGAGCCTTGCCCAAAGTTCTTGCTCTTTAAGACTTTGCTAAATTTCTTCACAAACATAGCAAATTCTTGATCTATCTCCTCAAGGTTGACTTCCTCATCATCTTCTTCTTGAGCCTTGGACTTGCCCTTGGCCTTGGATGAGGTGGTGGCGGCCTTGAATGCCACAACCTTCTTGTTCTTGTCATCTTCCTTCTCCACTTCATCTTCCATGCCATCAACTTGCTCATCGGTTAGCACCTCACCAAGCAAGTCACTAGGTGTCATTGTGTCCAATGCACCTCTAAAGAGTATCTTTCTCAACATGGCAAATCTCTTGGGCAAACACATTAAGAATTTGTGCCCAAAGTCTCTATCCAATGTCTTCACTCCCAATGATTTGAGATCATTGACAATCACTTGGAGCCTATGGAATGTCTCCGGAATGGTCTCATCTTTCTTCATCTTGAAGTTCTCAAATTCACTCTTGAGAACATACAACTTGGCACTCTTCACCACCTTAGTGCCCTCATAGGTCTTACAAAGCTTCTCCCACACTTCACTTGCCTTCTCAAGGTCTTTGATGCCCTCAAACACTTTGATATCCATGCCATTGTACAATGTGTTCAATGCCATGGTGTTGCATTGCTTGTTTGACTTGTCGGTGGGAGTGAGATTGGTTGGATCAAGGATGACATAATCCTTTTCAGTCACCTCCCATACTTGGTCATTGATTGATCCCAAGTACATTCTCATGCATCTCTTCCAATAGTCAAAATTCTTGACCCCATCAAAGAAAGGAGGCTTTCCCCCAACATGGTTGAACACGACATTAGCCATACTATCACACCAAGTTTGTTAAGCCTTCAAAAATGGTGACCACGGCTCTGATACCACTTGTAAGGTCCTAGATGGCTAGAGGGGGGGTCAATAGCCTACAAAAATTTTCTACAAGTTCAACTAAACAAACCGATTAGTATAAAACACGGCGAAAAGCGGTTTGCACTAGCTCTAGTGGTCTTGCAAGCCTTCTAGTGATAAGACTAAATATTTCTATGATCTCTAGTCCACTCAAGGTCTATGTCACTATTCTAGCTAATGAGCAATCCTAATATGGTCCTTATGCTAGCAAGAACAACTACACAAAGCAAGTGCTAGCTCTCTACTCAAAGTAAACTAGGAAAGTAATGCAAGAGAGCGAGCTAGATATACCGCCGTGTAGAGGATGTCAACCAATCACCGGGAACAAGAATAATCAATCACTTTCGAAGGTGATGATCCAAACACCGAGACAATGAACAAGTCAATTTGTTCACCCGGAGTTCACTTGTACACCGACAAGCTAGTCTCCAGTTGTGCCGACCAACACAAAGATGGTGTTTGAGCTAGGCGGTGCCCTTGCTAGCCTCAACACACCACTCAACAAGTGTGGTACCCAAAGCACGCGCAATGTATTCCTTGCACTTTGTCTTCCCGACGAGGAGTGCGTAATCCTCTCACAAATCAACCGGAGGTGGCCAAGAAACAATCACCTCTTCTTGCCAACAACTCCACCAAACCACCAAGCCGGCTAGGAGCGGTGCCTCCAAGAGAAACGGAAATCCACCGTCTCACAACGATCCCCAAGTGCCTCTAGATGCAAGAACTCGATGCAATGCACTTGGATCAACTCTTCTCTCAAGAATGAAGCTCAAATCAAGAATGAGAGAGGAGGGAGGCTTGCTTGCTTGCTCAAAGATGTTAGGAATGATTCAAAATATCCAAGAGAGAGAGCAAGAGGCAGCCATGGGGTATATATAGGCCACACCACAAAATGTGGTGGAAAGAGTGAAAAACACACTTTTCTGCGGCCGGCCGGGGCCTTGACGGACGGACTCACCCGGTGAGTCCGGTCGATGGTCGATCTGCGGCCGACAAGCCGAACCGACCAGCTGACCCCCCGCCTCCGTCGCGTCCGGTCGGCGCATCCGATCGATGTGTCCGGTCGGCACCGGATGCTTCGATCGATGCGTCCGGTCACCCGTCGGCGCCCGACCACGGAAACATGCTCTCGCCCGGCCTTACGGCCGGACCGTCCGGTCACTTTCGACCGACTTCCGGTAGGTGCGTCCGGGCCACGCCCGAGCTGCGAAGTCTTCGTCGTTTAAATCGCCGTTCCTTAGCCTTTGCTCCAAACCGACTTCCGTCACTTGTTTCTTGTTGCCGACACGCCCGAAGAACACCTCGACACCATGTGTTAGCATTTTGAAACCATTTTCAACAAGGACGGAGTTAGCACTTTAGGTTAGAATGCATGCATATGAGACTTGAACCTAAAGGCACGTGAGGATCGATATGTACGAAAGTTTTCCCTTCTTTATAGTACGGCTTATCGATCCTATAATCACCCACACCCTCTATGGTGTCTTGGGTGTGAAATCAAAAGCCCTATGGTTATACCTTTGCCTTAGGACCTTTGATCTCCAAACTCCACCGAGTTGCATGCTTGATCAAACTTTTTGGATCACCTCGATCCACTTTCCATGATCACCATGCACCAACTCCGGCACGACCAATCTCCAATCATGTCAAACACTTAGCATTGAGAGATTAGTCTTTAGGTGTCACTAATTAGCCAAAACCAAACTAGAGATCTTCAGCGTCCTAGGCTCATATGCAGACCTACTTACAAGAGGATTTAAATGAAGGCACTACAACGCAGGTTCCTAGCCAAGGTAATAACTCTAGTCTTGCATGTACTCAAAACTTGATGATAACAAGTCACCGACATAGAAGCACATCCCAGGGACACAGCAGTCGGACTACACTAGGGTCTACAAGCAATAATATGGACCCTCCCAGGGATGATCAAGACTCAGGTACAAACTTTACCCATGTGCAGCACATTGACAGGTACCTCATCACTTGCCTGGCGGCAGAACAGGGTCCTCGGTGCTACACAGATGCTGCGATGTTTTCTATGTAGGTACCACAACATGGAAATATTGTGGGTCTGGGTATTTTCTTCGTCGACACGTCAGCACAGCTGCCCCTAAGCTTCTTCATCAAGGCAGGACTGAGAGAGCCCAGCTCAGTCTTCATGGCTAAGACGGTGGCAATGCAACTTGCCACCACCCTGGTTGCAAGAATGGGAGCACCACCAACCAATTTCTTCTCGGATAACTTGCAACTGGTGAATTTTATCAATGCAGATAATCAAGCAAACCCTCCGGATTGGAGATCTAAACCGAACACACAAAGGCTTACCACCATGCTCCAGGCAACGGAATCTTCCATACGAAGAATTAGTAGAACACATAACCGGATGGCGGATTCTTTAGCAAAGCAGGCTTTGGGTGCTTTAGTTGCAGATGATGTTGTTTACTCTGTTGTGTGTGCTAATCCAGCGCACAATCTTGCATGCCCATTGCTAGAGGCTATGCAAAATATATCTATCAACAATGTTATCCTTCCGGCAGCTTCTTGCTGCTAATTTATAAATTTACGGTTTCATGTCAAAAAAAAAAAACGATACATACAGTTTTTATATGACGTAAATAATAAATGGCAAAAAATATAATAAATGGCAAAATAATACCCATGCACTCACAGCACGGACATGGCTAAGCTCAAGGCCACGTGCACCACCGAAGTCGTCCGGCCCACCTTGCCGGAGACGGACATCGCCGCGGACTTCGATGGCCTTGCAACATGCATCAGAGATTCAGAGGTACTGCCTGCGGGGCGGAGACAACGACGACGGCGACCGCTGCAGCTGGTTGTAATGGGACACCGCGGCGGCAAGGGGATGAACACGCTGGCGCCGCCGTACCCGCTGCTGCGCAGGGACGTCAGGGAAAACACACTCCCGCCTTCAAGGACCGAAAATGTGAAGTGGTATGTACTCACTCTCTCCAAAAATGTTGGTCTTTTTGTTTTCGTGCCATATGTTTGATTCGATTTATACAAAGTACGTTACAATATTTATATTTTTAAATAAATTTATTTAAAGAAACTAGATTTAAATATTTTTCAATGATACTAATTGTGTATGATAAATAATAATAATTTTTAAGTCAAAGTTGGTTCTCGGCAAGCGCGGTGACAAATATTTTGGGACGAGCATGCTCGGTAGGGTCTATCTCCACCGCCCAAAATGTCTCAAGATTTGTGTCCATCCCATACTCTCTTTTGTATTCCATTTGTATGTGTTACCCTGAAATGCTGCTGTAGTACTAAATTTGGTATTTTAGCACTTTTCGTTTGTGGTACATTGCGAGACGATTCTATTGAGCTAGTTATCCCATGGTAGGATAATATTTACCACAAACAAACGAAAAGTGTTACAGTACTTTCAATTTTTTTTCCTCTATACACCGATTAACTGTTGCAGAGAAGAGAGAATGAGAGACCATGGCATTATATATGGTATAGAGGTAGTATAGCTACTATATACCGTATGAATACGCTTTACGTACAAAAGTACAAAAGAAAAGGAAAAGTACCTGACGATGTCATGTGTGCATGCTAGAATAACTCTTGCTCGATCTCTCCGTCCAAAAATAGTGTCGTTTTAGATTTTACAAACCTCGTGTTTGACAGTTTTATCTTATTCACAAAATTTATACAAAATATAAAATAAATTATCAAATAAGTCATAACAAAATAAATAATATTTATCAAAAAAAAATTAAATAAGATGAATGGTCAAACAATAAGTAAAAAAACCCCTAAAACGACCTTTTTTTTTACGGAGGTAGTACCTACCAAAAATTTCGCCGCTCCCTCCCGCTTTGCCACCAGATCAGTCACTGCATACGAAATTGACAATGCCGGCTAGGCATTCACTCGAACACCTGCCCACCGCGGCGTTCGTGAGCGACGGCACCGCACGTGACTGTCCTCTGGTTGCAAATTATAGTGCTATTGCTAAATAGATGGCAACATCACACCTCTTTATTTCTTGCGAATAGCATGCTATTTAAATGGGAAAATACCTCGGAGTCGAGCTGTAAATGTCAGTCAGAGTATTTGGAACGAAAAGAGTATTTTTGTAAACTAAATAAAATTTGGTTCCTAGCATTCCGGGGCCGATAGATCTTTCGGTTCAGTCGCGCTGACTTCTCTCTCACGCAAGCAACTGCCTCACCCTCCACTTGATAAGCCGGACGCCATCATCACCACGGCGGCGGCGCCCAGATCAACGAAACCAGAATCCCGAAACCCAAGCATAAACCCTAGGCGAAAACCAATGGCGGCAGCGGCGGCGGCTTGCCGGCGAGCAGTGTCACCCTCCTCGGCCCACCGGCGGAGAGCCTCCTTGCTTGCGGCGGCGGCGCCAGCGACGGTGACATGTTCGTGGATCTGCTCGACGCCAACTTCAACAAGCGGCTAAAGCGCGCCGGGCGCAAGCGCTGACGGAGAACAGCGTCGCCAACGTTGGCGTCCTCGGGGGACCCCCTGCCGACTTCTTCTTCCACGTCGTTCCGGGACCCGTCGTCGACCGTCACCTCCCTCCTCGCCCGACGCGTGGGCCGCGAGCCCAACCGCGGCGCCGCCTCCGCGTGCAACCTCCCCGGCGTCGCGCGGGGCGAACAAGTCCGACCGCGGGGGTTTCACGCCGCCCGCTCTGGATGCACGGGTGCCACCCCACTACGCTCGCCCTCAACGCGGGCCACGTCGCGAGTTCGGATACCTCAAGGACCTTCCCGAGATCCTACACCGTATCATCCACGGTGGCCAGTCGACGAGGACCCCGGGCAAGCAGGCCCGCCTCGCCGCTTCAGGAGGCTTCGTCGCTCGCCGCAGCCGCAGACGCAGCCGGGCTGGCAAGGGCGGCGATCGCTCGTGGTGGAAGGAGTCACCACGCCCCTGGACGACGAGGGCGGCGCGCATCGATGCCGCCAACGAGCGCGACCGGAAGGCCGCCGCTGAGGCCGCCCTGGAGCGCAGGAAGAGGCGCGCGGAGGCAGCGGAGAGAGCCGTCGACAGGTACGCCCGTGACCCAACCTACCGGCTCCTGCACGACTCCACGGCGGATCTGTTCGCCGACCTCCTCGCTAAGGACATGAAGAAACTCGCCCAAGGGAAGGTGAACGAGCTCTCGATCGCCGCGAAATGGTGCCCGTCGATTGACACCTGCTACGACCGCTCCACGCTCCTCTGCGAGGCCATCGGACGACGCCTCTTCCCCCAAGGGCTCGTCGCCGGAGCTGCCGGAGGACTTGGAGGACGAGCACTACGCCTACCGCGTGCGCGAACTTCTCCGCAAGAAGGCGCTCGTGCCCCTGCATCGCGCCCTCAGGCTCCCGGAGATGTTCATCTCGGCCAAGGCGTGGGGGACGTGGTCTACCAGCGCGTGGCGTCCGTGGCCATGAAGAATTACACGGAGTTGTTCCGGAAGCACGACGCCGGCCGCTTCGACCTCTACCTCAACGACGTTAAGACCGGCAAAGTGAAGATCGCGGCTGGCGCCCTGCTCCCCACGAGATCCTGGCGTCCATTGACGACGACGCCGAGGTCGCCGACCTGCAGTGGGATCGCATGGTGTCTGACATGCGGGCACTCGGCAAGCTCAACAACTGCATAGCCATCTGCGACGTGTCGGGCAGCATGGACGGCCGCCCCATGGACGTCTGTGTCGCGCTCGGCCTCCTCATCTCCGAGCTAAGCGACGAGCCCTGGCACCATCGGCTCATCACATTCAGCCAGCGTCCTGAGCTGCACCAGATCACAGGCAAGACCCTCTGGGAGAAGACAGAGTTTATCCGGTCCATGAACTGGGACATGAACACCAACTTTCAGGCAGTGTTCGACCAAATCCTAAGGGTTGCGGTCGACGGCAAGCTGCCTCCGGAGAAGATCGTGAAGAAGGTGTTCGTGTTCAGTGACATGGAGTTCGATCAAGCGTCGTCGGCGTCGCCATATTGGCGTCAGTCGGGGTATAGGACATACTGGGAAACAGATGAAGAAACAGACTACAAAGCCAAGAATTGGGAGACAGACTACGAGGCGATCGAGAGGAAGTTCACGGAGGCCGGATACGGCGCAGCGATCCCGCAGATAGTGTTCTGGAACCTGCGCAGCTCAAGGTCCGTGCCTGTGACCTTAGACCAGAAGGGGGTGGCGCTGGTGAGCGGCTACTCTAAGAACATGATTAAGCTGTTCCTTGATGGCGAGGAGGTCGTGCCAGACAAGCTCACACCCAGGGAACAGATGGATAAGGCCATCTCTTGGCCGGAGTACGAGAAGCTCGTCGTTTTCGATTGATGGGCTCAAGGGTTGCAAGTTTAGATTCTTTCTGTTTATGAACTTGGGGCTTTGCTATGGTACCTTCGAATAATTGTGAGCCGTTTATTTAATTAGATCGGATGGCTATAGTTAACTATTACCTCCTAGAAGGTACTCCATCCCAAATTATAAGTCATTTTAACTTTCTAGGTTCATCCAATTTTGACTTTCTAGGTTCATCCAATTGGATGAACCTAGAAAGTCAAAGTGACTTATAATTTGAAATGGAGAGAGTAATAGTTTCTTATTTGGTAAAATAGAATAAAGAAAAGAAAGTTCTAGATTGAAAAATGTTTGCTCTAGATTTGGTTGATGCATATCTGATATGTTGGATGTGGCAAATCTCCTTATTTTGGAATTTTGGATGTTACATATTTTTTTGTACATGTACGTAATAATGTCTAACGTGTACCTTTTATGAATCCACATGTAAGATTTGTAACGTGTCTTTTCCTCGATCCTTTGATGTGGTTGTGTAGTTTTTGCTTAACGTGTTAACTATGAATCCACATCTGATTTGTAACGTGTTTTGGTTATCTATGTTAATTAAGTTCATAGCTCAATTAATTAGCTATTGATCTTTTTCATACAGTGTAGTTTTTATTTGAGTACAACACGACTGTGTACATGAAATATTTTAGTGCTTAATATATAAATTATACATGAAATTTCCGGTTTATATAATTATTTATCAAAATAAATTAATTATATATAATTACTTTGTCCGTAAATGGAAAGGAAGGTGCAGTAACAAGGCAGGGCCACACGACCGCTTATCTCTCTCCGGAGATAGGGGCATATGAGGATTTTATTTTATTTTATTAGTAAATTATTTAATTAATTATAAATATAAAAGATTGAAAAAAAATCAATGGCTCAGATTTGTTAGAACTATTACCTCCTAGCAAGTAAAGTTTGTACCTTAGCATTGCCCATGAACTTGCTGCTACCTCACTTTGAAGAACTGAATCACTATCTCTAGTTTGTAACATTTCTCATGTACAGCACATGATATAGTGAATTAGAAGGGGCGCGTACGTACGTAGCTTGCATTTCATGACTCAAATCAGCATTCAGCAGACTCCTCTCCCCATTGTATTTGATCATTTTCGGATTTTTGTGTGTCAAATTGAAATTCTGCTTTTCAGAATTTTTTTTAAGAGCACGCCATTCGTTAAGACGCGTATTTCATTAGGCAGATAGAGTTTGATACATAGTACCGACCGGCAACACCACCTAGCTTTTCAGAATTTTGACCAGCCAAATACCACCACTCAGATCACCTCTCGTAAAAGTCACCCGGACGGCGGCGCTACCTGCACCCCAAGCACAGCTGGACACCTGACGCCGCCGTTGGACGGACGACGATGTACCCCGGCAAAGACGGCTCCGGCAGTTCCGCCGCCGTCTCGTCGTCGACACCACTGCTGCTAAGCATGGCGATGACCTGCCCCATGGTTGGCCGCCTTGCTCGGTCCGACTGCACGCAGAGGAGTGCGATGTGCACGCACCGCAGCACTTGTCGTGTCGCATGCTCCTGCCCTTCCACACCCAAGTCGTCGTCCACCACGTCGCTGGCTCTCTTTTCAGTCCAGTGCTGCCATACCTTCACGTAGTGATGGTAAAGTACCCTTTAATTTAGCCTAGCAAATTTAAGGATCAGACCGGATTAGGATCAGGCCGTAAAACTATGTAATTTTAGACTAAAAATGAAAATGGTTAAGTGAGATTGTGAAAGAAAAAAAAAAGAGCTGGATCCATTACTACCTCTACTTGCACACGCATGACCACGGTTAAAAAGACCGTTTAATTTAGCCTAACAAATTTAAGAATCGAACTGGATTAGGATCAGGCCGTAAAACCATGTAATTTTGGACTAAAAATGGAAACAAGTGGGATTGTGAAAGAAAAAAAAAAGCCGGATCCATTACCACCTCTATTTGCACGCGCATGGCCATGGTTACTGCTAACCTTAGCTTATGAACCAAACCAAGCTACTAAGCTAGGAAGGGATGATATGCTTGCCAACAAGATTTCTGCAGTACTCACGTATTCGACGAGGCCTTCAGAGTCTTGGCCTTCGAACGTGTAGATCTTGTGGCCGGTGATGATCTCCAGCACCAACACCCCGTAGCTGTACACGTCAGACTTGATCGACAGCTGGAACTTTCGGCCGGACGTGCACTCTGGTGCCATGTACCCGCTTCACAACAAACAATACACAACACCTTTGTCAAAAAAAAAAAAAAAAAGAAGTAGGCCAAAAGAATGCTTCGAGTCTTTAACCGATCTTAGATTAAAAACACATCAACTAGAAACTGTTGGTGAGCACTCTCGGTTGGGAGGCCACCGGTCATGGGTTCGAGTCCCTACCGGGCGCATGATTTCCCACAAAAAAATCCCCTGCCGGTCCCGTGTGCCAAAGCATAGTGTGAAGCCCGACCCATCTCACGGGAATGTGGGCTCCCATGTCGTATGGGGCCGGGTTCGGGGGTTTTCGGGGATCTGGTGAGAAGATCTTCTTCTTAATGAAATACGGGTGGGAACATCGTTCCCCCGAGTCCTGGTTTTTTAGAAACTATAAATCATGCAAGTTGAAAGCTACAACTTTGGTCTAGGCCACATCAACATCAAAGGTCGTTTGGTCTTTTTTTTAAAAAAAAAAACAGAATTAGAAAACTTAAACAAATATTTGGAGCTCTAAATGATTCTTTAGATAAAAAAATTATCAACTAAAGTTATATATATTACAAGAAAAACTTCGGTATACACTATGTCAACATTCAAGATCCTTTGCAAAAATAAATTTTGAACTTTAATCTGATAGCTTAAAATGAATATTTGATCCTCTAAAATATATTATACAAAAAGTTATCGACTACAAAATTGTAGATCGTCTCAAGCACTATAACTTGCACGTTGCCGTGGGTATGAGGAAGAAATATAAATAGGTTAGAATGTTAATCACTAAGAATTAGGAGATATATATGTACACAAAACATGATATAATATAGTGTATTGCTTAGTTGGACAACTTGCATGTTGAGATATTAGTTTGTGAGACTTTGCTAAGTGGATATTAATTATATGTGATAGCGCATTATCTAAGTGGATAGCTTACATATTGAGAGAAATAGCTTAGTGAGTTTGTTCTTATATGAGTAGTAGATTGACTTCATATAAAAAAACTTACGTTTGTTTATAAGAGAGAGAGAGAGAGAGAGAGAGCGCATTATAGGCGGTTTCGACTAACCATATCAGCAAAAATCACCCAACAAACCGATTTGAAATGGTTAGCTAGGGGAGGGGTATTTTGTCTGATTCTTAAAGTTACGGTGTTTATGTTATCTGATTCTAAAATTATAGATGCATATTGTCATAGAAAGCGATGCAACCAAAGCTTACATAGCTTAACCTAATATTTCAACTAAATTCTTGTTCAAGACCTATAGAGGTGCAATGAAAAATATGCAACACATGGCCTAATGTTACTAATAATGTGAGGCCCTCAATGCAACCTCCACATTACGCCACTCTTAATGGAGTTTAATTCTCATTTTTTTTTTTTTCATAAGGGGACAAAAGTTCCAGCCTCTATTCAATTCTCATTTAAAAGGGAGCTACATAAACAATTTGGATAACATGGCAAAATATTAATTAAGGAAGAGATGGCATAGATATCATTTAGATGAAACCTCATGGCAATTGTTTTCCTGTCTTAATTTTTCATAGAACTAGATGCAATGAGTTAAGTGCATATGAAACCCAAAGAATGAAACTATGCAGTGTAAAAGGTTATTTGAACCATCATTCAAGTGTTATCGGTTGATCGATTGGCCTTGTTCTCTAAAAGCATGAACAAAGCGTGTAGTTGTGTGGCGATGATTGCTCATGTACTTACAATGTTCGGCAACCTTCTCGGTGCTCTCGTGAGTTTTTTGTTTATCGTACATCCTCATAAGATCAAAATCAGCGATCTTTGGGTTGAAGTTATCGTCGAGAAGTACATTGTGTGGCTTGAGGTCACGGTGAATGATCCCTTTGTCGTGAAGAAACCGGAGGCCACGAGCAACCCCTAAGATGATGTTGAACCATGTAGCCCACTCTAGCTTCTCACCCTGAAGAGATGCTGCAATTGCAAGGCAACTTTTTGGTGTTTTCTCAATGGTTATCTGTTTACTACCCTGTTAATAAATATAATCAATAGTGGCTAGTGGAAGAAATGAACTTACCTTTGTACCAAAACTTATCCAGGCTGTTATTAGGTACGCGTGCTCGTGAGACGAAAACATCCCTTCCTCTTGAAAGCAGTACCTAAAAACCTCACAAGGTTCTTGTGGCACAAGTTAACCACAATGGAGATCTCCTTCTCAAGTTCTTGTACAGTCCTCTTGGAATCCCTGAGCCTTTTCACTGCTACTTCCTTGCCATTCTCAAGCGTGCCCTGCACTTCTCTCTTCCATTATTTATGTTCCAAGCTAAGCTCTTTTACTAACAAAACTAGAATTAATGACAAACAAGTTAATTCTTGGTTACTATTACCTTGTACACTGTTCCAAATCCACCACTCCCTAGCTTGTTTCTACTTGAGAAGCGACATGTAGCAGCCTCAAGAACCTGGTAGCTATAGAGTTGGCAGCTCGTTCTTCCTCTGTCGTCCTCCTCGTCTTCTTCCCTGCTCAAATGCTTGTTTTCTTGGTCGTGCGTAGTCTCCTCAGGCATGACATCTGCTTGACGATTCAAACAACAAGGGTATCTAGAAATTAATAGTGATATGTCGACATATAAAAAGGACTGCCGGCGTGAATCACCTATGACATGTCCTCTCTGAACCGGTCGCCGTTTTCGACGGTACCATACGGTGAGTGCGAGGACGACAATGGCGGCAATCGACGCCAACCCGGTTGCAATAGAAACGATGAGCCTTTTGGATGTATTCGACGTCTCCTTCCATGATCTGGTGACCGTCCTGGTTTGATCTAACAACAAACAAACCAAAAGGGAAAGCTATTGGGGAGTGATGGATCGATGAATAAAAAAGGAAGACTGGAATGAGAATATTTTTTTTTACCATTTGGTGCGGCAGCAGCAGGCAGTGGGGTATGAGTATGACCGCCAGGGGGCGGCGCTGGGGTGGGTTGTGCGAAAATGGGAGCCCCAGCCCCATTCCCACTCACAGGAACCGTGGATGCTGCTGGAGGTGGTGCTCCTGCTTGTGCAGGCGGTGGGTTACGCTTACGACCGCCAGGGGGCGGCGGTGGGGTGGGTTGTGCAGCCCTCACAGGAACCGTGACGCTCCTGGATGCTGCTGGAGGTGGTGCTCCTGCTTGTGCAGGCGGTGGGTTACGACCGCCATCATGTGGCACCGGAGGCCCGCTCCCGGTAGGTCTGTTAGTTAGTATTACGCCGGCCTCCATCCCGCTGCCGCTCATGTCCACCGCGAGCAATCGCCGGGCCAGGGACTTGGTGTTGTACAAGGGGTAGCTCTCGTACCTGGCCATGCAGCTGAGCCGCAGCACCTGCATCCCCGCGCTGCCGTTGTACGCCCTGTCCACCAACTCGAGGGGGCGCCGCGGAGGCAGCGGCGGCAGTCGGCGCACGAGATCCCGGCGGCGCACCGCGTGAGCCCGTAGACCAGGCCGCCTGCCGCAGTCCCAGCACCGACGCTGCGGCACATGTGGCTGCTCGTCGTGCTCTTCGCCACGGCGGCGAGGAGGCGTCTCACCACGGCTTTGCCTTTGCCGTCCTCGTGTTCGTGTTCGTGTAGCGGCCACGACAGCGCGCGGCTCGCGTTGAACACGGTCGCCGTGTACTCGTCCTCGCGGAATAGACCCGGGTCGTCGTCGTGGTCCGAGTAGCGGAGGAAGCAGGCGTCGTGCCAGACCGCCGACGCCGCGCACCGCGTCGCGAGCTTGGAGGCTGCATCGAGGCAGGCGGCGCAGTCGGTGACCGAAACGTCGGGGCGGTACTGCGCGACCCCGTACATGGTCCGGTTCTCGGCGACGACGAACGAGGACATGTTGTGGGACATGTGCGCGACGCCGTAGGCGCCGGCGCACGGCGGCAAGGAACCTGGTGACATCGCTGCTCGTGACGGCTGGGGAGTGGCCGGAGCAGAACGTCGCGATGGGCTGCTGAAGTCCGGCGCTGTTGGACGACGAACGCGTCGGGGTCGCCAGTAGCGCGGCCGCCAGCAGGAAGAACACCATCACCATGTTGGGTGCAAGTCGGAAGGACCTGGCGACCGTGGCCGACCGCCGGAATGGAGTGGACTGCTGCTTTCAACACAGATCAAAATTGTAATAGGCTGGTATCACTGACGGGCATAAAGCATAGCTCGTAGTGGACTTCAATGGTGTGGATGCTGCTTTCAACATGGATCAACCCTATATAAGGTCAGTCTCGTCGCATTGTTTCCAAAAAATGCTATGTCATATGAAATGAAACAAAATTTAGATGAAACACCTATTCTCAATGGAAATTTTCGTTTAAACATTTAATTTCATGACTCGGAGAGAGTTGCTAATTTGCATTAGTTACTGGCCCTCGCGGAATAGGGAGACACAGTTTAAACTCATTTCTTCTCTCTTTTTAAATATTGTCATCAGAAATGTCTACATGGCAACCTAACTAATGCAAATGAAATTTCCATGACACTCCCACGGAGACAGGTTGGAAAAAGAATTTCTTCTCTCTTTTTAAATATTGTCATCAGAAATGTCTACATGGCAACCTAACTAATACAAATGAAATTTCCATGACACTCCCACTAAGGCGAGTTGGAAAAGAATGTAACCGGAAAAGAGTAGAAATCACCACTGCCTTCATGAACAATATGATCCAATTTCTACAGTGAGAGCATTTGATCGACTCGCTGTAGGCTCCACCTTCTTAGCCCATCTTGGACATGGTTAAATAACGATTAGTAGAAACTTGAGCAATTGTTACCTGTAAAATTTATACACCAACTTCACATGGTATAAACAATGTTTGATAAAAAAAATTGTTGGAGAAAATATATGTTTTGAGTATGAAAATTGAAGAGTATTTTCATTGATCAAAATGCTTTGCTACAAGTAAAAGCATGTTGATCTCTTTGATCCACTGATAAAGTATACATCATCATATACTAATTGCAGTGGGTCTAAAGCTAAAATGCCTGGAGTGTACACCCGGACCATGTGCTTATCAACTCTGAAAAAGCACAAGCGTGAGAGAGGCCACCAAAACTCTTCAATATACACACAAATTGATTTAGTGAAAACAGATTGCATAGAAAAACAATTTCCACTCGCTTTTTGGTGAGAAGCAAGCGACGGTGGTGGGGTAGAAGCCGGCGAACGAACGATGATGTTGTGGGGCTGCGGCTGTCTTACAGGGTGGCCCACTTGTTAGAAAAATAAGAAGACATAATAGTATATCATTAGATCAAAACTTCAAGTATATCTAATGGTTAAAACAAAGGGTGGGTATGAAATTTTGGAACTCTATTTTTTTTATTTTAGGTATTATTTGATTGCAAATGTCCATTTCTAAATCAATGGAATGTGAGAAGTATGATTTGACAGTTGAGTTCGTTCCTTTTCGGAAGACTAGAACACTAAATCATCTACAGGATATGCACAAAAAAATGATCAGCTGACCATATTAACAAGTATCCTAATTTAGAGATACAACAAAACTACTCAAGATACGAAGCATCAATTTCTGCTTTCTGCTAACCCTCCTGTACCAAAGCGTCCAACCGAGCTCTTCTTGTAGAACAAATGAATTCGTAGCCATTTCAAAAAAATGCACGACGCTTCCTCTAAATCTGTTCTCTGACATTGACCTGTTCCCAGAAAAGGGCCCATCCACTGTGCACATTTGATGTGATTATTAGGATCTGGCAACATAAAAATTGGCTGTGAGTCACACCATCCTGCAAAATTCAGGAATTCAGGATACGGCATGCAGCAGCTGTGTGAAGCACCAAAGGAATTGAAACAGTCGGGTGACTTCAATGCGACAGAAAGCCTTCAGGTCTGTGAATGACTAGTATCATCAACAGTTCCTTGGACAGTTCAACAATCACCACTGATATTTGGCGGCAAGAAGAACTTCCTCATAGAGCTTAGCAGCATTATCCCAGCTTAGATCCTGCATCATCCCTCTGCGTTGGATACCTTCCCAACTGCTCCTGTAATTTCTGTATGTGTTCAAGCAGTGCCCTAGGGCGTCGATCATTCTGTTTGCCTCTGCTTTCTCAAAAGTCCAACCAACTCCAGCCTCCTCATAGGGATTATAATGTTCAACTGTGTCGCGGAGACCTCCAACCGCATGAACTACAGGGACAGTCCCATACATCATGGCATATAGCTGGTTCAGCCCGCATGGCTCAAATCTTGACGGCATCAATAGTATATCAGCCCCTGCTGTCATCCGATGAGCCAACCGGACAGAAAACCCAACCCAGCCCCTAACCCTCTCATAATGCTGGCTCTCAAGCCTCCTCAATGTATCTTCAAGGTCTTGTCTTCCAGTACCCAACATAATTAATTGTACATCCTGACCAGCAATCCATGGCATTGCCTCTGCTATCAAGTCTACACCTTTTTGATGGTCCAACCGTCAATAAAAGCAATGACTGGAACATCACGACGAACTGGGAGACCGAGCTCTTTCTGTAGTGCTTCCTTGCACTGTGCTTTACCAATCTGAGCGGTTTCTATAGAATAGTTGGTGTACCCATCAGATTGTAGATGGACATCAAGCCTAGGATTCCAATCAGTAGTATCAATGCCATTTACAATACCCTGGAATTTCCAATCATTTTCATTAATGATACTATGAAGGCCCCAACCACCATCAGGTGTTTTGAGCTCCCAGGCATAACCATGGCTAACGGTAAGCAAACGGTCAGCAGCTTTAATACCGGCTGCAAAAATGTTTAGATGATCACCTCCAAATGGATCATAAAGTTTGAACTGATCCATGTAATGACCTGGCAAATCCAGGTAACTGAAATCATCTATCGGGCCACGACCCTGGAAAGAGAAATTGAAATTAACTTATCTGAATGGATAGCAAACTGAGTGAATTTATCTTCATGGATGTATAAACGAAGTAGTTTTAATAGATAAAATATTTATAAAGTAATAGCATCAATGCTAAATTGCTAATGCAAACATGTTCTAGAGTATAGCAACCAGTACAAAAAACAGAGGGTACAGTTATTAAGGAGGGCAGCAAAATAGAAGCTGTTATCTTCCTCAAAAAAAAAAAAGGAGAAGCTGTTATCTGTGCATATATCTTTAAAAGAGAACAAAATGAACCATCAACTACTTTTACAACCTTCTGACCAAACTACCATTTTTTTGGGTCTCTGGAAGGTTTGTTCTGCATGTTTTTGTTGTAGCTGTGACCATACTATGTTCAAGCATTCTGTAAATGTGCAAGACAGTAAAGGCACTACATAATTTCTGGCTTTCCTATCTGAGGCCACGTTAATCTTCATGCCCATTGTTTGCATACAAAATTCTGCCCATCATCTTGTGTGAGTTATGATGCATCCAAAGGCTCTAATGATCACATGGTTCCCTGTCTAAAATCAAAGGCCCCACTTAAAATTTTCATATGAGGCCTAAAGGTATGTTACTTTAAACACTCACCATGTGATTCTTTACTTTAATAGATTCATTTTGTAGAATCAAATCTAGAGTACTCAGTTTTGCTCATTTATGCCGATTGGTTGTGGGTAAATACAGGAGGTGTATATTCCTCACTTTCCTTTTTTACTGCAGGCACCTTTTGATCAGCAAAGGCTCAGTCAAACATGCATTCCATATTATAGAGATCCACATTACCTTGGCATGTGGACCCACACAACTATGCACAAATCCTAGCCCTAGAATCTAGGGGAAACAAAACTCAGCGCTCAGGCACTGTTCCTCACTTCTCTCTCAGCCTCATTACACACACTGACACAAATTCAGGTAAGGACATCCTCCTGACTCCAGCCACACACCAGCTTAGCACCATTGGTCTACACTACAGCCCTATGCTGCCATCCAGCCACTTAATGCTACCTTGGGTTCCAAGCCCAAATCAAAGAAGCTCCTACATTTTGAGGCCTTTTGAACAGAAAAGGCTCAATCAAAGATGCATTCCATATTATAGACTTCTTTCCAATTTAAGAGACCAATCTCAAACTTGTCAAGGCATCGTCGGCATCACAAGGAATGGCAGCAGGTAGGGGTTATGCTACATGATTCACTATGTTTGTCGGTCCAGAATGATTTCTCAGGTACTTATTTTCTTAATCTCTTTGGATTTCTCCGTATGCTCACAACAGGCATGGGCAAATGTTGTCATACACATACTAGACATGAGCCTGGGCTCAAATTGCCTGGCAGGTACAACCATGGGCCGCTATGACCTGCGCCCACCGGCCCTAACAGCCATCCCTAGAGTAGATCACATAATTTTCCACTAACTACAACAATAGCGAAGTCTCTTAGTCTTAAACA
This sequence comes from Hyparrhenia diplandra, assembly GCA_015847255.1. NCBI lineage: Eukaryota > Viridiplantae > Streptophyta > Magnoliopsida > Poales > Poaceae > Hyparrhenia > Hyparrhenia diplandra. The sequence continues at coordinate 382,975 of JADLZK010011263.1, read as the reverse complement.
AGTTGGGGTAGACTACCTGTAAACACAACAAGATGCACCAATGGGAGGACAAAAGAAATAAATAGGTATAGCAACAGAATATATTTATTAAGAGCAATAATTTTCAATTAACTGAAACAGGTGAGATCCATGTAGTATGAAATACTAATAATTCAGGCAAATTATATACACGGATATAGAAGGTAACAGTAACAAAAAAAAAAGATCTTACCTGATGTGCTATATTGTGTATCACAAGAACAGCACGGGCATATGGCATAAAACCATTGTCGCGATAGTATGCCTTTAAATAAACAGGTAGAAGTGCAGTATGCCAATCATTTCGCGATAAACACAAGATTTCCATCACGTAGCAGAAGCCACCACATGGAACATACCATTGAACCTAAAATGATGTTATCTATAAGCATATTGAATAAGAGAATGAAAAGAGAAATAACAAAAAGGTTAAACAAAGGCCACGTGTGTAGGCAATACTTGACTGGGAAAAATGCACCCCTAGAAAGGGCACTCAAACAGACCAAATGATAAAGTCATAGCGTATAGTGTCTTATACTGTTATACATAAAAAAACTGGATGTATCTGAAGGAGTGTTAATTGTGTAAGTGGAACTATAGGTGTTACAACCAAGAAAGATTACCTCTACAGCTGCTTTTGCACAACAAAACCATTAGTTTCCAGATGTCCTGCAGATGGTTATTCTGCTTAGTGTCAACAATAAAAACCAAAAAGGCAAAAAAAAAAAAAAACTCCCTCCATTCCACATTATAAGGCGTTTTGTCTTTTCCTAGATACATTTCTTTTACCATGTATCTAGATATAGTGTATATCTTTTTTTTGACTTAAGACATAGTGTATCTAGGTGCATAGCAAAAGTTATGTATCTAGAAAAGCCAAATGTCTTATACTCCATTCCAAATTATAAGACATTTAAAGTTTTCTAGATACATAACTTTTACTATGCACTTAGATATACACTATGTCTAAATACATAGAAAAAACTAATGTATCTAGAAAAGCCAAAAAAGTCTTATTATTTGGAATGGAGGGGAGTAATTTGGATATAGATCTCATATCAGCTTTTAGCAACACAAATGTTTTATAGCCTTGGTGTGTGTTGGTTGTGTTAGGGAACAGGCTCACGGCTTTGCACTATGAGCAGGCACTTGCCTCTCCTTTGTGTTTTTTCTCTCTTCTTAATGAAATGACACGCAGCTCCCCAGTGTTGTTCGAGAAAAAAGTATCGACAAATGTGTTAGTGTATATGTGTAAAGGCCCAATAGAGGCCCATGTACAAGCAACTATATTGCCCACCCTTCTAGGGTTTGGAGGAATCTGAGAGATTATTCCCTAACATGGTATCAGCCTAACCCAACATTCTCCGAGTTCGATCCAGACCTCAGCGTCGGCCCGGTGGCTAGTTGTGACTGCGGGGGGCCACAAGTGTGTGTTGCTTTCTTTGATGTTCGGTCTTGATCTCCCTTTGGCGGTGGTTGACTAGCTAGAGGGGGTGTTAGTGTACATGTGTAAAGGCCCAATAGAGGCTCATGTACGGCAACTATATTGCCCACCCTTCTAGGGTTTGGAGGAATACAGGAGATTATTCCCTAACAAAATGAAGTGGTATACTCCGCGGTTCGGCTCCCACCATAAATTTCACTCACGAACATAGTGGAAGATAGGATTGTCGATGAAAACAAAATCCACACCATCTATGTATGCATGATAATACTTAACTTCCATATCCCATCCAAAACAGAATATTTTCAAGCTATATTCAATATGTTAAGCTAATATAATATGATAGCAGAGGAAAATACCTGCCCTGCAACTCGGTAACTCCTTGGCTCTCCTATCTCTTGTGGTTCCTCATAGTCACCATATTTTGGAGCTACTACCTAACCAAAAAAAAAAAAAGGGATTATGTATTTAGTATTTAAATGCTTCTCCAAATGTGGCTATTGAAAATTTAGTTTGTCTTGTCTGACCAAAAACTCAGAAACATAGCCTATGTTCCCTCTAATAAAAACAGCGGGTTTGCTTTGGAATGTACTGCTATTCCGATACCAGGCACACCAGGCACTAACCAAGATTAACAATATAGATCCTATTTTTTTAGGGAAAAAAAATACTGTGCCTAATGGTATTGTGGCTTTTCAAGAGCATACTTGACATAACAATTATATGAAGGTATGTTTTTTTACTGGGACCATAAAGTGATAAGGTAATAAAATTAGTAGACTCCCACAACTAACTAGATTGTGCAGTGAAGGTAGCAGAGCACAACAAAAGCAATCTAACCCTAAAACTGAAAGCCAGAATATACAGGTGCACTGCTTAGAATTTAGGCAATTTGAGCTGCATAAAAATGCTTCTATTATAGCTGAAATATTTAGGCCCAAACACAGTTTTGCTGAACATATCCGCGAATAGATCTTAGTCTTTTGTGAAATCCATTTTGTATAATGAGGCCGTAGAGCACATGACAGCACAGTTGGTTAATTATGGTTGTCCATTCAATATGGTTTTTATAGTGGCCACAATGTCAGGTACCTACAAACTCAATTGTCAATCCTCTTTAGTTGAACTAAAGTGATTTCCCTTGTGCGGGATGGGGAACCGTAGAAGGCTTAGGATTGGTGATCTCTGTAACATGTAAACCGAACTGATTTTGTGTTGGTGTGTGCAAGGGTTCTTGTCCTTTTTCTTCTTCTTAATATAAAAGAAATGCAGGTCTCCTGCATTTTCAGGAGAAAAAACCCTAAGATTTTGCAACCATCTACTGGATGAATAAGTGATTTTATGGACTTTATTTACAGCCATCCTGTTTATCTTCCATGTTAACTTGCACCACTTCCATCTAGTATGAGCTTAGTTAAATTACTTTCAGATAAAACACACCATGACACGATGACCTCTCCTGGCCAAAGCCTTAGGCAAAGCTCAGCAACATCCCCAAGCCCACCTGCAGGAAATTGGTACAAGGTTATTGCAAAGCGAAGTGAAGGGATTAAAATGATCAGTATCTCCGGGCATATATATACGTGCATGATAAAAAATAACTCGGTATCAATAATAATTTAGCGGATATATCATTAAAATCAGTGGCGAACTCATATGTGCACTAGGGCGTCACTAAACCCACACCCTTTTGCCCAAACAAAAGGTTATTTACTTGTTCATATTTATTTTTTTAAATAAGGGATGAAATGATGTCACTAAATGTAGGCTGGCACATCAACAGCAAAAAGCCTTTAGTTCCAAGCATATTAAGCCAAATAAAAAATATCAACCTTCCTGTTAGAGAAAAAGAAAAATATCAGTCCGTCCAGTTATCTCTTTGAGCCCACAAATCAGAACATAATTTTATAACCCACTGACAAACCCACCTTTCTAAAACTGAAAAGATCACTTAATTTTTAATTGGAATATGAAAAGTTCAATCATCTTTCAAACATCGAACACACATTCAATCATGAAAAGGCAAATACCATTTAGTTGAATTTAACTTCTGAATTTTGCATGATAACAGCAGTAAGCATGCATAAACACTAGGGAAGTATGTGACTGAGTTATAGCCAGAGATGCAGCACAACAAAGAATTAGGCAACAGGGGTTGTAATGGTTTTCCATAAAGTTGTGCTTCCTCCACCACTAAGGACCTGTTTGGCTCATGTCCATAGTGCGCTGCAGCCGTCAAAACCGCAAGTGTAGCATGTCGTGTCGGCCAAACACTTTCGCAAAGCAGTTCGCCCGAATGTTTGGCAGCACAGCAGCAGCTAGTTCATTTTTGACATCGCGGCTAAAGCCAAATGTTTGGCGGGGGATTAGTCTGCCACACTAGCGGTGCGGCCACAGCTGTGGTGTGTGCGGTAGCGGCAGTAGCCAAACAGACCCTAAATAGGATGCATGGGATCCATGAAGGCACAAGTTTGAAATTTTAACCTCTAATTTATATAAAATGCAGGCTGACAACACAAAGTAATGCTATTAGATTTGTACTAGAACATACTTTTCATTCGCATGTTTTTATTTGTTTTACCAGCATATGTTCCATAAATGACAAAGGTGAGGTGTACACTGAAATTTGGAACTTAGAAAACAACTTATCCCCAAGCGACAGAGGGTAGCAAAACTCTTTCTAAAATCATAAAAATTAAACTTTAACAGGCTTCCACTTAACATATATTTCTCACCCCTCACGGCGGAGTGAGGTGGTGAGCTTTGTAAGGTGCCGGTTTCCCTCTCTTATCTTAATACAAAGGTACGCAGCTCTCCTTTATATACATACTGCATAAATAGCTTGCGAAGTCGCAAAATTCATACTGCATGTATTGCCAAAATTGGATATGAAATCGATAATAGGTACGCAGCACAATTGCATGAAGACTTTAGAGCAGCCACTACAGAGTGGACATAACTCCTAGTGAGTTACAGGGGTTCGGTTTAAAATTGGGAAATGAACCTAATAGCACCTGTTCTGTCATATTTAGAGAAATAACATCAATTTTGCACTTGACTACCTAGTAAAATCTCAAAATTATGTAAATTTGGAACTTACATTCCTTGGTCAAATGGCGTTTTTTTTTTTTTTTTTTTTTCTCAAACAATGCAGGAGAGCTGCGTGTCATTTCGTTAAGAAAAAATTGTGGTTTTTCACTAATATAATGACTTAAAGTTCCATACAAGAGAACAGATGGATCCCTCTGCCCTGTGAGCCTAATCTACGTTAGAGAAGTAGAACATTTGTGGTGTTATGATAAAATGTCTAGCAGGGATATTCAGGGATTGCTATTTTCCAAAATTGCCATCCTTTCTGGAGTTATTTGGTTGTTGAGATTCTTTGCCGTGCTATATATTTTTCTTTTGGACTGATTGCATTCCTATTGACCTAATCATCCCTTTGAGAAAGTGTCAAATTGTGAGCTTGTACTTCTTTTTCTAGCTATCACTACAGTCCCAAAACACAGAATCACAACAAATTGCACCCCCACTGTCCACATACACACACAGAGAGAGAGAGAGAGAGAGAGAGAGAGATATTCTTTTCCAAGAATGTTGTAAAGTGACAGCAAAAGCATACAAATTGGCAAAATAAGGTTCATGCTAAGTTTAAACCACAGCCTTACAAGAAAAACAAAGCACATAAGAAATGTAATTATATCATTCAGTTCTTGCCTGTTTTGGACCAAGGAGCACACTCTGCGGCTACCAATATGACATTCATAACATCAACTCCACCAGATGCATTGTCATTTGTTCCCTCGTTAACTGACTGCTCGTGTTCACTTACTTGACTTTGTTGTACCACATAATCTTGGTTCATATCATTATCTGCTTCTAGTTCATACACGCTATGAGCAGCTCTAGGAAAACTGTTATACTGATAATTTTCACTGAAATCAGTGCCACCATCTTTTGAACTTTCTTCATTCTGATTGTAGATGGATTCTCCGTAAGTGGTGTCAAATTCATATTGCTGTGAAGAACTATCATGAGTACGTCTGATGGCCATAGCCAATCTCTGTGCCCTCTGCAATTGCATTCAGGTTTGATAAGGAACCATCGCTCTGACCACTGAGTGGCTCTTGCTCATCATGAATGGAACTCTCTAGCATAGTTGCCAAGAGCTTCTTCTTTTCTGCTATCTGAATAAGTAACCCATATATATCATCATTTGAAATATCATATGGTTCAATAAACAATCTGACAGATGCAAGCACTACACCTCTATACAAGTAGCTAGCTAGTAAAATGGATGCATATTAAGGTGAAATGCAAATAATTCCAGCAAATCTATCTTGAAACACTAGTTCCAAAGTAGAGCAGGTACTGAGAAAGAGGCAAATGGGAAAATAATAGTAGTGTGATGACATTCTTAAATTGTCCGCAACATTCTTAAATTGTCCGCACATTCCCAATCTTGTATTATGAAAAACCTTGGATTCCAACAGGAATATATTAAAGGGACACATTCCTCAGTATATTCTATGCATTAGCAGTAATCATTTGCTTATATGGAAGGTTGTAAAATGATGATATTGCATCAATGGTAAAAGAGGCTCCATTCCTAATACTGTCCCCTTCTTCCACAAAAATATAACCCATACAGGCCCGATTCCTGGCGTGCCAGCTTCTTCCACAGAAATGTAACCCATCCAGACTACCCCACAACCCATGTTTGGTTTAAACACACGTCATGTGTGAAACATTAAAACTAAAAAAATACAGGGAAAACAGAAGACAGAATCAATTTTGAGTCCAACATTTTTCTGTAAAACCATATTTTAACGAAGTTTGACTCCTCAAACAATTTGAGCAAGTGCATGTATGTAAACTTCATCTACACATGGAAGACATAGGCTATGTAATGTACAACAGCATTGGACTTGATTGCTCGGATATACAGATAATAATTTTCTAGTTCCACAGATTGTCACACAATATATCAAAGATCCAAAAAGTACATACATTCTAAATGGTATGGATTAATTGACACAAAAAAACTTGATTCCATCATAAAAAGCATGTAAAATAGTACCTGCTCCATTAGGATCTTGTGGTTTGCCAGCACTTCCCTGCTTTTCCTTAGGGCGGTACGAAGGGTCTCGCTGGTGACATGGTCGAAACCCTCGTAGTCGCCGTCATCATCATCATCATCGACACTGACTTGACCAGCAGCATTGCCATCCACCCTTGCAACACTTATACCCTTGTGAAACCTCCTTCTGATCGATCGAGTGAGCACCACGGGCCACCCCGAACCAACTTCCGCACAGAACCTCACCTAGGAGCACACATGGAGAGAGGGGGCAACACCAGTCAGCACGCACACAGCAAAACACTACACATCAAGACATGCACACCACACCCAAACTCCGCCATGGGCCACCGATTTATGGCCTGGACACGAGTAGTCCCAAGAGAGCCAACGGATTGGCCCAGGCTTCACTGTTGAAGAACTCATGTTCAGAACGCTGACTAGGTCGCGGTGCGGTGGGGCACCGACGGAGAATCAGACAGAGTCTCCGCCGATAATTTCAGCTGCCAGATCACTAAAACAGACGCGCATTTCAAGCGGGAGAGAGAGAGAGAGAGAGAGAGAGCAGGCTCACCGAGTGGATCGCCGGGTTGCAGCGGCGGCGTGGGGCGCAAGCCTGCGGGCGCAGGGTGAGTTCCCCGCGCGGAGCGGAGCAGCGACAGGTGGGGGAGGAGGAGGGACGACGCGGGGGCGCAGTGCCAGCGGCGGCGCGTGCACCGGGGGCGATGAGGAAGGTGGAAGCCGCCATTGGAGCGCGCAGCACGGTGCGGCCTGTGGACTGGCCTCTGTTCCACTTCCACCAGTGGAGCCGGCGCGGAGCGGTGCAGGCTACTCCTACTTCGCTGCTGCTGATCCGGAGGGGGAGGTGGGAAGGGGACGCGGAGGAGAAGCTGCTCTTTTACTCCTCTCTCTCTCTCTCTCTCTCTCTCGTCGCGAGTCGCGACTCGCGAGGAGAGTGAGCCGGAGGCGCGGCCTCGGTGCGAGCCAGCTCGCGTGCGTGCCGTTGCTAGTTTCTGTTGTGTTTTTTTTTAGCCTTTTCTGGGCGGTTCGCCTTGCAAGCTGTGTGGGCGTGTGCAATGCAAGCTGTGTGGGCGTGTGCGACGTTGCTGGCCACGAGGGGAGAGGAGGCCGGCCGTGGAGAACGTGTGGCCTCCGTGCATCCTATTCCGCCCTTTCTCGCCACTCTCCTTTTTGAAATCCTGGCCAGGAATTTTCTCTTCTACTCGAACGCCAACAAAAAAGTTTCTGAGTTTTCTTTGGAGGATACGTATTTATTTGGATTGTGAACAAGGATCGATTTATTTCGTTTTCATTTCGCAAGCCATACAAAGCTGATGCTTATAGCACATTTTTTTTTTTGACAGAAAAACGGGGCCGTAGCCCATTAGCTGAATTATAAGGGGCAGCAAAAAGACTGTCAAAAGCTTTCTCAAAAAAAAAAAGCAAAAAGACTGTCAAAATAGTACAATTATTATGGAATACAACTTCCCTTAGAGAAAAAGATTGGACAAGTATTCTTATGAGGGGATCTTGAACAAGATAAAACCGGATAACTACATGAAGAGCTTTGATTAGCAGCTTTAACAGCAAGATCATGAGCTAATGAGTTATCAGATCTCGGAATCTTGATAACTTGAGCATTGAGTTCTTTGCACAAAGATTGAAGGTCCGACGTGAGCTGTTGAAGCCTCCAGTTTGGGCAATCCTTCAGGGTTGCCTTTTTGCAGAATTCAACAAGACAGATGTTGTCTGTGTTGAAACAAATATTTTGATAAGAGAAAATCTTGTCTCCTTCAATATAAAGGCAGTACAGTCCCCATAAATCCCTTTCTTCCTTTTCTTTTTTTTTCAGAATTGAACAAATCCTTTGATTCGATAAGGTGGAATTAGCCTCCTTCTCGAATGGCTACCTCGTCCCTCTAGCGCTCGTAAAAAGAAATCCTCCTTGTCCGAGAAGGCAACAACCATTTCATTTCCTCGCCTATCTATCACATTATCTATATAAGATCAAAGAATAGGTAGCAAAGATCACTGGTCTAGTTAACCCAGAGGAAAAATATACAATAGGTAGGCTTAGAATATATATACAATAGGTAGGGATTTCCTGCTTGATTCACTTTTCAGTGAGTGATGCCCATTAAGGTTATCACAAACGGAGAAATAGAGGGACTTGGTTAGATTATCGCTAAAACCAAATCAAAAGTGAAAAGAGTTGAGCGAAGGAAGCACCCAAGGAAGGCCTTTGCTCTCGAAAGCCTATTTGTCTATGAAAAACGAATCCCGTGTGACTGATCTTTACTAGTACCTTCTTTTGGCTAGCCCGTTTCCACTACTTTATTTACTAGACTCAATGCCTATGTTCTGGGCTATCTGTGAATGATTTTCCCTGTTAACAATCAATGCATGCAGTTCACAATCCCTCTTTTGTACCATTAGTCTTTCAAGCATTCCTATATCGCACTCTGTGAAGGCGGATATTTAGGTTGGTACCTTTTACTTGAGATCACGGAAGTCTCTCCTTAGGTCACCCAAGGTAGAAAAAATTTCTTCTCTTTAAAGGAGGTTTTTATTTTGGTTGTTAAGAATAGCAATGTTAGGGAAAGTAATTCATTGATGTAGCCGACTTTCTTGATGATAGGAATCTGCATTAGTTCTCAACGTTAAATCCGTCTTATCTCAGCAGCCACCTAGCGGAGTTGCTGTGTGAGTCCCCAACGGGAGAGTTATTTTGGAGGGGAAACTATGTGTTTTTTGGGACCTTAAATGCTCCGTGGTTAGAACCTCTAAGGGGCCCCAACGGTTTGGACTTGAGTAGGTTAAAAAAAAGACATCCAACCTTGGCAAGAACGGCGTTCGGCCAGAATATATGACCCATGCTCCTTTAGGCTCTTTAAATTCCGTGGGTGGCGTAGCTACCGAGATCAATGCAAGATTAATTATGTCTCTCCTAGAAGTTGGTTAGCGACCTCCCATTTTGCTCTAGGATTCTTCTTTTTGTGGGCCATTTGTGGCATGCGGGGAAGAGCCCGAAACTCTTTGCAGCGAGCTTTGAAAAGGGAATTGATCGTGATTTGGAACCTGTTCCGTATCGGTAGGAATCTTACTATTTGACTCTTCAGCGTGGTACTAAAAAGTGGAATCACTTTGACGAGTAACTAGTAAATCGCCTCCATCAAAGTGTTGGGCTCGCTTTCTGTTGTGAGACTTAGCTTCCGTCTTGCTTTCGATTTTTCTATTCGCTACACTTTCGTTCCACCGCAAGCTTTTCACTAGCCAATATTCTTCATTCACGTAGAAAGATTTGCCTCACTATACTTCTTCTATTCTTTTCCCTGGCGCCTTGGGCCATCCCGGACTTGAACCGGAGACCTCGCCTGCGTGAAGTAAATCATCGCCCCCTCGATCCAACCAATTGGGAGAGAATCAATAGACAAAAAGAGGGTAAATTGGCCACTTTAAGATTACCATCCGGGGAGGTCCGTTTGGTATCCCAAAACTTGCTTAGCAACGGTCGGACAAGTGGGTAATGTTGGGGTGAACCAAAAAAGTTTGGGTAGAGCGGATCTAAGTGTTGGCTAGGTAAACGCCCGTAGTAAGAGGGGTAGTTATGAACCCTGTGGACCACCCCCAAGGTGAATGAGACGCACGCGCCTCTTGAGCTACTCAATTCTCTCTTCAAGATTTTAGTAATCTTCATCTAGCGCCTAGGTATTTACTCATACCCGGGTTACACCTTTCTCAACCTCGGTATGTTAGAGTGACCTTTTGGTTCGTAGTAAAATGGTCGGAGCCAAATCGTGCCTCACACCTATAATACCGGTGAAGCACTTTCTAAGTTTAGTGGTACACCAATGAATGAGCCCAGTGGTAAGTTAGGTCATTCCTTTCCGGCTATCGAAAAAAAGAGTATGATCGAGGGTCCCATAAGGCAAAGGGAAGGTGCTCCCCCGACCTACTATTCTCTAATGCCAGAGGATATCCCTTTGATCCGTTTACTATATAATATAACATAAACATACCAATAACGGAATAAAATAAACATACCAATAACGGAGCGGTATTGCTTATAAAAAGGATTCAATCTATAATCGATCGAAGTAATGGGGCTTCTTTTGTGGTGATAAATTGCCTTCTTTTGTGGTGATAAATTGCCTACTTAACTTTCGGTGGTTACTGATATTGCTTTCATACGGCGGGAGTCATTGGTTCAAATCCAATAGTAGGTAGGTAGGTAGAAAAATTACTAGATAGCATTGGACTTACTTCGCTTCGCTATCTAATAACTTTTTCTACCCTTCCTTTTCTTTGTATCAACGAAACCTTTGGATTGTCTTCAATTGGATGGGGAATCCAATTAACAGCCTCGACTGCGTATCCTAGCTCGTCTCGAGAGCTAGCTTCGCTTCAACCAATTCTTTACGTACCCTCGGATTTACTCAAGTTAGCTTCGGCTATTTCAAGTGCCTGTTGAGCTTCTTCTGGATCAATGTCACTACATGCTAGGTTGATCTACAAAGATAAAGAAGAAATAGACAAACCTTTCCAACTATCTTTTGAAAACACTAAGCAGGGATCAAAGCACTATTAATATAATAGGTCCTCCTCAGTAATCCTTACTTGATTATGAAATAATGGCTTTTCTAACCAATAGGTCTATTGTTTCGGCCAGTAATCCAACCAACAACCTGAAGTTTTTCCCAAGTCTAAAGATAGAGATCAACCCTCTGCTGCTCAAGATTGGCTTAGTGTTAAATCATCCACTTTGCTCTCTTTCCTCTTGTTTTGGTGAATTATCGGTGTGCGATGAATTTCATCCACAACTATTGAAGAAGCTTTTAGAGGGATATCTTGTCTTGTCGGACTAAGAGCTCTTATCTCTTTCTTTTCCCACGGTAACTAGAGATTGAATAATAGAAGCCGATTCTCTATCTTATAGTAGACCCGACCCCTCCCTTCTTTCGTGAATGATAACTTTACTTTGATAACTATAGGGAGACGGCACTGTTTCACACTTTTTCCTTCACTTGAAAGTAAAGTATAGTAACAAAAGGCATATAGCTAGAGGTGGGATGTCGCTCTTATCTTAAGGGTAGGAAAAGGAAGGAACCGATGAAGCTCACAAGCAAGAATGAGAGAGGGGAGAGTTGTTGCTCAACTCTAGGATGTTAGGATTGATTCAAATGACCAAGAGAGAGCAATGGCCGGCCAAGGGGGTATATATAGGCCACACCACGAAATGTGGCCGTTGGGGAGAAATCCACGATTTTCGCGGCATGACCGGGCGCCTCGACCGGACTCACCAGTGAGCCCGGCCGGTGGGTCCCGATCTAACCGACACGACCTAACCGACCCGATGGCCCCTGGCGAACGCGTCCGTCCGCGTCCGTCCGACGGTGCTTCGGCCAGCACGGAAGCTTCGGTCGGTGCGTCCGGCCAGCCATGGCGGTTGCATCAAAAACATGCTCTCTGACGCGGCCACCGTCACCAAGGCCCGGCCACTTCTTCCCCGCTTCCGATTCTTGTGAAGCCGCGAAATTTCGTTGTTGTGTTGTCGTTTCTTCGCCTTTGCTCCAAACCGACTTCCGTCACTTGTTTCTTGTTGCCGACACGTCGAAGAACACCCGACACCATGTGCTAGCATTTTCGAAACCATTTTCGACAAGGATGGAGTTAGCTCTTTAGGTTAGGATGCATGCATATGAATTTTGAACCTAAAGGCAATCGGAGGACCGATATGTACGATAAGTTTCCCTCTTTATAGTACGGCTTATCGATCCTATAATCACTCACACCCTCTATGGTGTCTTGAGTGTAAAATCAAAAGGCCCTATGGTTATACCTTTGCCTTGGGGCTCAATTGATCTCCAAACCTTCCAAGTTGGATGCTTGATCACCTTTTGGATCACCTCGATCCATCATCCATGATCACTATGCACCAATTCTGGCACGACCAATCTCCAATCTAATCAAACACTTAGCATCGAGAGATTAGTCCTTAGGTGTCACTAATTATCCAAAACCAAACAAGAGATCTTCAGCCTTTGGTGCCCTCATAGCACTCTTCTAGCTTCTTCCAAATGTCATGAGCAATTGTGAGTGACTTGACTTGCTCAAACACTCTATCGTTGAATGCCTCATGGAAAGCGCTCACTGCAAGATCATTTGCATAGATCTTCTTTTCTTCGGCCATTGTTGGTTGCTCTTGATCTGCAACCTCAAACTTCTTCTCGGTCACAACCCACACTTCTCTATTGATTGACTTGAGGTGTGCGGTCATCTTCACCTTCTAATAGGCAAAATTGGTGCCATCAAAAGGTGGCACCTTTTTGGTGTTGTTGACATGAAAACTCAACGCCATTTTGTCACCATTGGATGTTAAGCCACTCAAATACGGTGCCTCGGCTCCGATACCACTTGAAAGGTCCTAATGGCTAGAGGGGGGGTGAATAGCCTATTAAAATTTTTTGCAACAACACTAAGCACCCGGATTAGTAAATAAGATAGCGAAGCTAAATAAGCGGTGCTACGAACTAGCTATGCAAGCCACAAGTCAATTCTAATATCTCTAATCACAAGCAATGGCTAGGTTTCTAAGTTACTCCTAGGTGGACAAGATATGCTAACTAAATTTACCACTAGGAGCTAAACAAGTCTAGCATGAGATACTAAACTACACAAGCTATACAAGTATACTAGCAATTGTAATACAAAGAGTCTAGAATACAATACCACCGCGGAGTGTAGAGGTTGTTGCCAATCACCGTGTACGAAGAGAAATCTCCAACGAGCTCAAGACAATAGACACGATGATTTTTCACCGAGGTTCACGTGCTTGCCCGCGGCATGCTAGTCCCCGTTGTGGCGACACACTCACTTGACGGTTGCTAAGCTTAATGGTCGGTGCCAACTCCCCAGTGGGAGCTCAAGCCAACCGATCACAAGAGAGGGTCCAACAAGCCACGAGTAATCCACTAGTGCTCCTTTCGCGAATCTCCCGCAGGGGTAAGGAACGACCCCTCACAAACCACCGGTGTGGCCTCAAACAAGCTCCAATCGAGCTAAACACCGCCTCTTGCTCCAAGCCGCTAGGGAACCGGGCAAATTCCCAAGAAAACAAGAATCTCGTGGCTTCTCCAAGGATGAAGTGCCTCTAGATGCAAGACTATCAAGCAATGCACTTCTATCACTCTCAATCTCACCAAGAATTCAAATTATGGATGGAGAGATGAGTGGAGAGGAGTCTCACAAGCTCACTAGCAAGTTAGAGTGTTCAAATGTGCAAGAGAGACTCAAATGAACCAGCCAAATAGGTATATATAGAGTCCCCCACAAGATAGAATCGTTGTGCTTTGAAATGGGCTTTCTGCGCATCGACCGGACACACTGACCGGACTCACCAGTGAGTCCGGTCGTGAGTCCGGTCGCACCAAATCAAGCGTTCGGTCACAACCGACAAGCACCTTGGCCCCACAGCTGACAACGTTCTTCGTGGTTCCGGTCCATGCGTTCGGTCAGCATCGGATGCTTCCGGTCATCGCGTCCCGGCCGGCCTCAAGGCCGGGCGGCCGAAAACATGCTCTGCCGAGACACACCCACCGGGCGTCCCGGCCGAAAACGCGTGTCCGACAAGCTTCCTGGCCGGTGTGTCCGGTCACCTTTTCGGTGAGTTCGTCATGTTGTTGTCGCCCTTTGCTTCAACCTTGCTTCGCCTCTTGCCATGAGTTGCCAACACGTCGAAGATGATCGCGTTATCACTTATGTTAGCATGTCAATCGATTAGGCAAGAACGAAGTTAGTGCTCTCATGTCCTAAATGCAATATGCAAGTCAATTGGACCTAGAAGCACTTCATCAAAGAATTGTCGCGGCATCCCCTCTTGATAGTAGGCCATCTATCCTATAATGTGATCACACGCTTTATCGTGTCTTGATCACCGAAAGGAAAACCCTATCAAGTATACCTTTGTCTTGATCTCCCGAGTTCCTCTCAAGCCGATCACCGAGCTTGACGATCCACCATGTTCATCATCATCGTCCATGTTCATGATCATCATGCTCCACATCATCCATGTAATCCTATATCTCAAGTCACACTTAGAGCAAGGATTAGTACGACAAATGTGTCATCAATTTTCAAAACCAAACATGAGATTTTTCAGGCGACCTTGTCGTGAAGAACCGCCGCCGTGAGGGCACATCCCGCAAGGGGGCATGCCGAGGCCCCCCCGGGACCGGGCCGCAAAGGGAGGGACGGCCGTAGGAGGCGCGGTGGCGGCCCGGCGAAGTGGTGGGCGAGGAGGCGCGACAGAGGGAGCTGGCATTTGGGCGGGGGCGCCGCACCCGGGCCCTAAACCACTGCCGCTTCGCGCCCGCCCGGCCATTTGGCGGGCGGGCGGCGGCGGCGGGGCGGTGGTAGGGGTGACGCAGGTGCTCCAAAGACGGGCGGGTCGGAGGAGGAGGGAGGAGGAAGGGGCCGGGCGGGTCCGCCCCGGCGGCCGCGACTAGGGCGTGGCGGCGCCATCCGCGCCCGCGCTGGAGGTCGCGTCGCGCGTGGGCGCGGAGGCCCGCCAGAAGGCGTCGGCGAAGAGGAAGGGGAAGGATGAGGGGAGAGGAAGGGCGGCTGCCGCGGAGAACGGGCGGCGCGTGGCCGGCCGGCCATGGTGCGGCCCGGCAGGGTCGGGATCGGGATGGGGGAAAGTTTCCCTTAGGGCCGATAGCATGTTAGGACAGGAATATGTTGTCTCAGATTCCTCCAAACCCTAGAAGGGCGGGCTATATGGTTGCTTTGTACATGAGCCTCTATTGGGCCTTTACACATATACACTAACAATAACTATGTTCTAAACCTGAAAACCTGAGCACAACCGCCTCTAAGTCGGTGAACCTGGACCTAAAACGATTGAACCGGGAGGCGTCGGCATTTCTAGAAAGAGAATCGGTAGTCGATGGGCCAAAACCTGGAGGTTTTGCTCTACCAACCGGCCCTGAGCTGGCTAACCCGCGTGCAACCGCCTTCAACGCCATTGCACGGGTGCCACGTGTCCCGCCGACCAGCCGGGCGGGGACCGAGCGCCGCCTCTGGCGTCTGGCGCCACCCACGATGGGAGACCGCCTTGCCATGTGGCGGCCCAGATTAGCCCGTTCGAATTTTGGTTGAGCGCCTCGCACGCGCGTGCTCCAGCGGCCGGCGTTGGTGGGCGGCCAGTCGTGGGCCCCGTCGGCCCGAAAAGCATGCACGCCGTGGGGAGAGAAGCACGGGCCCTGCGCACGCCACGTGGTGGACCTTCGCTGGCGCGTGGCGTCGACGTGAAGTCTACGGAGTCGGGCCGTAGCGTCGGTACGTGGGGCCCTTGTCATTGGCCTTTCGGACGCTCACGTGGGCTCGGTTGCATGGTATTGTTTCTATATTAGTCCCTCATTTCATGTGGATTTTCTTTGTCTAATATCTTTCTATTTCGAGCTCCAAACATAGCAAATGATATGTCTATTTTGATCAGTAGCGACGAGTTCTTCTTAATGGTGGTGTACTCCGTTTCACCGTTTGAGATACTTTATTTTGATGATAAATTGAGATTTCCTGCAAAATAGCGGAGATACCAAAAAACTCGTGGAACTCGTTATATAAATAATATTTGTTTATGATATAGCATGGAATGTTGTTATTTTAATTTACTTAATTTGGTGGTCAAAATATATGCGTTAAATCACCGTCAACAAGCTCCCCACACTTGGATCTTTTGCTCGCCTCGAGGAAAGGTTAAAGATAAAGTAAACATAAACATAACAATTCAAGATATGAACCCGACATAAACATCATTCCAAAACATACCTCATTCCCTGTGGGATATGTAGAGTGTCTAACATATATTCTTGAGCGGTTGAGAAATAGAACGGCTCCAAAGCAAAGTCATCTCATCCCCTGGTTCACATCCGAGTAACTTGGAAGGTTTTTGTAATATTTTGAAAATAAGGCATAGTTCACAAGTACTCCTCAAATGGTACTCTCAAATTACTCAATGTGTATATTTTTTCCTCACCAAGGCATTTTTTTAGCATTGCCTTCTTTTTCTTCCTACCTCTAAAAAGGCTTATTTACACATTTCTCAAATGGTAGAGAGAACATTTGTGGGCATACTTGCAATTCATATTTTCTTTGGGTCAAACAATGGATCCATGGAGAAAAATGTCATACAATCAAATCAAGATGTGCAAGTGTGTGGATATATGGTGGATATATAAAGTGGCTAACCTATTTCTACTATGCTCCCCTGAAACATCTCTCTCTTTATTGAGACTTTGAAAAAAAATATTTGTGAGAGCATGGCCTATCTTTTATTCTCATCTTTTTCTTTCTTTCTTTCTTTCTTTTTTTTCTTTTTTCACTTTTTTATCTTTCTCTCTTTTTTCTCCTATGATAGCCACATGTCTCTTTTCCTTTTTTTTCAAACTTTTTTTTGAGAGAGAGATATGAACAAGTATTTAGAGCATTTATTTTGAAAGAACCTAATAAAGATATTTTTTTGTTCACTCCCAAAGTAGGAGTAGAACATTTTTGGATGGATCTAAATGGAAGGCATGTTTTGCGCCTACTCCCAGTGTAGGAGTAGTGCATTTATTTGGTGGCATGTACGTGATCTTGATTTAAGAGCATGATAAAATTCTCAACACGGTCAACAAAGTTTGACAGAGCTCAATGCAATGACAAGTAGCATATGTAGAAGGGTTTGAGAATGTAACATGATATATGGCCTTGGTAGGAATTTGCTAACCATTGAGTAAGTGAAACTATGATTTTTGATATTTTATCAAAAAGAAATTCTCCAAGTACTTTGAATAGAAAAGGTTGGATTTCCATGCTAGTGCCATATCACATTTCACAACAACCTAGGCAATATGGTTTTTCCTATATGATATATTTTTCCCACAAGCACTAAGGATATGTAAGGAACAAAATTTATATAGGCCAAACTCAAAGAGCTATATTCATATTTACTTTCAAAATTTCAAATCTAAGTGTGGACTTGGTTCATTTTAAATTTTCAACAAGTGTAGAACCAGAGAGCAAGCATATGAACGGATGAGAAAAATGATCAAAACCGTGTTGTACACATGATCCTCCAACAGTTCATGATGTGGGTTGGTGCTTTACTTTTTCTTGATCATGGTCACCCTTCGTTCCTGTAAATGTTAGTAAAAAAATACCCAAAAGGGCAGCACCATATTTTTTTTAAGATATCATTTTTATTTATATATTTTTTTTTTAGAGAGAGAGGCCCTATCTTTATTTCAAAATAAGAACAAGATAGAATAAGTTTATTATGCAAAACAAAATTATTTATTTATTTTATTTTTAGAAGCATGTTCATCCAACTTTCATTCGAACTCAAGCAAGACCAAGGTAAAGTTTGCAACATACACATAGTCTTGATTTATCTCCAACATAGATTACTTCTTATTATTCATGAAAAAACATACTCTAAGTTCATTAACCAAGATTCAACACCATGTCAAATTTTGATTAAGGAAAGTCATTTCAACCTAAGCACCATGCTTAATTTGAAACGACCTATGAATGTACCATATGAGCGCCATATGAATACACCCAAACCAGAGCATACAACATAAACAAAGGAAGCATGATTTTGCATGATCATATGGAGATAAGAATGAGTAAATGAGTTGGTGAACAATTATTACCTTTGCATTACCTCCGAAAGTGCACTTTACCCGCAAATATATGGATGGAGTTTGGAAGTTGCTGCACCGGTGACTTTGTTGTACATGGTCCAACTCGGGCAACCATCAATGCTTTGAGCCACACACATGTATCGTGTATATAGATCATAAGCTTTGATGATAGCAAAGGTCTAGAAAAGCATCCTCCTTCTCTCATTTCTTTTATTATTATACTTCTTTTTTTCATATAGTTTTTTTCTTTGCCATTTTTTTTTTTTTCACTCTCTTTTTTTTTCTATATATTTCTTATCTTTTTTTTTTTTCCCCCTTTTTTTTCTTTTTTTTTTTTTTTCGGCTCACATCATTTTTTTATTGACCCCTTGGTGTGTGTGGAACTTGGACTTACACCTTCCTCCCCACACTTGAACCTTTGTGTAAAATTCAAGTGTGCAAGGTCGTGGCCTCCATCTCGAGTGTGTTCCATCACCCATGAGCATCAATGTTCATTGTTGATGTAGCCCCATGTTTTCAAAGTATTGCATGCTTCTTCATTCTTCTTAGTCGATCTCCACCAAATGGTTAGCGACAAGAATACTCGAAAGGTGCATGCAAGTTTGATAACATGTTCTTGCTTTTTATTAATAAGAAAAGATTCTTTTTTTGTAAAGAACAAATTTATTGAAAAGAGCGAGTTATCTCCCGAAAGTGCTTTGTTTAAAAGGCGAAAAGCTCGTCCTTGGGAAACCTTTTGAATTTGAAACCAATGTTGGTGATGTGGTTTCCCCTCCAACACCAACCTTTGAGGGTTGATCTCAAAAAACTCAAGCCAAGGCACCACGAAATTTGCGGGGATTTATGATAGACAAAAATATCTACTACAACCCTTTCAAAATTTTTGTTAGGCGAGAGAAGTAGGGATTGTAGATCATGCAAGTGATGGTTGAGTTAAAGATCATATCGGGGAGTTTTTTCAAATGAGCATGGATTGGATGGGACATTTAGAATGTAACTTCCATGTTCATCAAAGAAATCTCCCGGGGGCACTTTGTTTCTCATGATAGATCAAGTCATTCGCAAAATATGGTTCAAACATTATTATTCGCGGATATTTTTTTCTGGATTAAACGAGGGGATGGGCTGAGTTACGTGCCTCCACACCGATCGGCCCGGGGTGCCGTGTTTGGTCGAGTTCTCCACGGGGGTACGAACACGCTTGTCTCGTACTCGGGGACTTCGTCGACCGCTTTTTTACCTATTCTACGCAGGATTTCTTCAAACGACTTAGGCTTGACCCTTTGGCGCCACGTGGCTCGCGCCACCTACCGTGAGGCTCACTACGCCACCTACCGGTCGGGCTCGAGGACTAAGTGAGCACACTTCACCTCACGGTGAATTGTCTTTTTTTCAACGGCGACAATGGCGACTACATGAAGATTGTTCGACATCCACGCCCGCAAAATATTTTTGCAAATGTGGGCACACTTTAGGGAATTGAAGACTTCAAAAAAAATGATTGTAAAGCACCTCGCACCCTTGGCAAGATCACACGCGTGACCTCGCTGATGTCATTAGGAGCTCGACCCGGTGAACGCAGAGCTCAAGTCGCTTCGCCCGCCTGAACATCCGCGAGGCGGCTCGAATATCGGCGACCTCGCCGCCCGACCTCCATTGGGCTTCGGTACGTCGAGCGACAACCCTCGCCACCGACATCACGACCTCGACAACAAACTTTCATCAACCTCTTGGACCGCTTCACCGACCTCCGGCTCGATGGTGAGATCATGTGAAGACTTGCTCGGCGGCGATAAGGAGCTCAAGGACTAACTATGGAGGAATGCCCCCCAGAATACCTCGACCTCGCGAGGCTCGGCTCCCGACCTCTTGGGACCTGGCCGCAAGCTCTCTGAGCTCGGCCGTGAACGGACCCGACCTCCCTCGAGCCCTGACCGGACCTCGACCTCTACCCCCCCGACCTCCCGAGGTCGGCCGCGACCTCCCGGGGGCGATCATGACTTGGAGTGCGGTCCAAGTCATCCCCCCCGTAATCCGTTACAGCGCCCCTGGAGGATGTCCCGGAGATACGATTCGATAGGATAGGATAGACTCGATCCGGAAATCTAGCAACAGGATCGCATCTCGATCGTACTTTCCGATCGTACCCCTACCCCCCAAGCTATATAAGGGCGGTAGGGACCTCCCGATTCGACACCAAATTATTCATAGGCATAGCTAGCTCCCATCCATTGTAAACCGGCCCGGATAATAACAACCAGGCGCGGGGATGTAGGGTTTGGCGTCACGCCGACGGCTCCGAACCTAGATACATCGTGTGTCTTGCGTCTTTGAATCACCGTCTAGATCTCGATCTCACGCCTTTGCCGCGAACCGATCTACCTCCAAGGGCGACCAGAGGACTATTGGAGATTACGCAACCGACAATTAGTGAGATAGCCACCTGCGGCGTTGCGGATGTTGTTCAATGTCGGCGGCGCCGGTGGGAGTCTGGTGGGGCTGGAGGCTCACCGAGGTCCGTGTCGGGCACCGGCACCGGTCGGATCTGTGTCGTGGGCGAAGATGCATCTTCGGGACCTCATCGTCGAAGAGCGATGATAAGGTGTCGTCGGGGCGAGTACGGCGTTGTCGGTGACGGCGTGGTCGCGGAACCCACCGCCGCATTGTCGATGTAGTCCCGACAGTTGGATTTGGGAGGGGATCCATCGTGGACCACGTGACCTTCCGGCATGGTGGTGACAAAGATGTTGCCCTGGTCTTTGGCGCCCTTTGTAGGCGTGAAGAGGTCGACGCTATGCATCGCGCTATCCCCCGATTGGCGTGGTGCGTGCTAGAGTGGGAGCGGTGTCGTCGTTGGAGGTCGCCCGTAGCGCTGCCGCGTGCCAATAGCCACTTCAGGGCGAGGTCGGTCCGCGTGCGGGGAATCACGCCGATGTCGCCCGCCCGCAAAGACGTGCATGGCTTGCTCGGTACCCGCGAAGAGGACCCGCGAAGTCCCTCGCTACGCGGTTGATGTGGTTGATGAGGTTGAGGTACGGACTCCATCTTGTCGGGGTGAAGTCCGCTGGCGCCCCCCAGTTGGATCTGGTGGGGACCTGACAAGGAGATGCGAAGGCGGCCGTCCAACACCAATGTTGGGGAGGCCGACGCCGCCCCCGGAGGTTGGTGCGTACGGATTCGCACCGCCAAAGGTCGATGTCAAGGTGGGCACCGTGATCGCTGGTGTCGGGGTCGCCGCAGGTGCCGGAGCTGACACCAGCGCCGGGGCTTGTGGCGGAGCGTTCGCCAGTGCCAGTGCTAGTGGAACCAACACGGCCCGACGGCGCATCGAAGCCTCCCAGCCCCGCTTGCGTTGATGAAGCGGATGATGGTGCCGACTTGAAAGGTGAATCCCGCAGTGGAGGTCGAAGAAGCAAAGAACGTCATCTTGTTGATATAGATCAAAACGCACACCCCTACTGGCGCGCCAACCGGCCGAAAAAGAGATTCTCGACGGTCCTCCGAGGGGCGTCCCAAGAAGGTAGATCAATTTGGCGAGATGCGCAAGACCGAGATCTAGATGGTTATTCAGAGACGCAAGACACCCAATATATCTAGGTTCGGGCCGTCGGCGTGACTTAAAACCCTACGTCATGCGCTCTGTTTTACTGAATTGGAATAATGTGTTGTTCGAGGGAGGCCTCTACCCGCCTTATATACACAAGGGTACGGTTACAGATAGAAATTACGAGATATACAATCCAGGCGTCTTCAGTATATCCTCTTGATATCGTGCAACAAGGGCTCGGTGCCTTGGCCCGCACTCCGAGTCGTAGGCCAAGCTCTCACGCTGGTCACGGCCTAGAAGTACGATCCATAGGGGGGAGGGGGGCGCTACCTGGTGATCGGTACCTGCACATCAATCAGTATATATATTATATCATGGATGGACTGTTATCGGTTTGACTGCAATTCCCAGATAGCCTGAACACACGTCCAAAAAAAATGCATTCAGTTTTGTCAAAGTGTTGAAATAATCCATACTTCTCAAGTTACTTAACAAACTGACATGATTTGCTTGGTAAATGAGTGGAGTGGAGAGTTCACGTTCATCTTAATACCAACAAAGCAACAACTGATTCGGTTTTTTTCCCCCCTTAAATGGCCTTATCTTGTATCCTAGCCAACCACTAACACTTCAGTTGGTTGGCTTTGCGTTGCAGAGTTACTTCAGTTGGTTGGCTTTGCGTTGCAGAGTTTTTCAGGACTCTCGCATTGCAAATTAAGTTGGATTAGCTTTCGTTTCTTGCAGGCTTTGGCGCCTCTGCGGTATCAACTTCATGGATGAAAACTAGCAATAACATGTAAAGAGGCTTGTGCTCAGATAATCATTCGCTTTAATGAAGCTGATTGTTAGAGAGGCGTCTGATCTTGCTCAATTGCTCTGCACACCAAAAAGTATGCAGCACGCGCATAGGCAGTGTGGCAACTCATCCATCACTCAAATCAACTACTATAGCACCACAATACAAACATCGGATAATTCTCTGCAATCCTGCGCCGCCGCCAAAATGTCTATTTTGTTAATATCAGTCTTGAGAAACAGTTAAAATGCATGTATACTGTCTCGCATTGCTGTCGGCGAACGAAGAGTCTAGGGAGATTAGCCAAATGAAGTGTCCAGGGGAACTAGCCGCCGCAGCATGGAACCGAGGCTACCCCCATTTCCATTAATGAAAACGGAGATACACATCGTTCGACTTCAGACATAGGAAACTAGCAGCAGCAGCATGGGAGACAGTATCAGGTTAACCACGTAGCACTACAAGTATCAATAGGAGGGCTAACAATCCCAGACATGGGGCATATGCCAGGCAGGGTTCACTTCAGACAGAAAATACTCCAACAGCTTATGATGAGCATCATCACAGTATTAACCAAACTCCTCAAAGCCAAGAGATACTGGGTAAAAGGTGGAATCCCCTTCAGACATGACGTGGTGCGCCCTTCAGCTTCATGTGGGGTAGGAACGACCGAAATTATCCTGGGAATCCTGTCAGGGAAACAATACAAATACATATTAGTAAATAGCAATGATATTCCTAGATACTAGGGTTGCAAGATAGTATGATGGTGAGGCTAAGACTCCAATACAAATATATACTCCCTCCATACCCAAAAAAGTTTGACGTTTAGGACAGCGACACGGTCTCTAAAAAACACAACTTTAACCACTTATTATTATAAAAGTATTTATCGAAGAGTGATATATGTATACTTTTATGAAAGTATTTTCAAGAAAAAACTATTCATATAGGTTTCACATTTGTAAACTCAACAACGTAAAAGTTATTGATTATTTATATTCCCAATGTTTGACCCAAACCTTGTCCTAAACGTCAAGCTTTTTGGGTATGTAGGGAGTATTAGTAAATAGCAATCATATCCTAGATACTAGGGTTGCAAGATATGATGGTGAGGCTCAGACTCCAATACAAATATATATTACTAGTAAATAGCAATCATATCCTAAATACTAGGGTTGCAAGATATGATGGTGATGGAAGGGCAGCCCTTTAGTCATATTTCGCTCTAGCATATATTTCAGATCAAGTCCTACACTAATGAGCATATCATTAAGCCAAAACAGCAGAACTCAAGGACATTATGGAGAAGCAAAGAGGCAAGTAGTAATCTGGACCTTTCGGTTCGATGGAACTAGGCCCCTGCGTCATTGACCATTTAAATCTCTTTTTCTCCAAAGGAGGAGGAGATTCATGGCAACACCTCTTGTGGAGAAGAAGTACAGCATCTGTACCAAACCTTGCTGAACAAAGATCGCATTTGATGCAATATTTTCCATGTGTGTGATAATGGTACAAAACCTGTCACAAAAAAAAACATGGTCATAACAAAAAAAATACAGGTGCAAAAACTGGAGAAATGGCTCGTATAGCTAAGAGTGAGATAATTAAAATCATGACAGAAGCTAGTGCTTACATGCTTCACTGGTTTAATCGTGTTTAGCTCAAAAAAACAAATTGAACAAGCATGAAGAGGTTGTGCCCGCAGAAAAATCCTGTAATATTCTTCATGCACAAGCTTGTCATTGGATCGACAATACTTTTGATCTTCGTCAAGTACCTACAAATTACATATATAGACTGCATGAGCACCAGAAAGTACACATCACTTCAGGAGTTCAGGTTATGATCACCCAAGCATGCACCTGTGCTAGACGCGATACAGATGAAGAAACGACTTTTTTACGAATTAGGGGGAATCCGTATCTGGTCGCCTGGTAAGTTTTTTGCCCCGAGCAGCTCTATCTGGAACTATATAATCAGGCATGTTATAGTTACTTTCACTCGTGCTGGGTTTCGAGAAGTTGAAATCAAGGAGTTACCTTGTAATGTTTGATCTGCTGCTGATTCAACAACCTTTATAACATCTGTGTTCACGTCAATTTGCGGGTTCAGATTGTCGCAGATTTCCATAGAGACATCCCTGCAACAAATAACAATACTCTTATCTCCATAGATGTGTGTGTGTGTGTGCTCAGAGAGAGAGAGAGAGAGAGAGAGAGAGAGAGAGAGAGAGAGAGAGAGAGAGAGAGGCAGAAGTCATATAATTAAGAGAGGTCACAGATTTTGAACCTTTCACAGTGTCCTTTCTCACATCTAACCATCACATCTGGTTGGGAAGCCTGTAATAGATGGAACAGTTAATAAAACAAATGCAGAACTATTCCACAAACAAGTGCTAAAAATATTAGTTTAATGTAAAGGAGGAAAATATACCTCTGAAGCTTTTGTTTCTGCACCACCAGCATTTAAATTATCCTTGGTTTCATTGTTGTGGTTAGGATCATGCACAGGAGACAAGTTGCAGTCCAATGTGCCCGAAGCATGAACAAACATATCATTAAGGACATCCCTATCATAGTATCCAGGTGCCGTAACATCTTCGAGGCACTTTTTAAGTTCTTCCTGCAGAAATGCTTGTCAGATGCGAAGGATAACAGCGAACTACATGAAACAGCACAATCAAAATATCAACGGACCCATTTAAGTGATGCCAGTAACGGTAACAGAGCATCACGGTAATCAAACAACAAAGCTTGTAGCAATGGAAACCATAGCTTTTCCATAAAGTCAATCACTCGAAACCTGCAATAAAAATCAAATCAATAAGCCAACACCTATAGTGCCACACAGGATGAATACATGCTGAGAAATCACACCAAATAAAAAAAATGTCCAGACCTCATCAGAAGGGTAATTATCTGCTATCAATTCCTTGTAGATCTCAACTGCTGAAAGTCCATCACTGCGTCTTCTTGATTTTAGCTCTTGAATTGTCCATTTGTCATTTTCATTGGACAGATGAAAAAATGACTGGCACATGTCATCAAAACTTTGGAAACGGAACATGTCAGGTTTCCCAGAGAATGATATAACATGATCCTGGCCACTAGATATGTTTTGAAGCATCTCAAGTCTTTCCTCAAAAGCTGAGATCATAATGTCTTCCGAGAACATCACAGGCAGGGCATGCCTATCGACCAAATGTGTATAAACATCAACAGGATCTGTGGTCTTGAAAAGACACGTTGAATAAGGGCAAATCCATTGACTCCAAGACCTGTTTTCTTCAAAAAAACAGCAGGGCCTCACTTATGGTACAAGCCGCTGATTGATCCAATCTGTAATGCTCCATCAAGTCCTCAACTCTCATAGATAAGAAATCATGATGGTGATCTTTGTTCAGAATGCGCCAACGACACTGCACAGCCAGTACAACCTTTTGAAGATGCTGTCTTATCTGATTCTTAATTTCTTCAACCCGATCATTGTATTTCTGTCCACTGGTCGATCCCAGTGGAATGTCATGATCTGAGGGATCATCTGGCTCTTCAATTTCCAATGCCCTGTAGCACTCCCTTTCTGCTGCACCATACCTGCCAAGGGCGAGAAGCAGCTTGACATGAACTAAAGCAAATATCAGCGATCTACTGAACTTTTCTGTTTCCTCTCTTATATTCTTCGCTGCCCGCTCCAGCATTTCTGAACATTTCTTATCATCAATCCAATAGCAGGCACCGACGAGATGCAATGTGACATAATTAGGGAGGTATCTAGCACGTGTTGAAGATGGGAACATGTATGAAACGTTTTCTGCATAAGCAAATATCTCTGATCCTGTGATGTAGCGAGAACTATCCATCCAGGTGAAGAAATTGGTGATAGCTTCATCAACAGGCATCTCCGATCTGGATAAGTAATCATTCACTGCATTGAACGCTCTCAACCACTTCTCTTCAGCATATTGCATCCTTTGTTCTTTCGAGGTCTTATCCAATGCATATGCTGCATGGTGCACAAATGGATCATCCGGGGACTTGGTATGTACACCAACAAGAAAATCCTCAGGCACATTCAATGGATCATGACACTCCACCAATGCAGCTGCATAACTGGCTCTGGTATGGATGCAATTGGGTGCAGCCTTAGTAGCATGCCCATAAAACTTAACTGCATCGTTGAGATGCTTCCAAGCAAGCTCAGGATCCATTTGCATAACACGGCTTCGTGCCTCCATCAGCAGGTCTCCTACCAGATTTGCCACAAGTGCACAATGATTCTGAGGCGTGAACAACTGCAACGCATACCATAACGCTTCCTGGTGACTTCCCTCCCGGTGGAGCTTCAGTGCGTTTATGACCCTCTCACGTACGGAGCCCATAAGCGCAGAGGACTTCCAACAGTTGCGTTCTGCAGCGTGGTGGACGGGGATCCGATGAGCGATGAGGTCGACACGACGCGGAAGGCGACGAGTTGGGCCGAGGCCGAGGTGTCGAGGCGGGTGAGTCCGAGGCAGTGCAGCCGGCGACGAGGTCGGTGGAGACCGAGGCGTTGCGGCCGGTGACCAAGGCAACGAGGTCGGTGAAGACCGAGTTGACGAGGCCGTCGACGAGGTGGGATGAGACCGAGGCGACGAGGTCGGTGGAGACCGAGGCGACGAGGTCGGTGGAGACCGAGGCGTTGCGGCCGGTGACCAAGGCGACGAGGTCGGTGAAGACCGAGTTGACGAGGTGGGCGGAGACCGAGGCGACGCGGCGTGCGACGAGGTGGGCGGTGACCGAAGCGACGAGGTCGGCGGAGACCGAGGTGGCGCGGCCGGGGACGAGGTGGTTGGATTTGGAGGCGTGCGGACGGTAAATGCAGTCCAATGTTTGCCCGAACGCCGAGGCGATGGAGGAGCTGGGTTGGCGGGCGGGCGGGCGGCCGGCCGGCCGGCGACGAAGCGGAGCCGAATCGGGGCGGGAGAGGACCAGGCCTAGGGTTCCGATCGAGGTTTGGATGGGTCTGGGGCGAGGATTGATCAGGCGAAGGAGCGCACGCCGCAGGGGAGTCCCGTGTAGCGGTGTACTAGGACTAGGAGGGAGGGGCTTGGGGTTTTGCGGAGGAGTCGTCTTCTTTTTCTTCTTCTTGTTTTTATTAATTTTTTTTAATAAAAAACTTTTCACCGTGGTATCCGGGAAATGAAGATATCGAGGAGAGCACCAAGGTGAAAGACGCATGTGCCCCTATCTGTCCTCCTGTCAAATCAGTGTTTGGAGCCTGGGATACTGAAACACTAATGTGTTTAGATCACCAAAATTTGGTGCAAAATTCCCGTAGAATGTCACATCCGATCTTGTGAAGACGTTTAGCTTTGTTAGTGGTAAATATTATCCTACCATAACGTAACTAGGCTCAAAAAAATCGCCTTGCAACGCATACATCTAAACTGTGCAATTAGTTTATTTTTATACCTACATTTAAGACTCGATACATGTGCCGACATCTTTTTGTATAGTAGAATTTGGTGTAAAATTTGGGGCTCTAAACAGGGCAGCAGTAGTGTTGAAAAAGAGACCCGGCAGAACCAGCTGCAGAGCCACGGCGTTCGTGCTTGCCGTTCACATCTCGCATGAATTGAATGGTTGTGCTCACATATACTGAGAAATAATACTGTCAAATGTTAATGAGAGATAATGAATATTGTCACGTATACTAAGAGATAATGAAATGAACTACTGAGTAATAGTGACTTACAACTACTGCCAAATACGGGAAGTCTGAAACACAAACCAAAAAAAAAATACTGCATGTTACTGGATGATACTGCATCTTCAGAGCAAACACTGAAAGGAAGAAGCTATTGAACTTTGAAGTTTGAAGCAATGGAAAAGCTACTGAATCACAGTATATTCAAGCATGGTGTGTGGTATCATATAAGCCATGGTGCGTGGTAGCTAACATCATCAGAAGAGAGGCCTAGTCATGGCGGTGGTGATGCAGCTACGTACATGACAGATAACAGCAACAACAACCAAAGACAACAGGCAAGCAGGAGAGTAGGAGAAAGAGAAGAGACGTCAAGTCATGGACTGGCCTCCGGGCCATGCCGCGCGCTCAGCCATGATCGGGTAGGGAAGTGATGATTTTTGTTAAATAATGAGTTACTGACATGGACTAAGAAGGTTGGTTTCAAGCACTCTGTTCAAGCATGGCATGACAAATTGAAAGAGTACTGAAACAAGTACGTTCGTACTAATTTGCTCCACCATCGGTCTTCTTGGCAGCTACTTAGCTTTGATAGAAGAAGAAGCACAATTATACTGACAGAGTGCTGAAACAAACATGTATGTAAATACCATCGGTACTGAAATAATAATATTCATAAACAAATATAGTAAGCTCATCAAACACGCAGTGGGTTGATTCAGCAAAAAAAATCATGCAAAAAATCAGCGGTGGAGCCAACTCTCCTGTGCATCCGGCGGCAGGACCCTCCCGCTGAAGCAATACTGATTATACTGAATCCCTTGAATGATTGTCTTCAGATCAAGCATTAGGAGGGTAGGGGACGAATACTGATTGATACTGAATGATGCAGCAATGTACGTGATGCTACTGGCTCTCCTGATGCTCTGTACGTGCTGCTGCTATACTCCTAATACTCTTGTGCTATAGACCAAATTTGATCCCCCTACCTAGGTTCACCTATTCTGGTGTGATGAACTGATGACAATGATGGTGAATTGATGATCTTGTACATGTCGGTGTGCAGCTGTTGGATAGCTTGGGTTGCTGCTTTGGTAGTTTGTGACGACTGTTGCAACGTTCTGAAAAGAATAGGAAGAAGACGGAAAAGGAATTCAGCGTCACTTTACTGAGTACTGACTGATACTTGTATGGTTCATTCATGTTCCGCCCACTGTTCTGTAGAAAGCAACTTTCAGTTGGCTACTGACTAGTGATCTGAAGAAAGAGGTGCTAGTATGCATCTACCACTCTTTGGTACAACAATCTGGCAGTTGGCTGCTTCTCCTGTTTTGTACTCCTTCCGTCCTAAAATATTTGTCGCTTGCTTCTCGAGAAATAATTTTGACAAATTATATATTAAAAATATTAATATTTATCATACATAATCAGTATGACTGTAAAGATCTTTGACCCTAGTTTTTTTAACAAATTTATTTGAAGATAAAAATGTTGCACGTATTTTGTACAAATCGAAGTCAAAATTGTGGCACGAAAACCAAAAACGACTAACATTTTAGGACGGAGAGAGTATGCACCCAAAATACTGAAAAGATATTGATGACTACATAAACTTACAAGACATACTAAGGACTACTGAAGCCTAGAAAATCAACTAACAGAGTCATATTACTAACAAAAGTACTAGAAAATATTGACAACTACTTAAAATATTACAAACCACTGAGTACTAAGATACTGACAAAAAAACTTACAGATGCTGACCAAATACTGCGGTATCACACAAGACTATTACAAAATATAGTGACTGAATAGAAAAAATACTGATAGAAAACTTAAAAAATACTGACAACTAAAGATACTAACAACTACTAAGAAATACTCACACATACTGAGGCATCTACTAAAAAAATACTATAGCAACTACTGACTAGATACTAAGGCATCACACAAGACTGACAAAAATAATGACTGAATACTGACAGCTACTGATGTAATACTGGAAGATACCGATGATTACTGAATATTCAGCATTAGATACTGGCAGGGCTCATAATTTCAGACCAAAATTCCCCGTAATCGGCGAAATTCGTTTCTATCGGCCAGGCCCAATATTAAGCTATATAGGCCCAATAATTAGTGAAATTTAAATTTTAAACAAATTTTGTTATTTCTTTAAAGTCAGTTTGGACATCTTTTGCAGCGAGAAATTCCGATAATCACCGAAAATCCCGATATTCATTTCTATTGTTGGGCACCGATTTTTTGGCCGAAACGATATCCAAAACACTGGATACTGGAAGATACCAATGATTACTGAATGTTCAGCTAATGAAAGACGTTGTTGAGATACTGAATGTTTACATCCCTGCTTCCAGTCGTCGATCTCCTTTGCGGCTGGAAGGCCTTTTGCATACAGCGACATATCATACAGATCGTAGCAGCAGCGGTCCACCTTGAACGTCAGTAGTCGTCGATCTCCTGCTTCAGTATTGAATAATACTAAGTTTGGCATTATCGTTTCACTACTGATGAAAATACTGAATGTTGTTGGGCACTTTTGAGTTTGGCATTGTCGTTTCTGTGTGCTGAAAGTACTGAATACATTATCGTTACAGTATTTGATTGGACCGTGTTGGGATTGGGTTGACCTGTTGCAGATGGAGGAGGCCTGTGGTACAGGCGTACGAGGAGGATGCGAGTAAACGAGTAGGTGGCGTCTCCATGTATGCATCTTCTATCTGCCAGCATTGAGACGAGAAGAAACACCATAGACCATGACCCAAATTAAAAGGATGCATGGTCACTTTGGTTGGGATCTTAACAATAGAAGTTAACCGAAAGAGGGTCAATACTGAACGTGAATTCTACTGAAAGTCTAAAAAATTAAAAAAAAAAACACTAAAGTTACTCAAAGATACTGAAAGCTACTTACTGAAGTTACTTAAAGATATTGAAATCTACTTAAAGATAATGACAAACAAGAAAGAAATACTGACTATTACTGAGTAAATACTGTCCAATACTGAAAAATAATAATAGTACTCAATCAAAAATACTGACAAGAAAATATTAATAAAAACCTGTTGATACTAAGAAATACTAAGAGAAATATAGGGAAATATTACAATCGCACATGAATACTTGAGAAATACTAACAACTACATATCAGGGAAGGTTGTGGCAAAAAATACGTAACCGAATAATAACATGATACTTGCAAATACTTAGGATTACTACTAACAACTACTTACGTAATACTTGGTAAAATACGTAGGAATACTTGAAGTTATATTAATAGCTATACGAGGATACCGACAAAATATCAAGATATTAAAGATACTAATGAAATACTTAAAGATACTTCGATGAGATATGGATGAAATACTAACAAATTACTAACAGAAATACTTAATGATAATGACAAAATACTAAAGATAGTGACTATGTTCAAGTAACAAAGACTCCAGTAATATCTACACCTAGGGTCCACGGCTCCAATATTTTTCAATAATAATCAGTATGCTTCTGTATTAATCTAGTAGGTGTCAGTATTTGTTAGTATTTTTCTTATTACGAATACCGAGTTGGATATTGATATTCGTATTTTTATTTTAGTACTCGTCGGTATTTGTTAGTATTTATCAAGATTTGATTTGGGTGTCAGTATTTTGTATCTTTCAATTCCAAGTAGTTGGAAGTATTCGTTAATGTTTATCAAGTATTTTTATTATGACCACCGATTAGGAGTTGCAGTATTAATCTACAAGTATTGTTTTTAGTACCTTTAAGTATTTTGTTAGTAGTTTGATAAAGTCATCATTATCTTCAAGTATGAATACTGATTAGGCCAACAACAGGTTTGCTTCACTTCAATACTTGTCAGTATTTCCATCTTTCCTCTTGTAAAAGGGCATTTGTAGCACTCAATAGTCCACTCCATATACTTCAGTAATACTCAGGTTTTTAGTAGTGTTGTTGGTATTTCCTAGTAACAAGCTTGCATAGTTGTCGTTGTCCGTACTTGTTTCCATATTTCACTAATACTAAGTAGGCCTGCAACACAGTAATGCAGTGCCACTCAGTGTTTGAGCATCTCTCTTATCAACACCATTAAGTGTTTGAGCAAAGAAAGATAGTAGTACTGTGCGGAATCAATCAATACTAAAACTAAGGTTAGCAACTAGAACGCATGATCGAATACAAAAGCCATCAAGAAGAGCTCCGATATATTGGATGATACTTAAATGTACTGAACAGACTTTCAGTATAAGACATTCAGTGTTCAGCATTCTTCAGATTTAATCTAAGTTCTATACTGAACATCTAAAATCAGCATTCAATCTGCATTCGGACATTCTATGCTTACCCAGGCCGGTAGCAACGTCCAGCCTGCTGCCCAACTTGTCCTGGCTGGCAGCAGGAGCCACCTTTGGGAAAAATTTTCTATAATAATTGGGGAAAAATTGGCTATAATAATTGGGGAAAAATTGGATGGCTCACATCGATCGAGAGCGGCCGATCCGACGGGCTACAAAGGTTGTAGGCAATGAGAGTAATGCGTGGAGGCAAAAAATTGCCTCACGTTATGCCTATGACATGGGCCATGAAAGCAAAATCGCTTCCTCATCGCTTCCACAAAACGAAGGGATTAAGAATGGGCGGTAATCGCATTCTCGTTATTCGTGTTTTTGGTGAAGGGTAAAATGGTAACTCCATAAACGTAACATATGATTCAAGTAAGTACTATAGTTAGAGATGAATATCATCTTATTACTTTTTTTTTAAAAAACCTATAGGGTTCCTAGGGTTCGTCGTGCGTGCACAATGGAGTCGCCGCCGCCGCCGCCGGCGGTGGGAGGCGATCGCGCGAGGCCTTCTTCCTCCTCTTCAGGGCACCGCGTACGGCCGGTACCTCTCCGTATCGAACCTGGAAGCGCCGCGCAGCCACCGCGGTGTCCAAGTCCTCCAGCGCAGCTACATCTCGGAGTACCTGGAGCCCTCCTACGTCCGCTTGCACAACGACGACCAGCGCTCCTTTCCCCTTTCATTTGCTAATTCCTTTCTAAGAACACTGAACCTGCAAATTCCTGATGAACACAATGTGTATTCAGACGTATTCAGTATTCAGACTTATCTCTGAACCTTTCTTTCTCAGTACAATGTGTACTCAGACTGAACCTGCTAATTTCCATTGATGATTTTTCTTTCTCAGATCTGCAACATTCATTTCTTTGGATATGCAAATGGTTTAGTGAAGCAATTGTCTCGGTTAGATTTTCTTTTCTCGTACATGATGTATATCCTTTTCCTTTCCAGTACACCTGCTATATGGCGCTGATGCTTGGTAGTGGTAGCTAGTGTTAATCAGCATGGATGGGATGAAACCTATATAATCATGATCTGTAAGGTGTACATTCGTTTCAATATTGTCCGATGATTCTGTCCAGCACTTGTTTGATAGGAATTGCATGTTGTTTTTCTTCCAAAGCAAGCAGGCCATCTGCATACCAAGAGAATAGAAGCAGTACTGCCTGACTGCCTCTCGCTACAGGGTTACGTTTGGAAATCATATGTTGGAAATGTCGATGACAAAATACCAGCAACTGTGATCTTGACATCACTGAGTGATTGAAAGATACGTAAATGTGCAACCCGTCAGATGCTTATTCTCCATTTATAGGATTGTCAGATGCTTTGATCACTGAAGTTCTCACTGCTTGTTTGACTCCTCTAGAAAACTT
This sequence comes from Hyparrhenia diplandra, assembly GCA_015847255.1. Taxonomy (NCBI): domain Eukaryota; kingdom Viridiplantae; phylum Streptophyta; class Magnoliopsida; order Poales; family Poaceae; genus Hyparrhenia; species Hyparrhenia diplandra. Next base: position 348,971 of record JADLZK010011263.1, on the reverse strand, counting down.
CTCTTATGTTGTCAACCATGCAGCTCTAACCAGGTTCTCATCTTGTGAAGATTTTGCCAGATGGAATTCTTTTTTGTGTTAGCTCAATCAATTCTGAGTCATGATCCAGCTAATAATGAAGCAAAAACTGAAGGTGTCATCCTATTGGATTTGCCATTGAGAACAGCTCTGTAAATTCAGTACCAGATTTTTTTTTTCCGAACTACGATTTTGCGGACAACAGCAACACATTGAATTTTGTAAAGTATGTTGATGTAAAGGCGTACCAGTTCTAAATCAGTATCTTTTAGAGTAGTATATCATGTGTCGATGTAGTCTAATTCAGTTATTGCTCGTGGCCTGGCATCAATTTACATGACTCGTGTATGAAGTATGAGTTAATTGATCAAATGATGGGAACTGATTTTAATTGATCTATTCCATGTATATATAACCTCGTCCAACTGTGCGTTTACCATATCCATTTTTTTTTTTTGTCTGAAACCCCGGACAACAGCAACACATTGAATTTTTAGCGCTTTTTTTTTTTTTTTTTTTTGCTTAGTCCGATATTTTTTTGTTTCAAATAAAATCGTTCTCGGTTTCTATCAAAAATAATTCAATAGCTCAATGGTTGGTTAGACAAGTTGAATATAAAACCCTGGCTCCCAGGATCAAAACCTATGGAGGCCATATTTTTTTTGAACAGTGCTTGTATTATTTTTTTTTGTTTTTGTTTTTTTCTCTATGCCCTTTATTTATTTATTTTGCAACTTTTTTTTTCATAGACACCTCATTTAAAGCTTCAAATGATTTAGAGATAGTGGTGATACACATATCTCACATGTGGCGACATCTCTCATATAGTCATATTGGTCGTAGTGAGACATGTATCCTTTTTTGTGAGGATGTGCACCACCACTTTGTCGAAATTCATTGAAACTTTTTTTTCATGACTATATACCCAAATGGTGTGTCCATGCAAGTTTTTAGATTTTTCTAGCTAGGTTAGGTATTTTAACATTTATTCTTTAATAAATTAATAAATAATTACAATAATAGGTAAATTTGCTCTAAAATTTGCACAAATGCACACAACATCTTAGTTTGGATCCATGAACACCCCTATTAAAGTGGCTCCTATAGGGTTCAAGCTTGGAGGTTTGGGTTAAACTCAAGGTGTGTTACCGTTGTGCTAGTAAAGTGTTTTTGATAGGGTTCGAACCTACCATTCAGCAGTCTAGACCATGATTTTAGAAATTTTTTGAAAAAAATCATCACATTTGGAATTAGTACGAGGAAAAAAGACTAGTTATAAGTTTTAGCTACAAATTAAAAAGAGAAATAAGTGTTCTTCAATAATTTGAAATTAAATCTGCCCGAGAGTCCAATCCAAGATGAAATTAAAACAGTGTTTTTATGGTGCATCGTCACACTCTTCGTGCCCATATAAATTCGAGAAATATGTCCAAACAGAGTGGAGTTCACCCTTAAGATGAATTGAAATAGGCAATCATTAAATTAAATAAATCTCTAAACCTCACATGCTCATACTAGCACACGTCTAGACATCAGAATGCATATTGTGATCAATGAATCATCTCTGCAAGTCGCGTGACTATGCAACAAGATACATATCACTTTTTTTTTGACAACAAGATACATATCACCTTACAACGGGTGAACATATTTGCTAGTAGATTCTGAAACCTACCAACAGACAGTGAACCTGGAACAGTTTGAGCTGGTGCGCCCTGTGAAAGTGCTCCTCCCTTATCATATATCAGTATAAGTTGATGATCTTTACAACTCTGCCAACCACAATAGAGTTGGGGGCAGTAGAAAAATGGGGAACAATTTACTCCACAGGACGGTTGCTTAATCAAAAGGCAACTCCTGTTTACCTGAACATGGTGCTCCGGATCTATCTGCTCGTCAGAGCTCAGAACGAACGGAAACAGATTACAGGTGATTTCGTCAGATTCCTGTTACAAGCTGCTTATTGAGTAATTAGTTTTCATCATCAGATCAACAGCTACCTGAACGAGCTGACCTTCATTCAGAGCTGCCAAACTTACTAGAATGGGCAAACGGCCAATGAACTCTGAATTGGACCATATCTAACAAGATTACCACTCTCAACCTGCCAATGCAATTGGATTATCCCGTTAATGAGTATGCAAGGAACAATTATTGAGACATGATATCTAAGCAAATACATATAGATCTACAATGCACATAATATCTAAGCAAATACAGATTGGCAAACATATAGATTATTTAATCTCAATAATATGAATGAACAACCATTGTTAAAAAACTGCAGGCAAGAGTGCCTTGAATCTGCAGAGTGCCTTGAAACCATGAATCTGCAGAGTGCACTCTCAGAGATAAATATTGTATTGTAAACAACTAAACATCAGGAAGCACCTGATCAGGTGTCGAGTGCATGTAAGAAAATTCAAGTATTATGCTTCCACTTGTTTCAAGATAGCTAGGACTGATGTGTATTATTTGAACAACATAGGCACAATTATCACGTTAACAGTTAGAACTAATAAGCTACTGTTTTCCACTACCAACACATTTGATGTTTCTGGTGTCTAATACGGCAGCAGTATGTATAATTGGCAAGGGTGGATCAACTATTAATGACCTTCAGTCCCATAATTGGCAAGGGTGGATCAACTATTAATGACTTTCAGTCCCAGTCTGGGGATCAACTATTAATGACTTCCAGTCCCGCTCATGATTATATAATTGAGTTCAGAAACCTTGCTGATATAGCAATCTCTAGCTGATAAATGTTGGACACAAGCTTCTAAAGACATCCATCCTAACGCTTGCCAGTAAATGTAAACACAGTACATAAAATTATTTGTTCACTGCTCAATACCCATCAGAAGAACAAAGGATGGATGATCAACACCTACTGCCACTTATTCAATCCAATTTGCAGATAAAAAAACATTGAACCAAACTGTATTCCTTAGGTACTAAGGAAGGTCGGCTACAATCTATCTTTTATTTGCAATGAGCTCACCGGATCTTGCTCATTCAAAGGGAAATTGCACGAAGTCCGAGTTCAGCAAAGACTCAAATCGCACATAACGCAAGGAGAGATGGGGATATCAAGAGAGAATGTACCTGAAAATGAGGGACCGATGTACTTGCAAAGGATCCGTTCACCATCGCCAAGGAGAGGATATGACGGCGGGCAACCTCTGCGCAAGCTGGCGCCGCTCGCGTGAGCCGTGGAGGGCGGGCCGGCGGGCGGCCGCCGTGCGACGGGCGATGGCGGGCAGGGCGAAGCGAAAGTACAGGCCGGGCGAACGCGCGCGAGGGCGCGGGCGGCGGGGAGGAGCGATAGGTGTCGGGCGGGGCGGATCGGGTAGGGCCGCGTGCGGTGGTGGGATCACCGAACGATGGGTATACAATGACCGTGATACCCTTCATGAAAAAATTAAGATTTTAGGGAGGCAATGGAAGGCAACGCAAGGCAATTTCAAGTACCGTAGAAGGCCTCTTTTTATTTTAGTACTCGTCGGTATTTGTTAGTATTTATCAGTATTGATTTGGGTGTCAGTATTTTGTATCTTTCAATTCCAAGTAGTTGGAAGTATTCGTTAATGTTTATCAGTATTTTTATTATGACCACCGATTAGGAGTTGCAGTATTAATCTACAAGTATTGTTTTTAGTACCTTTAAGTATTTTGTTAGTAGTTTGATAAAGTCATCATTATCTTCAAGTATGAATACTGATTAGGCCAACAACAGGTTTGTTTCACTTCAATACTTGTCAGTATTTCCATCTTTCCTCTTGTAAAAGGGCATTTGTAGCACTCAATAGTCCACTCCATATACTTCAGTAATACTCAGGTTTTTAGTAGTGTTGTTGGTATTTCCTAGTAACAAGCTTGCATAGTTGTCGTTGTCCGTACTTGTTTCCATATTTCACTAATACTAAGTAGGCCTGCAACACAGTAATGCAGTGCCACTCAGTGTTTGAGCATCTCTCTTATCAACACCATTAAGTGTTTGAGCAAAGAAAGATAGTAGTACTGTGCGGAATCAATCAATACTAAAACTAAGGTTAGCAACTAGAACGCATGATCGAATACAAAAGCCATCAAGAAGAGCTCCGATATATTGATGATACTTAAATGTACTGAACAGACTTTCAGTATAAGACATTCAGTGTTCAGCATTCTTCAGATTTAATCTAAGTTCTATACTGAACATCTAAAATCAGCATTCAATCTGCATTCGGACATTCTATGCTTACCCAGGCCGGTAGCAACGTCCAGCCTGCTGCCCAACTTGTCCTGGCTGGCAGCAGGAGCCACCTTGGCCGGTCCTAGCCTTGGCAGCGGACAGGCAACTGCATCCAGAACTACGCGTATGCCTAGGCCGCAGCCTTGGCTGGCAGCAGCCGCTCAACCCCGTGTCCAGCAGTCGCATCCATTCTGCCTTTCAGCTTGATGCGGCAAGTGCCTAGGCACGTCCAACCCGACACCCAGCTCGTCCTGGCCTTGGTGGCTCCGCTGCCGCTGCTCTGATCTAAATAGGATGTTGCCGCCACCGTGGTGGACACAGGAAAGGGCCCGCCAACTGCGAAGGAGATCCACGGCCGGGTGCAGGGATGGAAGAGGTCCGCCACCACCAGCATGTAGGGAGTCACCGTCGGTCACCAGATCCACCACGGACATAGGCCCTCTTCGCTTGGCTTATCACCCAGCCAGGTCAGTGATATTTTCTCTCACAAAGATCGTCAAAGAAGAAATGCCTGCCAGCCAGCCTTCTTCTCACAAAGATCAGTAGTAGGTCAGCCAGCCGAACAGGCTCATAAGTACATGCAGGTTGGGCCGCGCCGCCGGTATGCACAGCTGGGAAAGGCGAGCGCGCGTCGGGTAAGCCGGGCCTGGGTGCTGCTGGCTGAGGGAATGGGGGCGGCTCAGAGGAGGCTAAGGGAGTGGGGCGGTCGGGGAGATGGCTGCGCCAGGCCGACGGGAATTGGGGCGGCGTCGGTGGAGTTTGCGGTGTCGGGGACGGACGCGGGGAAGCGAGGTGTCGGGGTGGTGGAATGTGCTTCGTTTGGTGGAGTCGGACCGGGGTGCGGGTCACGTCGAGCCTGGGTTGGTCGAGTTGGACGGGGCTAGGCTGGTTGAGTGGAGTCGGATTGTGTCATGGTGGTGTAGTATACTATAATAATCTATTCTATCTACTACACCCAACCAAGCACAGGCATCCTAACCAACCATACCGGATTCGACCTCCACTTCCAACCCGTTAAGCCCTAAGAGTTTTCCCTGCAAGTTTGGTTGGGCATGTATGCCCCTCAAAAAAATTTTTTTAGCTGTGTGCCCAACTTGAACTTTCTTTTGTCCCACGTACTCTTCCGTTCAACTTTCGTTTGTTTTCTTCCATTTGGGCGTAGTGACTTGGGATCGGAGAATACAAATGTCGAAAATACCCTTTGAAGCCACTGAATTAAACACACACACACTGAAGAAAAGACACAGATTAAAAAAAAGCGGTCGGGTTCCAATTTCTCGGAGGAGAAATCACTAGCTATTGGGGAGAGAGGAATTTTTTTTCTATAGTCAATTCTTTTATTTGCTAGATTGTCACACCTGATGGTGGCGCCACGAAGTGAAGACCGGCAACGATGAAGGAAAGCGCCTCATGTAGTTTACGTTTCGTGTTAAGTCTATGACATGTGGACCCGCGCGGTCAGGTCTGTAATAAGCGTACTTAAGCCAGGCCGTGTCCGACTGAGACACTCATCTATCATTCTGAAATCGAACTCACGAAGCCAAGGCAGAGGGCTTGCCCCCCTCCCGCTTCATCGCCCATCCCGATTCCCCTTGTCGTGCTCATGTCGCCGGGCGTCGCCCGAGGGCCAAGGGTTTGTCACAAGTGGTATCGGAGGCGTTAGTCCCTCGGCGTGGGTGTGCGACGTCCGTCGTCAATCACTAGCGCTAGTTATCCCCCACCTCCCCGGCACTCCACCACCACCACCACCATGACATCCTTCCACCGGCCAAATTCACCGTCCACAATGGACTACTTCGTCTCCAACACCGACGCGGCAACACTTGCCCACGGGTGTTCGGTTGGGGTTCGGCATCGACAACCGGTTCGGCGGTGTGAACCGAGCGGCGGCGCCTCAAGTCAATCGCTTTTACTTCATCGGTCCCTTCGGATCGAGAAGGCAAGGGTTGCAAGACGTGTTCTTGCATAAAATTCCTAAGCTGATACTTGTCATCAGTCAGAGTGGAACCAATGGGACACACCAAGCCATCGGCGCAGAGACCAAGCTCATCATCGGCTATGACGCCAGCGCAACACACAGAGGAGGAACGCTGCGCTATGAAAAGGTAATGGAACAATTTGACATTTTGTTTACACAAATGAATCAGATTGGGGTCGCCCAGCAGCAGCTCAAGTCACAGATGGATTTGCGCGGCGCTGCGATGGATGACTATGCTAATGAGCAGCGCATGATCTCCAATCAAGTGAAGGCCACCGTCAAGCGTGGCGACCTCACGCTCGAGCAAATGCGAACCGAAGCCAAGTATGATGATGCGTAAGAAGTCGGCAAAGTGACTCGGTGCAAAGTGTTTTCGGGAAGAACCGCACTTTGATAATGTCTTTGCGCACAACAAAGGGAAGAACAAAGTTGAGAGTCACAGACCACATACACACAGGCCAGAGGGTCACAAAAATCGCCAAATGCAGTATCAGGCTATGCCCAAGATGCAGTTCCCCATTGTCGAAGGCTCAGATCCCAAAGTGTGGCAAGATAACTGTACAGGATACTTTGCTCTATATGCCATTCTAGAGGGCATGTGGGTTACTGCAGCCACCATCAATTTCAAGGAAAATGTTGCAAAATGGTGGCAATCTTATAAGCAAAAACACACCAAGATGACTTGGAAACAACTGTGTAAGGCTGTGGATGCAGAGTTTGGAGCAGATGATCTCGGAGGCGACAATGCAAGAGTTCTTTGGAATACAAAACAAACAAGAATAGTGGATGAATATTCTGATCACTTCAATACTCTATGGTTCAACATCATCATGCATAATTCCAAAATATGATGACCTATTCTTCACACAGAAGTATGTCCAAGGCTTGAAAGATGACATCAGAGCTGTTGTTGAGCCACAAATGCCTCAGACTGTGACAAGGGCTGCAACTATAGCAAAGATACAACAAGGTCTCCTTGATAGAGCAAAAGTAAAAGGAGCAAGAACTTACCAACAACACAGGCAGTATGGGCCACCAAAGTGGGACACCAAACCACAGCAAACATCTACTCAGCTGTGGAAGGACAGGCAGCTCAGAGACTATAGAAAAACCAATGGTCTCTGCTACAATTGTGGAGAAAAAATTTGTACCTAGTCACCTTGAAGTATGCACCAAGAGACAAAAGCCTCGTGTCAACACTTTAGCTCTGAATGACTTGGATAGAGAGTTGATCGATGAGCGGGTTCTGAATGAACCGGCAAAGAAAGATGCTCTACAACAAGAGTTTGGGGAATTATCAATCAATGCATTATCTAGTGTTGATCATAATGATTGTCTAAAAATCAAAGCAAAAGTGCAGGACAAAGTCATGATTGCTAATGGACAGTGGCAGCTCACATAGCTTCATTAGCTCAGCCTTTGTTTCACTAGCAAAGCTCCCAACAGTCTCAATACCCCCGAAGAAAGTCAGATTAGCCAATGGAGAGCACATATTGACAACCAAAATGGTCAAACAACTAAAATGGTACTGTTAGGGTAATACTCTCACAACTGACATGGTGGTGCTGGACATGCATCCCTATGATGCCATATTTGGTATTGATTGGCTAAACAGTCAAAACCCCATGAACTGTAACTGGCAGACCAAGACTCGTCAATTTTTAGAGGAGGGCAAACCAGTTACCATCCAGGGAGTTCAAGACAAACCATTGCACATTACACCCATATTTGCCTAAAAAGTCCACAATTCAGCCAAAGGCAATGAGCTCTAGGCCTATGTCCTCCTAGATCTTATACTAGCCAACCTAGACAACCAGCATAAAACAAACCAACCCAACAACCAAAACCCACCTATTGCAGACATTTTGCTCACCTATGCAGATGTTTTCCAAAACCCAAACTCCCTACCACCATAAAGAACCTATGACCACTCCATACCTTTACTACCAGGAGCTATCCCACCAAATTCTAAACCATATCACTACTCCCCTCACCACAAAACAGAAATAGAAAACCAAGTCCATGAACTATTACAATCCGGACTGATAACCCACAACCATAGCCCATTTGCATCCCCTGTGCTCCTAGTCAAAAAGAAAGATGGCAGTTGGCGTTTTTGTGTCGACTACAGAAAATTACATGCCGTCACCATCAAAAACAAGTTTCCAATGCCTGTGATTGAAGAGATCCTGGATGAATTAGCTAGAGCTCAGTACTTTACCAAGCTTGATATGAAAGCTGGTTATCATCAAGTGAGAATGGTGCTAGAAGATGAAGCCAAAACAAAATTTAAAACACATCAGGGCATTATCAGTTCAAGCTCATGCCCTTTGGGCTCACTAATGCACCTGCTACCTTCCAATGTTTGATGAACCACATTCTCCAACCATATTTGAGGTAGTTTGTGCTAGTTTTTTGGATGACATCCTAATCTACAGCCCAACCTTGGAGGACCATGCTATACATCTTCAGCAAAGTCCTAGAACAACTAAGAAAACACAGACTTTGCCTCAAGAGAAGCAAGTGTTCATTTGCACAAGACAACCTAGAGTACTTAGGCCACATCATCTCAGGAAAAGGGGTGTCCACTGACCCCTCCAAAATTCAAGCAATGCTAGCTTGGCCTGTACCTACATCAATCACTAAGTTGAGAGCCTTCTTAGGCTTAACAGGGTACTATTGAAGATTCAACAAAAACTATGGTATCATGACCAAGACTTTGACAAATCTCCTCAAGAAGAAACAGTTATAGTGGTCACCACTAGCACAAGAAGCTTTTGAGAAAACAAAGCTGGCTATGACTCGAGCACTAGTCCTCACTCTACCTAATTTCTCAAACACATTCGTAGTTGAGAATGATGCATGTCAAGAGGGGATTGATGTTGTCCTAATGCAGTGAGGCCAACAAGTAGCTTACTTGAGCAAAGCACTAGGTGCTAGACACAAGGCCTTGTCAATATAGGAAAAAGAATTTCTAGCCCTAATCATGGCTGTGGAAAGGTGGAGGCACTATGTTCAAAGGCAAGAGTTCATCATCTTGACTGATCACAAGTCCTTGGCATATTTAAATGAACAAAACCTCCATTCTGACATGCAAAGAAAAGCAATGACTAGGCTCATGGCGCCCGTGTAGCTGCCGAGAAGTCCCACGCGGTTGCGGGTGTCGGTGGAGAGGAAGAAGCGGCCGATGTTGTGTTGTTGTCGATGACGATGTCGATGATGGCGGTCGCGTCACCCGGACCACGCCGCTACCCTCGTCCGGCTAGAGGATCGCAGGGTGAGTCGCCGCCGATGGCGTCGTCGGGCGGGGTGGCGCCCGAGCGGCGCGCCGGGGCGCCCGGCCCGCCGGGGCGACGGCTGCCGCTGGGCTGTCCTCCAGCGTGGTCGCCGTTGTCGTGGAGCGGAGAGGGAGGTAGCTGAATCTTCGGATGGTGTAGAGGTACTCTAGGCGGCGAAGACGCGTCTCGATCTAGTCGAAGCAAAGACCGATCTTGGCACAATTGTCGCCGAGGAGGTCCTTCAGTGCAAGGTGGGCGTGGCTGACCGCGTGCCGGCAGCTTGATGGTCTGGGCATCGCGGACTTGAGGCGTGTAGGCACGGCGCTGCGCCTCGATGGGTCTGGAAGGACCAACAGGATGGCATTCAGCCGAGAGCTGTTGACGTTGTATCTTTGACAATTGACGCTCTTCAGGGCGGCCACGCTTATTAATCTTGGTGACGGCCGTTCAACCTACTTCTAGATGGACCATTGGCTGCAAGGTGATTGCATCAAATCCATTGCGCCCAAGGTGTTCGCAGTTGTACCAAGCAGGACAAAGGTGGCTAGTGTCGTCGATGCCCTGAACGGAGACGCATGGGCAAGGCACATCGTTGGTCCGACCACCATGGCCATGCTGGTGGAGGTGTGCAAGCTCTGTGATCTGTTGGACCAAGTGGCCCTGCATGAACACCCGAACACCTTCTCCTGGAAGCTGACGGTGGGATAGAACTAAATAGCTGCGTCTGCTTAAGGGGCGATGTTCTTCGGGTCATCTTCGCCGTTGGGGGCCAAAGAAATCTGGAAAACTTCGGCGCCGCCCAGGATTCGTTTCTTCTTCTGGCTCGTCATGCACGACAGATGTTGGATGACTAGAGACGATTCCACCATGGCTTGCAGGATTCTAACCAATGTGTTATGTGTGTCCAAGCGTCAGAAACCATGGACCATATCTTGCTTGGGTGTGGTCTAAGGAGAGAAGTTTGGCATATTTATTTGCGCAAGCTGAACTTGTAGGATGTTGTGGTGGTCACCGAGGAGCGAGCCATGGTTTGGTGGCTGCGTACCAGGAAGCTGCTACCCAAGCAGATAGGGCTTCAACTCCTTCTTCGCCGTCGGTTGGGTTATGTGGAAAGAAAGAAACACAAGAACTTTCAACTCGGTCTCCAGGACTGCGACGCAGCTAGCCTTGCAGGTCTACGACGAGCTCCTAGCCGGTTTCAGTAGGGTGAACTCGTTGCTTTTGCTAGCTGGCTGATCCCGCCTGTGCTTTGTCGCTCAATTCTTCATTATGTAATCGTTTAATTCTGTGCTAGGTCGCGGGGTTTCGGTAATCATGCGACTATCGTCTCCCCTCTAGTTGTAACAAAAAGATTTTGCTTGATAAAAAATGCGCCAAAGGGTTATCAGAAAAAAAAAACTTATGCAGTTATCTAAATAATTTGTAACTTAGAGATTTATTTAACAATTGTTGCACTCTAATTTATCTTAGAATTAGACAAAAAGACACATGAACTTGTATATATAAGCACATGTTACTCTAATGTATGTCATATTCAGGTTCATCTTGGAATTAGACTCCAATACGTATCTGAACTACATAGTTGTTTGGCTGATCGTTTTCGGATAAACCGATTGATATATATAGATACAAAATGCCCTTTGGGTCGGGTCATCCGATCGAAATTCCACAAAACTCTTCGCCGCCTCCGTCGGATACCTCTCGTCTCCACGACTCCTCTTCAGACCCTTTTGCTTCACGCGGCGCCGGGCGCTGCTGTGCCTGTCGGGGCGCGGGGCCGCGGGCGGTCCGGTGGCGGGCGCAGGCGCGGCGGCGGGAATCTAGCCCCGTCCAGCCGCAGTCGCGGGAGCGGCGGCAAGATCCAGCCCGGTCCGCGGCGGCGCTGGTCTCGGCGGCGATTTCCGGACGAGGCGGGGCACTGCGTCAGCTGGAGGTTCTACTGTACTCTTTGCTTTCTTATTATTATTCTGCAACTTAGGTAGGCAAAAGTGCAACATGAGAAATTATGAAATATGACATGGAATTCGCACGCCGTCGAAATATGAGTCGAAATTTACACGTTTTATGAAATATATCCCGCGAATTGTTATGAAATCTAATCTTCTCCGGATTTTTAGATTTCTGATATTCGAGAAATTGTTTTGTACTGTTTGGAACATGAAAAAGACATCTTTACCCTTCTCTTTATTTCTTCCGTCGCTGTCGCTGGTCAGTCAAGGAAAAAACACCCGAGCGCTGCCATCCTCTTTGCTCTCGCGCCCGCGACAGAGAGGGCGCGCCGTCGCCGCCTGTCCGGCCTCCGCCGCCCGCCCGCCCGCGCCGCTCCAGGTATGCCCGGCACGCGCCCCTCCTCCCCCTCGCCTCCTCCTCCCTTCCCCCTCGCCTCCTAGGGCCTCATATCTTCCCAGTCCTTTCACCTTGATGTCGTGAAATCTTCAGCCAACGATAAGAAACATGCATGTCAAAAGAATTAGAAATCTTGGATTCCACATGTGTGTCTAGTTCAGGTTTTTACCTCCTCTGACACTGTAGAAATCGTCTTCGCTTTCGGAATCTAACCAGGGCCTTGTTTCGAAGGACAACTCGTCTTTGCTTCCTGGGCACATGGAGACGCATGTTACTATGTTAGCAGAACCAAATTAAGGGTGTTGATGTATCAAAGTCAAGTGCCAAAGTGGCTTTGCAATTAAAACTTACACAAAGTATGTTTTTTGCGGCTACAACTTCACTTCTACAAGGTAAAGCAGCAATTGCATTGGAAATACAATAAATGTTGTGGTAACATTAAAACTAAAAAGAAAATTCCCAAGGATTGTGACAGAGAGTTCCTACCTTTAACTATTACTGTCAGAAAAGGTGAAAGGCTTGACTTTTTTGGTTGTGAAAGAGGCGTCCTGGAGGGCACCGAAGGGATAGGAATAGGAGGCGTCCAGGAGGTGTCCAGGGTCTTTGAAATGAGGGAGGGGCATTGATGTCGTTTACAAGCCCCAAACAGTGCAAACAGATGGCTGGAATTTCAGAAATCCTGAAAAGACTAAATTTCATAACAATTCATGGGACATGGGTCATATTTCATAAAAGCGTGCGAATTCCGGTCATATTTCTGTGGTGTGCGAATAACAGATTAAATTTCATAATTTCTCATGCAATATCCAGACTACTAGAGTAAATTTGTCTATAATATACAAAAAGCTTTGTGTTCTCCATGGAAACATGGTTCCTCCTGTGTGTAAAAACATAGCTTTTATGTAGCACACTATTCTGTGCTGATGGATAAATTTATTACTATCACAGTTTACACTGTTTTGTATTTGGACCAGTTTGGTTTTGGTTTTGCTGTCTATTTGTTACCATGATTACAGACTTGTTACATATTTTTACTCCAATCCCTAGATGAAGCCTGGGTTGTGAGGTCCATGCTTGTAAAAAGCCATACCAACTTTTTGTTCATTTTGAGAAAGTAAGACAAATGCGAGGCTACTTGAGCTACTGATGCTTGTTGCTATGCAATTTCCTTCACGTTTCATGTTTGTGATATATCCACTGATGCAGTGCTGCTTCTCTTCCAAGCAGATTCTGGATGTCACATATCGGAGCTATTGGGGTTTCACATCTTTTATGCCTTTGAGTGTGAGCAGTGTGATCGAAATAGAGTCTGCATTATGGTGGAGGCTGAGGTTGCTGTCCACAGAATGTTTGATCATTGCACATGTGGCCTGAGAAAGGAAATGTATTTTATTTTCTTGAAGAACAAAGGAATTACCCAAGATGTCTCTTTTCTACAAACACCATATTTGAGGAATGTATGTGATCATGATCATAATGTACGAGAGCTCAACATAGGTCTTTGTGAAAAACTTCAAGATAGGACGAAGGTGATAAATCTAGTTTGGAGCCGTCAGCATGGTATAATGGGAACTACTGCTAACTTTGCTTTCTCTACAGGGAAGTGTTTTAGAAAGAACGGTCGGAAACTGTTTGATCGCCAGCTTGTCAATTACAGTCATATTGACTCTTGCAGGAAGGAGTCCTTTGATGGTACACATTTGTCTTGGTGCTGGGTTCATACTTGTTGTGTTGCATTCTTCATCACCTAGCTAATGCTAACAATGGCCTTGCAGGTTCTGAACCTGGTCAGAAAGGTTGCCTTGATGTTTATGCATCGTTCAATAAATATGTAGAGGGTCATGCGCATCAAGCAGTGAATCATGGATTGCAGGTACCCACATATCCTTTGGTGGTGCTTCCAAAACATCTTGATAGGTCATGCGGACTTTTATATTTATATCTGCATTGAGATATATAGGAAATCCATATGCTATATATACTCCCTCCGTCCCAAAAAAGAATGAAATCCTGCAATTCATTTTTTTTCCAAAAGAATGTAATTGTAGACATAGAGATCACCTTTTCTAATAAAAATACCACTGCATGTTTAAAAATACCACTACATGTTTTAAAAACTACCATACTTTATCCATCCATGAAAAGAACATTCTAGAAGAAAACCATTTCTAGAATGATGAAGGTGAGGTAAATGCGTAATTTTACACCTATATTAATCTTGCCGCAAATGCGAGGTTTACATTCTTTCTGGGACGGAGGGAGTAACTTCCAACAGCTTGTTTCCTTTCAATTTGGTAATGATGTAAAAATGTATACACTGACATGATATAAATAAGTAAATGTCCTTGCTTCCCAGAAAATATCTATTTCAGATAACTCTTGAAAGACCTGTCTCAAACAATGTAGCTGTTGTGTTGTATGTGCCTTCTATATATTTCTATTGCTACAATTCATTTCTATGGTGTCATATTCTATTGCACAGGTCAAGCCACTGTGGGAGTTACCTAATAATGTGGACATTGCTGATCTGAAGCTGTTTTTGGAAACACAACTTGGACTGGTAATGATATGCCAGTGCTGTTCTTGTTTAATTTTCTGTTTTATTTTCCATTTTAGCATCTGTTGTGGCTTCCAGATGCAGGGTGTTTAATAATATTTGATATCTCATTTAGGATTTGCGATCACCCCTTCATGTGAAGAATGATGAAATGATTCTTCTTTTATTGAAACCCTATGGCCTAGAAAAAGAACTTCGGTATATCTTTGTAAACTGACCTCTTCATCATTCTTCTCACTCTCAATATAAATGGTTGATATTTAACCCTTTTTTCTTTGTTAATGTAGTTTTGTGGGAAGACTCTCTATAAAGGCCTCAAGTGAACCTTCAGAAATCGTGATGAAACAAAATGAAATAGCTGGGTTTACACAATCAGAAGGATCTAAGTTTCATGAGATGGGAGTTAAATTCAAGTCTGCAGGTATATGCTATACTTGTAGCCAGGAGCCAACCCTTGGTTTGCTCCGTCAACTCTGTGATCATATATACAGAAGCCATTCATCTTCCAAGAGTTCTGGTTTTACTCCATTGGTCGTCTATAGCATAGGCTGGATTATGAGCCTACGGAGCCTAGGTATACACCAGAGACATTTATACTCATTATTCAAAGTTTCACCTAAGCTCCTACTTTCTCATGGTTTACCAAACAAGTTTCAAGAAGACGATCATGTTCATCCAACCCTAATGGAGATCGTAGTAGGCAACCTGCCAGATCTGCCACAAGAGATCCTGATAGATATATTTTGCCTTCTGGAGATCCCTGACCTTGTGCGTGCAGGCTCTGTTTGCTCCTCCTGGAGCTCAGCATATGCCAGAATAATTAGCATTGGGATGTACAGACGTCTGCAGACACCATGCCTCATTTACACCACTGAATCTGCTGGTGAGAGTGTTGCTTGCCTCTACAGCCTTGCGGAAAATAAGGCCTACAGATTAACTCTTCCAGAGCCACCTGTCCACAGAAGGTATCTAATTGGGTCCTCACATGGGTGGTTGATTACTGTTGATGAGCAGTCTGAGATGCACCTTGTCAATCCGATCACAAGTGAACAGATTACTCTCCCATCAGTGATCACCATAGAGCAGGTTACAGCCATCTTTGATGATTCAGGTGTAATCTGTAAGTATCGATACTCACCACACACTGCACAGGGGCGAGCCGGGGACACCTTAACGCTTGCCCCTAATAAGTTGCGGGACCACCTACACCATAAGGCACTTCTATTTCACGATACATCTGTAGGAGGAGGCTATCTCGTGGTGTTGATCCACAGTCCATATGGGCAGCTTTCATTTGCTAGGTCAGGGGATGAGAAGTGGACCTGGCTGCCACAACACACGCATATTCAGGACTGCATCTACAAGGATGGTCTATTATATGCGGTGACAGTATTGGGTGAAATTGTTGCCTTCAATCTCAGTGGAAAAATGGTCACTACAGACATAATTATGGACAGGACACAGGATTCTCATGGGTGTGAGAGGGTTTACATTGTTCAGACTCCATGGGGTGATCTGCTGCAAGTTCGCAGACAAGACCTCCGGGTAAGAGAAGCGCAGGATGGGAACGCGGACCTTGCAATGTTTCAGAACAATACTGTGAGGATTGACATATATAAAGTTTGCACTGCAGAAAAAAGGCTAGTGGAAATAAAAAGCTTGGATGGCCTTGTGTTGTTTCTCGGGCATAACCAATCACTATGTTCCCGTGCTGAGGATTATCCACAGTTGAAACCAAATCATATTTATTTCACAGATGATGCTTGTTCCGTGTCTTTCAAAAGGAGGTGGGGCCGCCGCCTGGTCATTGGAGTCCTTAACTTTGAAACTAAGAGCGCGGAAGAAATGGTATTCCCTCGGCCTTGGTCGAAGAATTGCCATTCTCCATTGCTGATCATACCAAACCTGAGCAAGATGGAGTCCCTTGCACGGCTACACACAACATCTACATCCCTATAATTTGAGTATTAAGGGGCTGTTTTGAAGATGATCGCCTTGGGAATCTTTAGGATTTGATTATAATTTGTACTATGTCCCGAGGTCTTGGAGCTTGACATTCCTAGGCCCTTACTCCCTCTGTCCCTAAATAAAACCGTGTTTCCCTCATAAACATGCTTCCCGAGCTTAAAGGACTATAAAGGGACGGAGGGAGTAGTGTGCAACTCTTTTGCCTGAAACAACTTTTTGGCCAGATACTTTTGTAGTGTGATAGTTGGGACCATATCACACACAGCAACAAAGAGCGATGGCTATTTATTTAATTGCTTGCTGCATATACCCGTCGTAGTGCATTCAGTAATGTTGTTTAGTGAATAAACTGTGGCTCATTTGAGCTACTTGCCCAGTTATTCCAATGTTATGAACGCATGAGTAAATACAAACCGGAAATTTTGGTTGGTTTTTTTTTTTTTTTTTTTTTTTTTTTTGCGAGCAATTTGGGTTAATTGGGTTGCTATTGTCTCAGCAATCTAGAGAAATATGTCTCTGAACTGTGCAAAAAAACTTTTGCTGAGACATTATCCCAAAAAAAAAAAAAAACTTTTGCTGAGACATTTGTGCGACTAGGGTTTTAGTTGTTATCAGAGCCCAGATTACTGCAACGCAGATTACAACGTAACAAACGGCGATGAATAGCATGCGAAGACCATGGGCTATAGTGGCCATTGTTAAGCTTTTTTTTTCTTTTTGTAGTTAGGAACATGAGTACGCATAATAATAGCTAATTGTTCTTTACGTAGTATATTAGTGTTTTTATGTTAACTGAGAAATTATAGTGGTATATGTTAACCACATATTTATGCTAAAAAATGATAGTTAAAAAAAAGTACAGTAAAAACTTGGTACTAAAACATCTTTATTTTGGTTCTATTGAATAGATTTGTTCATGAGGATTCGAAACGATTTTATTTTTATTTTATAATTTATCTATGATTTATTATGCATTTTCAAAGTTGCGGCAACTTATTAATTTTAAAAAGATTAATAGATAAGATGAACGAGATTTGGGCCGAATTCGACCCGATAAGGCCCATGAATCGGTTGTCAGGTTGGCCCATATAAACCGTGGAATTTGGGTTGTATTCCTAAAAATTGCATGGTCGTTTTTGCAAAAACAATCTGAGACAGGAGGTTGGACTAGGGCTCGTATTTCACTAAGGCCCCTTTAGATTGAAGGAGAAATGAAGTATAGGAAAAGGAAAATCAAAGGAATGCATATGACATCCCTCTCAATCCTACGGGAATCCTGAAGGAAATCCCTACGTGCAAAAGCCTGCCTTTGGTTGGAGTCGAGGCGGCATTTGCTGCTACTATTTTTTTATTTCAAAAGGCTACCACTTCCCGCACCCGTGAACCTTCCCATCCTGCTATTCCAGAGAGAGACAATTGCGGGCCTGTCTGTGTAACACCCTAGGTGTTAAGCATTTTGAAAGCATGATCATTTGCATATCATCATCATCATTTCATGCATGAGCAAGTGCATAATAGCTTTAATTGAGTTCTATCATTTTATGCTTGCTTGACCTAGCTACTATAGGATCTTTGCTATAATCATGTTTTGGGCCTAGATTATGCCTAGATGTATTTTTTTATCATAATTTAGGACCATGTTTGAGCTTGTGTTTTGATTTAGAAAATTTTTATAAATCAACCCTAGTGTGTCAAAAACCTCTTTGACCCATTTTGAAACTCCTTTCAAAAGTGCTTGATAGAAGTGTTTTTAGCAAAAAGTTTCTATAGATGAAATGAAGTACTTTTTATGTGGAGCAAATGATCTGTTGTGACTTTCTTGTGGAAAGGTTTTGAAATGCCCCAAATAGAGCCCCCCAAGTTCAAGTCAAACCCAAGTCAAATTTCAAACTCTGTTTTTGAATGTTTGATTGACCTTGCTGTTTTTAATTTTAGTTTCAAATCTAGGCCGAATTAGAAAAAGTCCATATTGAGTGTTTTGTAGATCTTGAAATTCTACGCAAAGTTGATGTTTTGACTTTTTCCAAATTCTGCACGAATCTCGAGGCACAGACCAAAAACACGCTGGATCGATGAAAAACAGAGTAGGGGGGACCTATCGGCGGCTCGCCGCGGCCCGGCACCGCCGGGCCGGCGTGGCCAGCGTGCCGACGACCGGCGGCGTACGGGCGGATGGGCGGTGCCGAGATCGTAGCGCCCCGGCTAAATCGGGAGCGCCCGGCGCGCGTAACCTATTCCACTCCCCCGCGCCGCCCGGCCGCTCGGGAAGCGAGCAAGCCGCGTAGCGCCCATTGCCGCCGTGTCGGTGAGCTCCGCCGCCCGTGGTTCGTCGCCGCGCGCAAACCACCCAAATCCGTCCCAGCTCCTTTGCTTAGTCCTCTACTCCAAATCAACCTTGAATCGAGGTATAGGTCAGTACGGACCGTTTCCTCAGCGCTCGGCCGGCGGAAGTCGCCATGGCGCCGTCGGGGCAAGCTCGCCCCTGACTCATAGATCGAGTTTTTTTTTGGCCCGCGCTGGTTCATGTTTCAAGATCGCCCTGGAGGTGCTTGAGCTCTCAAGCTAGATGGTTGAGTGTGAGTCGCCGTCGTTTAGCGGGACGGCGTCGTCGCCGGCGTGTTGCCGTGACGCCGCCCGCCCATGCCGCGTCCGGATTTTCTCGCGGTCGTTGCTCCGTTAGGCTTCTAGGTTGCTTGCATGTAGCGCTACTAGGCCTAGGGGTAGAGACGGCCACTCGTCTCGCCGTCTATTGCGGAGAATGGCGGGGCGCCGGCGTCCAGCGCCGCCCCGCGACCGCCGCTGCCGTCGTCGTCGTTTTGGTAGGTTTCGGTGCAAAACCAAGAGCACCATCGTGACCCTCGCGTCGCGTAGATCGTTGGGTTAATAGTTGACCGATGGTCATCGCCGGCGAAGATCCGCCCGCGGAACCGCCGACCCGCGCCGCCCCTGTTTACGTGTCACTGGCGTGCGGGCCCCGCCCGATTTTTTCTTTTTTTTACGTTTTCGATTTGAATGAAATGCTTAGAAAATTCATATCTTGGTCATTTTGAGTCCAAATTGAGTGAGACAAATTTTGTTGTGCTTGTTAGGAGATAGGCTACAGTATAAAATTATGAAAAATCTATTTTTCTGAGAACTTTTATATAGAGTTTTATTTATGGCCATAAATGCATGGAAATGGAGAAAATCATATCTTTTAATTGGTGCAAGATAAAAAATATGCTTTCTGTATGAAAAGTGCTTGTTTTTGTGAGTAGGATCTAGGAAAAATATATTGCATGGTATGTTCTGTAGAAGAAATGTGATTTTCTATTTATGTGCTTTTTACCATGTGATCTTTAGAAATTCATAGAAAAATAAGTATTAGGGTTTTAGTTGTAAAACTTGGTGTGGTGGTTCTTGATAGGTTTGATTAGATGTTCATACTCAGAAATCTGTTGTCTGACACTTTTCATAGTACAAAGTATTTTCATGCCTAGGTTTGGTGTCAACTTGTCATTTTTGTGTAGGGCTGTACAAGTATGATCTTGCCATGATATTTTTATGGTAGCTGTTACATTCCAGTAGGATGCCCTGGTAATTTTTATAGAATTTTCTGAGGTAGCTGTATATTTATTATAATTGTAGTGCTTAGGAAATAGGCTAGAAATGTATGCTTATATGTTCATGTTGAGTAATTATATTTTTTATTATGTGTTCCTAGCATGATTATGATATGTTGGTATGATTAGTTTGGTGACCTTGCATGTTTTGTCGATTTATTATTCCTAGCATTTATATAATTATAGTGTGCAAGGATAGTGTTTGCTAAGGCATGTTATTTTATGTGCTTTAGATTATCTTTTGGATTGTACAGTAGGTTTATTTAGTAGCTAAATACTTGATTTACTTGCTGGTTAAGTTTGAGATAAGTTGCATGAGTAGTTTTGAAGTTATGGGTGTTGTATGTGGTGTTTGGGCTGAAAACAGAGTCTCTGTTTTTCCCAATTTCTAGGCTGTTAGGTTTTTGATTCAGCTATTGGTGCTGTGGAATGTTTTGTAAGTAGAGAATTTTGTTAGCTTTCCATAGAGTCCTAGTTTGCTAAATTTGGAGTTGTAGAACTCTTTGTGTGACTGTTTTAGTGACAGCATGTCAATCTGCCATTTTCTGTGAAATAGAGAGTTAGGGTGTTGTTTGATGTAGCTTGTTAATGTTTCTTGTATAGAATTAGTTGTGTTTCTGCGGAAGAGATACACACTTACTAATAGTTGCATCATGAAGCATCCATTCATCATACATATTTTACTTTATGCAAGTTGTCATTCTTGTAAGTTTAATTATTTCTTTTCTCCATCATATGCATCATCTCGGGATCGGGGGAGGTTACGGAGGAGCTGTCGAGGAACGAGGGGGAGTTGTTCCAGCTGGGAGTGCAGTCCGGAGGAGTCACCGGAGGAGAAGGATCGACCGAAGAGTGGGGCCGGTGTGCGGAGCACGTTCTGCGGCGTTCTGCGAGGCAAGCCCCGGAGCATTACGCCCTTTCCTATTCTTCCAATTAAATTGACTTGAGTCTTTTATATGTTTCTTGCATTACGTTATAGGAAATGGTTGAAACCGTTGATGCATTATAATCCTTGCTGAAGTTGTTACCTTATCCTATTAGCGAGTCTAGGTTAATGCTCGATATCATGATTGCATGGAGATAGTGGCGTCGGTCACTTGAGGATATGTTGTGAACAATCACATGGGTGATTGTCAAGCTTCTTGAGAACCTGAAAGTAAAACATGTGAGATTGGGTGGACTTTGTGGTCCTTTCCACCTGATCGATTAAGGACTCATACTTTGTCGGGCCGTGGGTCGGAAGTTGAGCGTGCACGGCATATAGTAGGCTCCGCGGGTCGTGAGCCACGAAACTTCATAATATTGTTAGGGGCGCCATGCTCGCTTTATCGCTCCTCCTTTGGCGTTGGTTCTGAGAGGGTTTTGTTGGGTACAAGATGTTGCGCACGATGATGTCGGTCTCGTTGCTCGCTCACTTGGTACCCAGAGAAGGAGGGGGTAGTGTAACGAACCTTCAAATTACAGGGCCCACATGTACTAATTATCGGTTTAACAACCTTTAATAATCACATATGTGCACCCATAACCTGAAAAGTACTATTAACTTTTCCAACCATGATCCGTTACAAGGTCATTGCGGTATTTACAACAGTTTTCATATATAATCAGAGTAAAATAGCGGAAGATATATATTACAACACTTTTACAACCATTTATTTGAAACAAGTTTTACAATACTTATAAGTATGAGTAGCGTTTTTTTTTCTACAAATATTACACTCACACGACCACCCTGCCGGGTCTCTCTCTTATCACTCCTCGTCACTTTCTTCTGAAGGGCGTCATGCGGCAAGACGTTAGGTGCAAACATGACTCCGGATCTGCAACATGGGTCAACAAACCCCGAGTGCGGAAGTACTCAACAAGACTTACCGACTAAAGAAAATAGGAGGAGACTCGGGAATGATGGTCTAATAGGAATCAAGGTAAGGCTTTTAGCAAGAATCAAGGACTCTTTTTGCAGAAAAGCTTACTAAAGGTAAATCCTTACTTTCAACATTTTATTTTCAAGTAAGTTTCTCACCTATTCTAGGTGATCTTATTCTCTGACAAACACTTGTAGAAGTTCCAACACTTATTCCATCTCTTTCTTTGTTCCATAAATTAAACTACGATGTAAGTGGGAAACCAAGTCTCCATATCCAGAAGCACGGCGATTTAAATCGATTAACCCAAATGGGGGGTTCTTTTCACCGACATATGTAGCACTTAAGCTTGCATATGTCAACCCTTTCACAGGATACTCAAAAGCGGAACCCGCGTCCTCGCCACCCGGAAGTACCGTGCCTCAATCGGGACTTTTAACCCACGAGGGTAACACGTACTCCCGCCATCTCTCCACTCGGTCTTGGATTTATGCGTTTCCGATTTGACACCCCCAAGATCGAACTTACCGGGTATGCGTCGAGAACTAGGGTCGCGTGATGGGATGACACCCATGACAGACGTGCCATTGGTCCAACGACCTCGGCGCGGTGCGTTCCATAGTCTCGATCCACATTGCCCAGCAGCGCCGCGGTCCTTAATCGACAAGCCGAATACTACACCGAGACTCCATTCTCGATTACAAATTACCCGACCCGGTCTCAACTTCATCACCATATCCCGGTATGGTTCCATCATATAACATCCTTTCTCATCAAATGCCACTTGGGCTATCATAAAGGGACTTGTCACATTTTGACTCAAAAGTCTAACTAATATAGCCAGGCTAAGCATTCTAGTATTTTAGCAAAAGCAAAGTTATCAAGGTAAATATCGAAATAAACAAGGAATGGTAATGCATCAATTAGGTTATCACTCAACTCCTATCACCTAATGCAAAGCATAAAGCAAAGGTGATATAAAACTTTGTAAAACACAAGGAATTGTTTAAATGATCCGGGGCTTGCCTTGATCGGTGAAGAAGCTTGATTCGGACGATGGATCTCGATACTCGAAATTTGAATCAATAGAAAAGCCCTCTTCGGTGACTTGATCAACCAATTCACGATCCTCTTCGTTCACTATACGAAAAAGAATAGTGCATGCTTAATATGATGCCATGCATAAAAACATGGGGTGCAAGGGGGTGCATGGAATGATAAACAACTTCAGTACAACTTTCCTTCACGATAAAGTTGCAACCTAACAAAACCAACTTGTTGGACTACCCTACGAGATATCATCACCATTGCCTACGGAGTTCTCAAGGACCATCGACAGTGGTGTGGTTTAGGGTTCACAAAACAACCCAAAATCTACCCAAAACCCTAATTTAAAAAAGCATTAAACAATTTTCTTTTCACATGAAATGATAGGGCATAAAATAAATAAATTTTTAACTTTCTCAAAACAGGCTCAAAAATTTTTGTACAGGTAGGTCATATCCTAAGACAGTATCAAAATAATTTTCATGATTTTTGGATAAATAAAATAATTATTAAAAATCAAGGAAGATGCATTTTTCAATTAAAATTTGTATTTTTAAATCATGCCAAAAGTATTCAAATTTCAAGTTTCAAATTTTTCATGGATAGATATACTCATGGGAAGGCTACACAAAAATTTTCAGAATTTTTAAAGCTATACTTGAATTTATATGAAATTTACAAAATCAGGTACTATTCAAAATAAAGAAATTGGATAAAACATTTGATAATTGAAAAATGGGTTTTGGGCGAATCTTGGCCTGTTCTTGTGCAGCCCGATTCTGTCGTTCACGGCCCACAAAGGAACAAGAATCGGACCGCCCCTTGATGGAAATAGTGTTGGGCCGGCCCAACATGAACAAAGTGCCGACTGCCGGCAGCATTCACGTGCCGCGCACGAAGGCTCGGACGGCGTGTGGCGGCGCCCACGCGCGGCCGGCGCGGCGTGTTCGGCGCCCGGCGGTGCTCGAAATGGAAAACCAACTACGAAACGCGTGGCTAGGGGCTCACCGAACCTAGGACGGGGCTTGGTCGGGCGGGAGCGAGGCGAGCCAGAGAGGTCGGCGGCGACGGCGGCGGACGGCGGCGACTTCGGGCTCGGCGTTAGGCGTCTTTGGGATCGTCTTTGGACAGCGGGACGGGTCGATCCGCGGTACATCATCAAGATGAAGAAAACCAGAAGAAGCGAGCAAAAGCTCACCGAACAAGGTTGGCGGCAGCGAGGCGGGCTGTCCGGCGGGCTGGTGTGCGGAAGGAAGAGAAGTCGCGGCGGCGACTCCGTGGCGAGCGGCTGCGGCCGGGTTCGAAGGTAACAGGAAGTTGCGAAGAGGCTGAGGTAGGTGGTTGAGTGAAGGTGGCTCGGCCATGGCGTGCGACGGCGGCGGGCGAACTCGGCGACGGCGAAAATGGAGAAAAAAGAAAGAAAACAGCGGCCGTGGCCTGTTATAGGCAAAGGAGGGCGGGGAAGGTGGCTGGAGGAGGTCACGAACGTCAGGGTGGTGGTCGGCGTCGGCGAGAATCGCCGGTGGGACGGCGGCGCGACTCTTGGCGGCGGCGGTAGGCGTTGGGGTTGGTCGAATTCTTGTTCACCTTCAACCCTAACTCAAAAAATTTCAAATTACTCCCAAAAATTTGAACTGAACTCAAAAAATTTCCAAAAAGTAACCCCCTTAATTTTTCAAGATCTACAACTTTCTCAATTGGACCATTTTCAAATTCTGCCTCTAAACATGACTTTTTGAAAAGCAGCTTTAAATTTTGAAATTTGAACTCAAAATTACTTTTAAAATCATGTAACAACTTGAAAAACTTTGTACATGACTTTTGTTCCTATCCACAAGATCTACAAACTAGCTGTTGAAAGTTTTCTCAAATTTTGCATAAATTTTGAAATATAGAAAAGGGGGTAATTAGGGTTTGAAAGAAATTCAAAATTACTTCAAAATTTTGAACTAAACTTTGAAAACTCAAAATACCAACTTTGTTCAGTTTTGAAAATTCTACAAAAATGCTTTAATGACCATACCCAAAATCTTGATAGATTTTGAATAAATTAAAAAGGGGACAAACTAGGGTTGAAGATTAGGGTTTCCCAGACTAGGGGACACTTTCCGAATCTGTTTCCTCTCGCGTCTTTTTCGACCGACAAACGATACCAAACATAAAATAAACTTATTTTAGTTCAATGCAACACATGGTGGGCTAAACATGGATGCTTTGCAATGATCATGATGACATGTCGGGTTTTAGTGTAAATAACACCGGGGTGTTACGGTGGCCTAAGAAGGACCCAGACTTTTACGTCCCGTAACATCTTGAGGAGTGTCGGGTCTACCTTTGCAAAGTAGACTTGGTGTGTGTCGGGGTATTCGCCCGGTGGTTTTGCAATCGATTCGAATCGCCATCTCTCCCGGATAGTGAGAACCCGGATACCTCCACGGCAATGTAGTCTTAATCACTACAACTAAATGTTCTTTATCATGTTGCGAGCAAGTTATATCCTGATCCAGTTACTTATATTGTTATTTATTCTATCGAGCAATGATAAATCTTGACTATACAGGATCTATGTTATGTAAATAATAAGAACCATGTTAACTTGATTATACAAGTAGTATGTGTAGGGCTGACTAAACAACTTTATTTGCGAAATTAATGTGAGTCGGTGAACCCCGAATAAAGCCTATCATGATCCTTGGAGTCTTTATTTTATATTGGGCCGGGTAAGTCTAGCCGAGTATTTTGTACTCGAGGGTTTTATTCCGTTGTTGCGGTGATCATATTTACCATGGTTATTGTAAGACTTATGCATTTTTCCTGCTGATGAAGAGTAAGGCCGTGGCAAGGCAATTCCATATCCTTGTCTCATCTTTACTACGAGGATGACTATCTTCCGCACTATCCTATATTTGCTTTCGCTAAAAGACTATTTGGTTTTTCGAAAACTACCTTCTCGTACAATGAACTTGAGTTTGTAATAAATTCATACTTCGCACTCGATGTTAATATATCGAATTTGGTTTGAAATACTGCGGATTTTACTACCAAGCTCAACGATCTGTTGTATGTTGTTGATGAGTTTGAAATCACTCAGAGATTTCCGAATCACGGGTTTATATGGACTCAAGTGTAGATCTGCGATTGCTTGATAATTGGACTTATACTTGATTTCTTATAAATTGGTCGGCTCATCCATCAAAATGGCATCGAGCTTAGTTTGGTAATTACAAGTCCGATCCGGTATTTAAATTAAAATAAACCACTAATCTTTTGTGAAAAGTTTTTGCGAAACAAAATCTTTTGTGTGGTGTGAGTAAAAAGGTTGCAAAACTTAGTAGTGCCATGGTCATACCCTTTATGCCCAATTAAGGGCGGTCGGTGGCTTGGCTAACTGGGTTTGGGTTATGCATCATATTTTGTTGTTGGTGATTGGTTGCCGTGCGGCGCGGTGAGTGCGAGGATACTCACTTGAGTGATCATGAATGGATCGAAATACCTCGCCTCGGGTAATGGTTGTTCGATGCCTCTACACCCAAGGTAATGGTGTGAGCTGTGAGAGCATGATCGGTTTATGCGGTTTAGGGGAAATAAAATGATTTTGAGAGCTCCGTGGTCGGGTAGTGCCCCCGTAGACTTGTGTATGGGTACACACAGTGTCTTTGGGTGTAACATGTGATTTTTCCGCATGGTATGCGATCTTGGTTGGAGTGGACCTGACGAAGCGGGTATATGCAATTTAATTTCTTGCATTGCATGAATATATTGTGGGCTGAAATGAATTGCGGGTACACTAACAAATAAGAATCGCGTTAGATCGTCTAGACCCGTCTTATTTTCTTTTGAGAGATCGTAGGTTGCCACCATTAAAGCGAATAGAGAAATTCTCTTTCCTAATCCGTGAGTTACGTAGGTAACGTGCATGCATCATGTCATTCATGCATTTTCCATCTTTTCCCCTAATTAGTACTTGCCCCTAATTCGACCAAACTGGGTTGTTGTTTCTCAATCTCACATTATCTCCTAAATCTTGCTACAAGATGGCCCACTACTTCGAGCCCCTACTCACCCCGATGATTTGGGCGACACCGATCCCTTGTGTGGGAGACTTTGCCGTCGGTTGGATTAGGTGGCCGGGGAGCCCACCTACGCATGGGAGCGTACCCATGGCAATGGAGAGGTGCCATGGATTTCGATTGAGGTGACGGTGCGGCGCGCCTATCGGACCCCTATTGGCGGCTGGCGATTACATTGGGCGGGGGCCTGATGCATGGACGGCGCCGAGTTCTTTGCCATGGGAGTTTTGGATCGGATGGCGCAAGACCGTGGTCTTTACTAGCACTTGCGGTGGTCCCGCCCGGTGCTTCCCCGTGATGTACCACCCTCGAGAGAATGAGCGACTTGGTGTTGCTTGGTATGGCGACCATGAGGGCTATGTTCGCGGTTACAAAAGCTGAATGGTGAGTTGATGACAAGGCGGCCCGGGGAGGCAACAAAGAGAGGCTACAAGTCTTAGCGGGGAGTTAAGCGAGACTCAAAAGATTGTAAGGAGGCTGCGAAGCGTGAGTGCTACTTGGACGAGCGTCTCTCTATCACTATTAGGGGCGCAACAGTGCAATAGATGACTTTACCAAGGCACGTCGCCGTATCAGGGAGCTTCGAGGAGACCCTAGTGCGGGCCCGGGCAAAGCGGCGCCAGCCCGATGAGGACTAGGATGGAGACCCTACTTCGCAGGCACCACAGGAGTAGATGACCGTGATGCTACGTCTAGTTCTAGCTAGATGCTACCACGTGGACCTAGATCTAGTTTTGACACCCTTGTAGCCGAGCGGTGTAGTGCCACTATTATTATGTAATTTCCCTTTTATTCGTGAGACTATCAACATGTATGACTTGGATCCGTAATATTCGAGACCTTATGTATTATCGAGACCTTAATTTAGCTTGTGCCCATGTTATGATCGGTTTTACGGTAATTGTGACCCTTATCCTGTGCGAGACGATGTCGTTGGTGCAACGTTTTGTTGCCATTTTTGTTGCGAAATCTTGGTATACATCTTGCGTTGACATAACCGTGATGTTGATTTAAAAGACCATATTGAATTTTGTTGTTACTTGTTATTGTGGATGAATTTATTCTCTCAATAAATTCAGCGTAACCTCAATTCAATATCTATGCTTTGGGCAACATCATCTAATGGTTATCGTTGATTCAAATGTGCGTATGATGCCGCAAACTCGATCAGTCTTTGGGGAGATCGACGGCATCCACCACCTCCGCCAAAACCGGGGAGCGATTTTCCAACAGTTCTGGGGGAGATGCGCAATATTGCGGCCGGAGGTCGTGTTCTTCCGGCCGAACCACTACCCTCCCTTCCCAAGGCCCGAGGTGGTACTCGACGTGGGGCGGCACAAGGACTCCAGTCTTGACCATCCTGTTCCAAGACAGCGTCGTCGGGCTCGGCGGCGCCCGCCACCGCTCCGACGGGGCGAGTGGGTCCATGTCAAGTACATTCCCAACTCCTTCGTAATCAACGTCGGCGACACTATGGGCGTCTTCAATGGTTATCAAATCGCTAGCTAGAAACAATTCTATTGGCTATCAATGTCACTTTACAAATCGATTTGTAAAGTGTCATTGATAGCCAATAGAATTCCTTCTAAACTATTTTTGGTCACCATTGCGGTATGTACTCCTCCATATTTAAAAAAGAAAGACGTTTAGGATAGTGACACGGTCTTCAAAGCGTAACTTTGACTTCTTTTTTTATAAAAATATTTATTAAAAAAATTATATATGTATATTTTTATGAAAGTATTTTTCAAGACAAATCTATTGATATGATTTTCACATTTGTAAACTCAACGACTTAAAAAGTTATTTATGATTTATGTTCCCAATGTTTGACTCAAACCTTTTTTAAAATATCTTTCTTTTTACTATGGAGGGAGTAGGTATATAGGCATATTCATGTTGTATGCCAGCAACGACACGTAGGAGAGCGTGGAGCACCGGGTGTCGGTGAACTCGGAGAAGGAGAGGCTCTCCATGCCCTACTTCTTCAACTCGACGCTCGACGCCATTGTGGAACCAATGGAGGAGCTGGTGAGCGAGGAGGACCCGCCCAGGTACAACGCCTACAACTGGGGCGACACCACCAAGCTCAACGACAACTTCAAGAAGCTGGACGTGGACAACCTCCGGATCGCAGATTTCAGGAAGAGCTAGCTCCGGGGACGTGCCGTCGATGGGTAGAAGACGAAGCAGAAATGAGGAAAGAGAGAAAACAATAGCGAGGAATACGAGCGCGAGACCCAAACGATATCACCGACAAATAGGACTCACCAGTCATACACAACCCAAAATCTATATATCTATATATATCTATACCTACTAATAAAGAGAAAAAATTTCTTGTCCACCTTTTTAGGTCTGCCCTCCCTTGCGTCACTTTTTTTCTCCATCCTTTTTTCCTGGCTATCGGACTCAAGAGTCCCGGAGAAAAAAAAGGAACACAGTACAATCTTAGGTAGTCTCCCATACCATTACGAATACAACACATCTATACCTACTAATAACCGGACAGGAATAGAAGAGGATAGAAGGAGTTATGCTGCTGCCCGCTCGCACAACTGCCGTCCCAGCCTCGGCCGCTCGCATGGACGCCGTTGCCGGTCTGCTCGCACGGACGCCGCTTGGAGAGGGGCTCACTCGGACGCGAGACGCCGCTGCATCGATGGCTAGGTTGATTGCTCGGACGCCGCTGGACCTGGTCGCTGCTGCGTCGCTGGCTGCTGGCTGCATTCTTGCCACTACTGTCGCGTCATTCCATTGCTTGGTCGATGCGCCTTCGGTTCTTCCGTCGCCGCCGAGAATAGGAAGGAGATAAGGTTTGGGATAGCTGAGATGGATGGGAACGACTGTTGTGGTGAGTTGGGCCGTAGTATTGGGTATGCGGTTCCAATAGTTAGGACGTGTCCTTCATTTTTAATAAAACTTTATAGAAATTCAATTCATTTGTGTTCAATTTATAGAGTTCATATAGTTCATTTGTGAATATTTCAAGTAGTTCCGCACTGGTTTAATATGACTACATTAGAAGACCGAAAAAACAAAATAGTACATAATAATTAGAGACAAAAGTCTTTATTTGGCTAAAATTTGTATGGGTGTTGTTTGGAGACAACCATGTAATATAGTTTGATTCCGAGACGTAATGTAATAGGTGACGTAATTATTAAATAGGGTTTTGAACCCTTAGTCATCCACCGGCCATCACGTGGCGCCGCCCGCTCCATCGGCGGTGGCAGAGGATTTGGGTGGGCTGCGATGCTAGAGCAGTCTCTCGGCGGACTCGAATCGCTGCATCACCATGTGAGCGAGGGCCCAGTGCAGTCGAATGGATAAAGGAGGAGAGGGGAAAACGAAAAGAAGGAGAAAAAGGAAAAAAAGATAAAAGAAAATAGAGAAAAAGGAAAAGGTAAAAAAGGAAAATAAAATAGAAAAAAAAGGGAAAAATATAGAAAACAAAAAAGGAAAAGAAAAAAAGAAATAGGAAAACATATTATTATTTAATTAAATTTTTATTATTATTATAAACTATATAAAAAGGGAAATAAGAGAAAAAAATGAAAGGAAAAGAAGGGAGAAGAAAAGGAGAGGAGAGGAGATGATAGTTGGAGATGGTTGAATACCATAATATAATGCTTCCCGTTCAAACGCGGGCGTATTTCCTAGTTCTTAATAAAGAGAGAAGTTCCACTTTTTTTACCTTTTCTTCCACCGTTTTCTGCCTATTTTTTTCACCTCTTTTTTTCTGCCTTTCTGTCGTTGCCCCGCCTGCCCATATACGGCCTACCCACGTACGTAGCAGGCTCGGGCTCTCCTTTCTTCCGCCCCGGCCTCCAATGACTCGGCTCACGCACGGCCTCCCCGCGCTTGGCCCTCTGCCGCCCGGGACTCTGTGTCCGCGCTGCCCTCCGCCTTGCCCTGCCTCTCCCCTGGCCCTCTCGAAATTATTAATGTCTGAAGCCCGTTCCGCAATGCAACCAGTGTGCCCTGCCCTCGAGTTCGTTGGAGGTTGACGTCGGCGTCGGCACTCGGTAGGAGGAGCGCCGCTCCAGCACTCGCATTCCGAGGGTGCCATGACAACACGTAGCCGGTGGCGACGGCGC
This sequence comes from Hyparrhenia diplandra, assembly GCA_015847255.1. Classification (NCBI taxonomy): domain Eukaryota; kingdom Viridiplantae; phylum Streptophyta; class Magnoliopsida; order Poales; family Poaceae; genus Hyparrhenia; species Hyparrhenia diplandra. Next base: position 317,905 of record JADLZK010011263.1, on the reverse strand, counting down.
GACGCTACGCACCGAGTGCTCCTGCCGAAGGAAGGTGGCGCGGACGGTGCACGTGAAGCTGCTGGCGTCTCGGGTCTTCTTGCGGTCTCTATTCGCCAGAACCTCTCCAACGAACAATGCCACGGTGCAGCCGGACCAGCACCAGAGCGGTTGAGGCACCACCCGGGGAGACGAAGAGCATCGCCCGCAAGGCGGCTTTTGGCGAGATAAAGAATGGCTACGGCTACCATAGCGGCAGCGGCAGGGCGGCGCCGACCACGCTGCAGAGCAACATATATCGAGCAGGATAAACTGGTGGATGAGAAGGAGCACGCCGGCCTGAAGGAGGGAAGGAAAAAAAACATTCAGAGCTAGCGCGGCGATCTATAAGAAAGTTCAGGAAGGCATGCATGTGGAGGAGGACTGAGTATACTCCGTAATTCTCTTCATTCCTTTCAAAAGAAACAAAAAGTGTCATGCTCGAAAATCTTGGGCTTTAGCATGTTAGTCTGAATGATTGGATATATTTTGATGTTCCCTGGTCGCCGGTACGTCAATCCGTAGCTTATCAAGGGTGGGCTGAAATGATTGTATAACTCTTTTCCCCAAAGTCGTCATTTGTGGCGCGTCGTTATAATCTTTGTTATCTTTCGCTTAATATAAAAGATGCGCAAACCTTTTTTGTGTTCGAAAAAAATTGATGGCCAAGGAGAAGAAAAGAAAAGCAGAGAGAGTGGACCTTATGCGTGGATGACCAAGCAAATTTTTTTTTAAAAAGCCATGGCCCATGAAGCCTATCAACAAAAAAAAGGACCTAGAAGAATCAGCCTGGGCGTTGGTTTAAACCGAACTGAATTTCGTTCGGTTCGGTTTACAAAAAATCGGTTCCCAGATTTGAAGAGCCGATTGGTTTTTCAAAATGTCGAAAACCGACAAATTCGGTTTCGGTTTTTTCTTCGGTTTTCGGTTTTAAACCATAAAAATCGATGAGCATGCAACGAAAACAGCGCACCAACCTCTTGCTCGCGGCCTTCCACTTTCGGACCTGCTCCGCGTCCTAGTCGCGCCCTTGACGGGTCAAGTTGGCGCTCCGGCCTCCCCGCTCGGACCTCCTGCTTTCGTCAAGTTGACGCCCAGCCGAAGTAACCTCTCGCCCGTCGTGCCGTCAGCGCGGCTACCGAATGCGCGTGCACGCCGCTCACGTCGCCGCCCCAGTAGCCCGCCCTACGCCGCCGCCGCGAAGCCTGTAGCCAGCGCCCGCTTGCTTTCGCCGCCCACGGCCGTGCACCGCTTCGCGCATCGCCGCCCGCCGCCGCCGCCGCCCGCCCGTCGGTAGCGCCGCTTGCCTCTGGCGTGTTAGGGTTAGGGGAGATCACGGAGCGGATCGGCCCGGCGAGCAATGGGATGGGGTCGGGTTGGGTGCGCTGCCGATCACCGGTGGTGGGCTGCCTGTGTGGGTTGGGCTGGAATCGCCAAATCGTTGCCGGATTGCTGGTTGTTCGGTGTTCGGTTTGGTTCAACCCGAAACCGAAGCGAAACCAAAAACCGAACTTCCTAAATTCTGAAAACCGACACGAACCGAAAGACCCGAAAACCGACATTTAGGTCGGTTTCGTTCGGTTCGGTGATCGGTTTTCGATTAAAAACTGCCCAGGGTGATAGAAGAAGATCAAAGAAAAAGAGCAGAAAAAAAGCGAAAGAAAGGCAGTACTATGCAAAGATGCTGCCAGAAAAAAAGAAAATTATTTTTTCACAATGAATTGGAATAAGACTAATCTTGAGTTATTTACATAATTATAAAAATCCCGTTGCAACGCACGGACATATTACCTATATAATTACCTATATAATACAAAAGCGGGGAAACAAATACAAATCGGTGCCGACAGTTGGATCCCACCAGTCATACACAGATACCAAACAAAGCATATCCAAAACACAGTGGGGGAAACAAACACCAAATCTGATGGCCCACAACACGTACACACGGCACATCCGAAGGCCAGAACAACCGGTTGATTCAATCAAACAAATGAACCGAATGATCTATAACATTTCTCTAGTTGTTCTAGTTTTCAAATGTTGTCCCCAATTAACTATTGTTGGCCAAGTAAATGTGTACTCCTTATGTCCATTATTCAGAGTCATTGTGGCACGGTTGTAAACCGTCTTGATTCATTTTCCCTGCAATGCACATCCACAACGGTAAGGTCCAGGTCCATAGAATCTTGGATGCACCTGGTTTCATGCTAGAATGACTCTAAAAAGGGACAAAGGGAGTATTGTGTGGTACCAGACAAAGCATTAATGGCTTGTTCATTTAAAGTTGTAGTTGTTAATAAGATTCTCTATATGGGTGGAGTCCGTCCATCCTTGATAACTGGATACAAGTGTAGAATGGTAAATATCAAAGTATATGGGGGAGTATTGGTCCCATCGAGCAACTCTAAGAACCTAAGGGCTCAAAACTTTTTCTAGTCAAGGGCTCAAAACTTTTTCTAGTCTTTTCGAAATAAGAGCAATTTTACTAGATTGAGAAAAGCAATTTGCTTTCTCTAAAATTTTCGTATAGAATAATGAGGTCCTAAAACTGCTCTCGTATCCCCTTTCTCAATTCCCTTAAAAACTCTAAGATCCACTCTACACGCGTTGAATGGACCACACCGCTAATTAACTCTCATGTGCTTTCGTCCTTGCTTCGGGCAAAAGGATCGATTTGGAGTTAACAACCTCCCAGGCCTGGGCTTTTTAAGCTAGTATAACTCTTCTTGAACTTCCAATGTGGTACTAAAGTTTGGTTGCTCCAATTCCCGCACTGCTACAGTAACATGAATTTGGTCTGGCCCAACTTGGCCCATGGGCTGGGCCTCACAAAGAAAGCCACACTTCTCTCTCGTGGGATGGATGCACTACGCTCATTCGCACGATGGAGGGAGAGGAAAGAGAAAGAGGAAATGAGAGAGATGCCACTTCTTGTGGGTACCACATGAAAAAGGAATGAGTTTCTTAAACTGACGCAAAAGCTCTCTTGCAATCAGAAATTGAGTTTTCTCAATCCTCTGTACTAACTTTCAAGAGAAAGAGGAAAGGGGATCCAATAGAGTTGCTCTAAACCACCCTCTAAAATAGTTATTTTTAGGCTCGCCCAAAATCATATTCTGCTTTTGAAGTAATTCATGTGTGTTGCCTCCTCCAAAACAACCACCGATGACGCCCTCTTCATAGAATTAGGCTTTGTTGATCTTTGTTCATCTATAGTTTTTTTTGGTGTCATCAACAAGGTGGGGACTGATGATGGTGCATTAGAATAAGGTCTCTATTACCCCCTCTTCCTTTGATGGTGACATGGTGTTCGATCTAGCGCTGCCAAAGGACCGGTGAGAGTTTTATTTATCATAGATCTTCATGGAAAGCAATTGGTTTTGTTTATTAGAGTTTTGATGATGGAGTTCGGTGATGCTCTAAAAAAGTTAATCCATACTACATCGAAAGGATATAACATTTTTTATACAAACTCTACTTATTTCTTTTTGTGAAATACGAACCTTGACATATCTTTTTGTCATCTACAGACACGTTACTACTCGTTTTTTTGTGAAAACTCATTTTGATCCAATAATGATTATCTAAATCAATGGAACAAGTATAATCAATTGGATGGCAAGCCCTGCAACCGATATGTAGCAACCACAACTTAGAATCCATAGGCTCAATGAATAAGATGTCATGTTTTTTTTTTTTTTTTTTTTTTTAAAAGTTTGGGTGAGTTAGAGATCAAGGCTAGGCCCTAATTCTAGCCCCCACCTTGTCCCAACTTCTATGTATATGCTGGTTATTCAAATTATGTAAAATGATAATTTCACAGGGTGTCGAGTTCACTTAAGGAGGGAGTTGTGGTCTGTCTTGACAAAAAGTCGAAGCAACACTAACTTGCATGCTGCATGAAAGAATAGGAAAAAAGAAAATAATAAGAACTGAATAAAAAGTTTATATGATGGTAGAGGTGGGAGGACTAGAGCAATTGCCACAGTTCGTTTAGATCGTCTATGCTAACTTTCTATTGAGGTTTACACTAGTGTTGCCTTGATATTGTTCTCCTAAGTTCTACGCTAGTCTAATTAACTACTAAATGTTCCATGACTTTCAATCAGGACAATATGGTGGACGTTTTTTTATAGGAGCACGAAATTGACAACACGGAGGGTTGATAGGGAAGTTGGGGATGGTAGGCGAGCGCCTCGTGACCTCATAGCGATTGTTGAACTTACGATGCTACAGTGCAACAATAATCCGTTCCTTAAATGAATGTCTGAATTTTAACCCTAGGGCTGCAATCCAAATTTGCATGATCTTCTCTTGGTTTGAAACGCCCAAAAGTATGTTTGGGCACACAAAACTTCATATATTCATGAATCATGACAGCCCAGCACACAAAATAAGGATGTTGTTAAAAGAGTAAAATGCACCGTAGGTCCAAAGTAACTTTGGCCCCTATCCCAACAGGGTCCGAAAGAATTCAAAACCGGATATCCGGGTCCAAGAACTTTTTAGGTGTTCCATCGATCCAAAGTGGTATTCCAGGCCGGTTTTGTTGACGTGGACACGCCACCGTGGCGCCAAGCGTGGACCGGTGGCCGCCAATTTTGCAAAAGATCCCCCGTATTTTTTTCCCTCGAAGATTTGGCCTCCTCCCCCTGCGCGACGGCTAGGCTCCGAGCCGCCTCGGCGCTGATCCCACGCGCCGATGCCGCCCACGCCCACGCCGTGGTGATGATGACGGCTCCCGCGGCGAGAGGGAGAGAGAGCGCGGCGCCGGGAGGCCGACTGGGCGCCCCTCGACGCCAGAAAGATGATGCGCCATGGGAGCACAGACGCTGGCGCAGACACGCGAAGGCGCGACGAGTGATAAAGATTTAACGCCGGCCTCCGGCACACCGCTGGAGCACGGACGCCGCTGCCGGACGGGCGGCTGGGGGGAGGGAGCGCCGCCACGACCGTGGTTCACGACTCGCTCCACCTCCGCCGCCGACCACGCCCGCCCCGGCCGCGCTCGCCCCGCGCTGGCTGCGCGCGCGGAGCTCGCTTCGCCATGCGCCAAAGTTTGAGCCGCAGCTTGCCCGCGCGCTGCCGAGCCGCACGCCAGACGGAAAGCGAGCGCCGGGCCGCTGAAACCGCCGCACGCTACTCCTTCGCCACCAGACGCCATCATGCGCCATCGCGCGCTTATCCGCCGCCGCGACGGAGTCAGCGCTGTCGATGCGGCTGCGTGCGGGCTGCCCGGCAGCGCGTTCCCGTGCGCCGCCGCGCCACCGCCGCCAGCGCCGCCGCCGCGACTCTCCGCTTGAGGTTGAGCTCCACGGCGACGACGCGACACGAGCACGCGGCCTTCCCGCGCGCCGTTGCCGCTTACGAAGCCATGGCTTCCAGCAATCGATACCAGCGTCTGCCACGAAAGGCGAGGAAACCCCCTCGCGACGCACGCCGCCGCCCGCCGCCCGCGGCGCCCGCCACGCCCACGCTGCCGGCCCCACCACCGCCGCGAGCACCCGCCACGCCCGCCGACGTCCGGCGTGCTTCGCGCGCGACCGCCGCGCGGCCGCTTCGCCGTTTCGCGTGCCAGCGCCGCTTCGCCGCTTCGCCCGTAAACCACACCGCCGCGGACGCCTTGCGGGAGGGGCGTTTTACAAAATAGCGGCCGCCAGGGTCCACGCGCCACGGTGGCGTGTCCACGTCAAGAAAACCGCCACGAATACCACTTTGGACCCAAATGGAACACCTACGAAAAGTTCTTGGACCCGAATATCCGGTTTTGAAGTTACTCGAACCTATTTGGGATAGGGGCCAAAGTTATTGGGCCTACGGTGCATTTTACTCTTGTTAAAAATACACACACAAAGGAAGGAGAGGAAAAAAATCCTAGCCAAAAAAAAAAAAAGGTAATAAACAGGCAAACGGCAAAAAGCATTTTTTTTCTCTTCTGTTTCTCGCTGAATTCACCCCACGCCAACGGTGGCGGGTCTCCTCTACTCCTCTCTCCCTCATAAACCCTAAACCGCCCCATTCCCCACTCAATTTCGCCATGGAAGCGGACGAGGCCTCGGCGCCGCCCTCGGCGCCGCCTCCCCGCCGTGGACGCAGAACAAGTCGGCCGCGGCCATCGAGGCCTCGTCGGGCCCGCTCGCCGCCGCGGCCTCCCGCCTCTCGGCCCGCTCCCGTGCGCTCCCCCCTCGTCCCGCGACTTCCACTTCTACAACAACTTCCCAGCATTCAAATCCCCGTCGGCGCCGCGGCCGCCAAGGCCGACGCCTCCCTCGGCCTGCTCGGCACGGCCCCGCTTCTCCCGACGCGGCAGCAGCAGCCGTTCCCCGAGGGCGGAGACCTCGACGAGGCGCACGACTGGCTCGTCGCCCTCAACGACGACCTGCTCGAGCGGTTTGGCGCCTCCACCGACGAGTTCAAGGCGCTGCGTGAGAAGGAGGAGGCCTCCGGGCGGAGGGCGGCGCCGGATGCTGGGGACGGGTTCCAAGTGGTGTGCGGGAAGAAGAAAAAGAAGGTGGGCGATGTGGGTGAGGAACGCGTTGGAAGAGTTGAGGCGTTTGGGGGTTCTGGCTCTGTGAAGATGGTCATCAAGGACAAGGCGGCCGCGCCGGGGTGAAGGCGAAGGTGCCCTTCCACATCCGGACCATCCCACGGCCGCAGGATGTGCACTGCATTGTGGTGGACAACTCCAGCAAGCCGTTCGAGCATGCCTTGCTTAAGCGCAGCGAGGATGGCACTCGTGTCGTTCACCCATTGGTTAGTGTTTCACTGCACAATTTTTTGTTAATCTCACATCAAAGCAATGCCACTTTCTTAATATCTGATCCTCACCCACCGAGTCACAGAAATAATGCTTGGGCTTACTGTTTGTAATTTTGTTTGTTGTGTTTGATACATGACTACTTTGAAGACAGATTAAAGATATAGAGGAGCGCTTTTCTGTTTGGTAGCATGTACATAGGATCAATGGGTTTTACATGTGTCTGGTGATGGATCATGTGAAAATGCGTATCATAGATATAGTTGAGAATAAATGCAACATTATTACGAATTGATTGTGCTTTGTTTTTTTATGGAAACACATTAGGTTTTTTTTCAATAGTTCGTGCTTGTTTGTGTGTGTGTGTGTGTGTGTGTGTGTGTGGGTGGGGGTGGGGGGATCATTCCTGGCAACTTGATATGATGCGAAAATCCATGCATGCAGAAAATTGCTTCACCATGGCATCACAAATTTAGCATCAGCATTAGAGATGTATATGCTGTTGTCCATGTTCTGCATTTGTATATCAATTTTTTGTATATCAATTTTTTTCCAACCTGGTAACCCATTTCCGTTAATAGTAATGGAAATGCAAGCAGTATTGTTTAGACATGTTTCAGAAAGTAAAGCAAAGGAGACGATGACCACACATCATTGAACCAGACAGTACTAATAACCAAAACTAATGCTAACAGAAACTACTAAACGTAACTGATCCCAGATCATCTTCTATGGGTCTTCAACAGACAAGTGACGATAACCATCCATCAGAAAGGAGATTAACAGTCCCCAAGAAAGGCCAACTAGAATAACCATACTTCCATCTCTTAAAGTACAAAGACATTTCACATCAATGAACCACATAACTCCAACAACATCAGACAGATATTCATGAGCCCAGCTTTTCCACACTCCAAACCCTGCTCCTATCATTCAGCTTTCAGTCTTGTTCATCTTCTTGATCTGAACCCTTGGCCTGCAGCAGAATTTGATTCACTTGATGATTGGTTTGAGTTGCTAGTATCTCCTTCGCAATCTTCAGCATGGTGTTGGCTCCCTCCACCCACTCGATCCTTGTCGCATATCAGTGTATAATCCTGACCAGTATATCATTAGGGCATGAGCATGACAAAAAAAACTTCCAAAGGGTTTTTAACAGTTATATACCATCTAACACTGCTTTATTTCTACACTTCCAAAGGGCCCAACAAATAGCAGCCTCCCCACCAGCATGAATTTTTTTACCAGATGCTATCCAAAAATCACACCACCTCCAACATTGTTCTAAATTTTGAGGTATATTATCAGCAGTAAAACACTTAGCTACCACAGCCCAGACAATTTTTGCCAAAGGACATTGGAAAAATAAATGAGATATGTTTCAACATCATTGCAAAACATACAACATGGATCTCCCTGCCAATTCCTTTTCCTCATATTGTCTTTCGTTAAAGTTGCATTATTTGACATTAGCCACATAAAGATTTTAATTTTCTCAGGTATTTTTGCTTTTCTAAATTCTATTATAAGATTGTCCCGAACTAGAACTAGTTAAACATTCATACATGGACTTAACAGTATACTTCTTTTTACTCCCCAAGCCCAGGACACCACATCTGCTTCTGGTGATACATGAAAGAGATTCATATCATTTAAGATAATCTCCCAATCAGCCCTCAATTTACCAAACAACCATCTCCTAAAAAGAAATATGCATCCCAGCTTTAACTTGTTCAACAGTAATGTTTTTGTCCTCAGTTAGAGTAAAAAGGTCAGGCACTTTTTCACATAAAGATATATCATAAAGCCATTTATCCTGCCAAAATCTAGTTAAATTTCCTTTGCCAGTTTTCACAACCCTCCCTGAAGGTAATTATCTTTAATTTTAAGCAAGTCACTCCAAGCAGGGGAGTCATCCAGCCTCTGTTTAACTGTATGAATTGTTTTATTGCCCAAATACTTAAATTTGATAATATCCTGCCAAAGCCCATTTTCTTTTTGTAACCTCCACCACCATTTACACATCAAACTAATATTCATTTTCCTCAAGTCTTTAATGCCCAAACCACCCTTTTTTTACTTACTTTTACAAATGATTTCCCACTTAGAAGATATATTTGTATATCAAATGTACAAAACAATTTATTTATTTCCATGCATATTCTGTATTTTCAGGAAAAACTCACTGTTGAACAACTAATCAGCAGAAATGTTCCTGATAGTGAGCCAGTAAGGCCACCTGCTTTAGACGACACTCCTTTTTACATATGTTGAAGACCTGAAAACCTTGGAGGTGCTAGCCACAAAGCTGAAGAATGCGACTGAGTTTGCTGTAAGTGTGCTTCTTCTTTGTTGATTGATGATGCCTCAAATAGATCAGTGAATGTCACAACTGCATGTCACACAGTTAACATAGATATAACTGTCATCTTGCTTAAGTTCATATTGTTTACTGTGAGTATTCAGGAGGCTTGTTTACTTTGATTGTGTCCAAGTATCAACTGCGATTAAGAATTTGAATATAGCATTGTGTGTCATCATACTTAAGTTCTGGCTTTTGAATATTAATTTCTGTACTGGTGCTATCATGTGCATTGAGAATCTCTGTTTTGTAACGTTGAGAATTAACTATTAATGTTAGAATTAACTATTAATGTTTCATTCTGCTCTACTAACCTAATGTTGGCGGATGAACGGCAGTGGCGAAGCTTCTCATAAATGTTAGAGTGGGTCACTAGTGCTAAATGGCTAAAAGAACTAGGTTAGTAAAGTTTGAGCACAATTAAGTATAAAACTAAAAAAAGGAATGTGGAAAAATAGGTGGGTGGAGGCATGGCCCTTTTACCCTCAATGAAAGCCCAGCAGTGATGAACGCTGACAGACCAGCTTTAGGTAGCTTAGAGTTTGACAGAAGGGTTCAGAGGATGAGAACTTGCTATTAGGAAGCAGAGCACACTAGGAGTTAACCAGCCTCCCTCCCACCCCCCACCGCGCGATGTGGGTGATAACCTTATGTTCTGGTTGAGTTGGAGCCCTTTGCTACTCTACTGTATGTTGAATCCATTACATGGGTGTGGAGGCAGCCATTTATACCCCGGGCTCGCTCCCCACACCAGCGCATGCACGCCCCTAGTGGAGCCCCAGGGAGCCACACACCATACTTTTTGTTGCAATGCAGTGCTGCTCCTCACTGTCAGCCGAACTTCTCCCAAACCTTAGCGTTGGCACCAGGAAAACCATGATGGGATGGTGCGTTAGACACCTTGGCGTGACTGAGGCAGTCAATGATGGCAGTGTCTGATTCCGTGCCTCAGCCTTTCCATCTCATTTAATGTGCACAGTACTGGGCATGAGGGTGCAGTCAGGGTTAATGCAAAAACGGCCGGACACTTCACACCCAATTAGGAGGAGTCCATATATTTAGTCAATTACAACTTGGAGTACAAGTAGCAGTTGTCCAATATCTTCTTTGCTTGTCTAGATTCCTTGGCAGTTTGTTAGTTCTATCGTCTTATGACTCAAAATATTTTGGTTCAATTTCTCCATTTCTTGATGCATCACATTTTCTAGAAGAGATTTGTATTCTATAGGTTAAACATAATGTTTGGAAATTGCATGCACTCCTATTTTCTCTATGTTGCGTGTGGTAAAAAGTTATTTCTTTGTGTGATTATGCATCTATTCACTGAGCACTGTTTATTAATTAAAATATGTTGACCCTATCTCTGATCACTGCAGGTCGATTTGGAGCACAACCATTATAGGTCATTTCAGGGTTTGACATGCTTGATGCAGATTTCAACAAGAACAGAGGACTTTGTTGTTGACACTCTTAAGCTTCGTAAATATCTTGGTGATTATCTAAGAGATTTTTTCATAGATCCAACCAAGAAAAAGGTGCAATATACTTGGTTTCTATCACATTTATATTTGTAATGTGTCAAAAACTGTAGTTTCTTATTGGTCTTGTGACAAATAGGTAATGCATGGCGCAGGTCGTGATATAATATGGCTTCAACGAGACTTCAGCATATATGTGTGCAACCTTTTTGACACAGGCCAGGTATGATGCACACAGCATGATTATGTCCATAGTTCATACATTTTGCTTCTGATTCTTTTACTTGTCATTTGTTTTGCCATACTTAGTTAACTAAACCTTGATCTTTTCCTCCAACTTAAATAGGCTTCAAAGGTCTTGCAGATGGACCGCAACAGCTTGGAGCATCTTTTGCACCATTTCTGTGGAGTGTCCGCAAATAAAGAGTGTGATTCTGTTTACCTCCTTAAAGCTTCTAGTTTACAGGTTCCATGTCATGGGAATTGTGAATCATGATATACATTTTCCTGCAGATACCAAGCTGCTGATTGGAGATTGAGGCCCCTTCCTGATGATATGATCAAGTACTGTGCATTGATATTCTGTCCTTTGATATCATTTGTTTTTAATATTTTGTTTTATCATTTCCCATCCTGAATCCAGAGAATAATTTCCACCCAAGTGTATCTCATTGTGTTTGCTGTGTGCAGATATGCTAGAGAGGATACACACTATCTGCTATATATATATGACCTGATGAGATTGAGACTAGTGAACGAGTCATCAGATGAAAATGATCTTATTTTAGAGGTAAATCTTCTTTTGGTTAGTGCATTTTCCCTTCTTCCCTATCTATTGTCCAACTTTGCTGGATTTGCTCAGGGCCTGTTCGGTAGAGTTTAACTGCTGGAAAAAGTGAATATGGATCTGTGATTCACTATGGATCAGCTTCCACCCTTGATCTACCAGGAAACTGTTTGGCTAATGCAGCAGCTCCAGATCCACACAAGGGCATTTTTGTTGGAATGGCCAGAAATGCCCTTGGGGGCTATAGTTTTCTCTCTATATCACTGCCAACCTTGGCCTGCACGTCAGATCTTCTTTCCTTCTCTTCCAATCAAACAAAGCAAATCACACACACGTGGATCGGGCGGGAGCTCGCTGCCATGGACCCGGGCATGGCCTCACCGGGAGTGACCACGGCGGAGCTCACGGGGCGCAGCCAGGCTCACGAGTCCGGGGGAGGCACCGCCATGGACCCAGGCATGGCCTTGCTGGGAGTGACCATGGCGGAGCTCATGGGTGCGGCTGGGCTCATGAGTCCAGGGAGGCGCGTGGCCATGACCAAGGGAGGCGCGTGGGTCGGAGGAGCTGTGCCCCTGGCTAGCGATGGGGAGCACGGAGCTTGTGGGCGTGGCCTCGATCGATGGAGCTCGGGCAGGGGCTGGAGCGGCCTTGGTTGGGCGCAAGTGCTCCCGGCTGGTAGCGGGGGGGGAGGGTGGCGTGGGCAGTGGAGAGGCGCGGTATTCTTTTTTTTTTTCGCCATCAATTGGCAGTGGTGGGTAATTTTCCCCAACTCCACCAAACTTGAGTTGGTGGAGCACACCCTGAGGAGCTCCACCAAAATGGTGAATCTGGCCTCGAGATCCACCAATTTGGTGAATCTGGTCTGTTTGGCAAATTTTGGTGGAGTGGAGCTGAAAATAGTGAATCGTGGAGCTTCTGAATCTCTGCCAAACAGGCCCTCTGTATTCTCTTCCTCTGGTATTCTCCTCTAGAGAGCAGCTAGCTCTGCAATCAATTATCTATATTAGCAGGGTGGACATTTCTTTTCTTTTTTTCTATTTCATATGTAAACTTCTAAATTTCAGTGTTTATTAATCTGTGAGACAAGCGCGGTAGGCCTTATTGTACAAAATGGAGCATGTCTTGAATTAAAATACATGTCTTACCTGAGTTGTTGCATTCTTCAATGTGTGTTTTTATTTCTCATTAGCTGATTTTGAACACTACTCACATGCATTTTTTTCTCATTTCACCCTCATTGCTTATAGATTCACTTTTCCTGTGTGTGACCGTACATCATACATGCAGAAGCAACTAAACTGATGTTTCTTTAATTTCTGCAGGTCTGCAAGCGCAGCAATGACATTTGCTTGCAACTATATGAGAAGGAGCAGCTGACTGATACATCGTATCTACATATACATGGGTCTGTATTGTGCTTGCTTTAATGTGGCTTTATTCAATAGATTACAAAATCTGTCGAAGTTCTGTAATATTTGTTTATTCAATTGCAGGTTGAAAGAAAACGAGCTGAATGCAAGACAGCTGTCAGTTCTTTCCGTAAGTACATTATTCCTCCTTTTCAGGGCATCATATCGGTGTTAACCAGACCACAACAAGTAATTTTGACATGAAAACATTCTATTGCCCATCATCTAATTTCTTTTCCTTTTTCCTTCCAGAGTCTATATCGATGGAGAGATGGCATTGCCCGTGCTGAGGATGAGAGCACTGGCTATATATTACCCAATAGGACTCTACTTGAGATAGGTTTATTACTAATATCAACTTATTTATTTGTATTTGCTTTGCTTGCCTTGGCTAATAACTTTGCCATTGGTTTTTTTGATTTATAGCAAAGGAGATGCCTGTCACAAGTGGGAAGTTAAAAAGAATTGTTAAGTCAAGAAATCCGTTTCTTGAGCGCAATCTAAATATTGTTATTAACAATATAAGGGATGCCATAGGAGCTTCTGGTGCTTTTGAAAGTATAGCGGAGCAGCTGAAGAAGGGAAAGCTGGAAGAGGTTTGTTATCTGATTTTAACTTAACATGTCTTCCACTTTACTATGAGATTTCTATTCAGTTTGCTGGATTTCATTGGAACTGCAAATATGGTTTTCTGCAGTTAACAGTGGTAGATGTGAAGAACAGCAATGAGGACACCGAAATGATTCCTGCTGTTGATGTTGATAACATTGAAGATCCAAATGATGAATCTGCTGTAGTTTCTGCAGTGATTACAGATGTTGGTGCTGCTCCTGTATGGGGACTATTACAATTAAAGCTTCTTTGGGTAATATGCATTTAGAGGGCGCTGCGCCTGAAACAAAGGACTCAGGTACTTCATTAGGGTTTACTGGACTGGCAGAAAAGGAAAAACTGAGCAATGACCAGCAGCAAGTAAGAGAAAAATCATTTTACATATGTTCCTCTTTATTTCCGGCCTTGTATTTAAACGGTTGAATTATCCAGGCAGCAAAGGCTACTGTTCAAGTATCAAAGAGACCTACAGCTTTTGGAGCTCTGTTTGGAAAACCAGCTGCTGGAAGAAGGCCAGATCTTTTCCTAGGGTTTTCAAATGTTCAGGTATTATCTGTTGAACATTTTTCTTGTCAGAACTGTTGTTGGTGGTATCCTTGTATCTAGGAAGATGCCCTTTCCAAGAATTGAATTACTGTTTTGCTGAAACATCAAGTGCATCGCTAGAGTTTTGACATGCTTGGTATCTGCAACTCTTTGATGAGCATGCATCAGCACAACATAGTAGAACCTGGGATCATTAAGTTTGTTAAGTTTGTCAGATATACTGGCTTTATTAACTTTGTTTTGCTGTTGTATTAAAGTTGGCTTCTCATATCACTAGTAGCTTTCGATATGGAATGCTTGATAGCCACAGTTTTTGATAACACAGCTTTTGGTCCTGACTTGTGTTGTTTGTTATAACTTCAGGGTAAGACTAAGGTGGACAAGATAACGTCTTCTGTGGTGCTTCCTTTTCATAATTTCTCTGGTGGTGCAAAACCATCATCAGCTGTCCTCCCAGCGAAAGAACCGTTGCATTCTGAACCAGAAAGCATCAAACACAGTGATCCAGCTTGTCAGTTGGAAGAAGTGATACAGTTGGACATGGAAACAGACGAGCCACAACCCCCAGAAAATGGCAACGAGGATGGACATTGTGAGACTGAAGACACGGAGATGTCAAAGTCCCCTTCAGATGACCCCTCTGGTACCGAAAGCAACGATTCCTAACACTCAACGAAGAAAGAAACGTCCAGCAGAATCAGAAGACACCTCGAGAATTCGAATTTAGTGTTCGGTGGTTCCTTTTGATTATCGCGGAAGCCAGAAAGAATCTCATGTCTAGTGAGAAGACTAAAGCTGAGAGGAGAAAAGACGATGCGGTTGCAAGGGCCGTAAATATAGACTCTGGAGATAAGCGGATAGCTTCAAAAAAAAAAAGCCAGGTGGGGGAGAGGACGAGGGAAATTTCCAGCATCCACGAAGACGGCAGGCTTTCCCGCCTTCAGGCAATAGAAGTGCTACATATCACTAGTAAGTTGAGATGTATAACAGGCGTACTGGATTATTCCAAAGTTACAGGTAAAACAGCGTTGTATGTTCTATTTGTAATTTGACTGGGATATCTCGGAGACAAAACTTGTTACATGAGAGAAACCGCCGAGACTGCTTCTGCACTGCGGTGCCTGAATTCCTGATGTAACATGAACGTGCTAGGTGACTTTCATCCTTAGTACTCTGACTTGTGTTATCGCTGTGTGCAGACTATGAGTTTAACAGTATATATAGATTTTTTTTAAAAAGGTACTGTATACTCCTACAAGTTAGCCTCATGTTCCCACTCGTGTTTGGTTGTTGCAGCATACAGCATTTTTTTTTTGTTCAAACTTGTTACAAACCGTTTGTTATTCGAATTTTCCATGTTCAAACCGTTTACAGTATGGAAAGCGGTCGAACTTCAAATTGTTATTCTTCTTTGAAAGCATGTATGGAAAATCTGAGGACATTCTTTAGGGCTTTTCAACGCACCAGGGTGATGGTCTAGCTAAATGGTTATTTGTAGTTCAAAGACAACTAGCCGAAGCGAGAGCCGAGCCGAGTCAGCTGAGGGAGGAATAACCGAGGCGAGGAGAAGTCAATGCCGTCCTAGCTGTCCAGCTTTCACATAGAGATCAGAGCAGGTCAACCATCTTTCTCTTGACGCTAGCAGCGATCTCGATCTGTGGACTGACTGCAACAACCTTCCAACGGAGAGGCATCCACAATCTCTCAAGTTCTTCATCCCCTTCCAACGGAGAGGCATCCAACATTCAGCCCTTGGATGATCAGGCATGGCCATGGGAAGCCCCTCCTGGCCCAGCTTGCAGTGCCTGGTGCGGCGGAAGCCGGCGACGGCGAGCTCCGCTGGCTGGGCCCAAGACTCCGACAGGGGAGGTGGCCAGCGCCTCGCCAGGACGCTATCTGTTCCCCACCTCGCCGCCATCGGTACGCACAGCTTCTTGCCTTTCAGTTTCAGTGGGCATGGAGATGGTTTTTATTTTGTGCTTTCACCTAATCTACTACTACTCTCTCAGATTTAGACAATGCAAGATGTGCCTGCCTCACTTGAATATACATGATCCTCAGGTGTGGGTTCGACGATTGGCGCCGGCATCTATGTCCTGGTTGGGACCGTAGCTCGTGAGCACACCGGGCCAGCCCTGACGCTCTCCTTTCTGATAGCCGGCGTCGCCGCGGCGCTGTCAGCATTGTGCTACGCCGAGCTCTCCTGCCGTTTCCCTTCGGCAGGGAGTGCCTATCACTACTCCTACATCTGCATTGGAGAGAGGTACATGTGCAAATGCACATTGGCATCTGCCTTTTATTTGCTCTTCTTCATGACAAACTCCCGTAAATTATGTATGCCCAGTGTTGCTTGGCTCATTGGGTGGGCCTTGATCCTTGAGTACACCATTGGGGGATCATCAGTGGCACGTGGCATGTCACCAAACTTGGTAATCCTTGCTATCAATTAAGACATCTCTTTCTCTTCGGAGAAGTGATCTTTTCATAACAAGGTCATCAATATCCTTTTTCAGGCTTTATTTTTTGGTGGCCAAGATAAGTTGCCCTTCTTCCTAGCACAAGTGCATGTTAAAGGCCTTGACACCCCACTTGATCCATGTGCTGCTATTCTCGTCCTCATAGTTACTGCATTACTCTGTCTTGGAATTAAAGAGGTACTAAGCACTGACCCTACAACTTGTCTTGGAACCGTCTTTTCAGTTTTGCAGTATCATTAGCCTTTGTAGTGTGGATTCTACAGTCTAGGTTTTTCATTTGTGTGTTAGTGCCCTTTCTAGTCAAACACATTTATCCATCAGATAAATACAGATAGTAATATGGAAATGTGTTGACGCCACTCTTTTTCTGTCGTCATGTATCAGTAAAAAGTTTCTTGTTCTATGAAATTATGACTCTACTTGTTCTTGAGTTCAACATTTGGTTACTTTCAACTTAAAATTATTCCTCATCAGAGCTCATCTGTGGAAGGCATCATCACCACTGCAAATATCATAGTGATGCTTTTTGTCATCTGTGCTGGTGGATGGCTAGGATTCAGGAATGGCTGGGTTGGTTATAAAGTGCCAGAAGGGTATAGTAAAATTTCCTGATTCATATAACCAAATCAATCCCTTAAACCCCTATTTGGATTTTGAAACTTATTTGGCGGGTACACAGTTATTTCCCTAATGGTGTCAGTGGAGTCCTCTCTGGATCAGCAACCCTCTTCTTCGCATTCATTGGCTTCGACACAGTTGCTAGTACGGCCGAGGAGGTCAGCTTACATTCATGTACAAAATGTCATTTGTGTTCCTGTAAATGCTGATCCAGCTTGTGTGCAGCAGTTACATCATCACCTTTAATTGGATTTGTCAAAGTGATTTCCAGGTGAAGAATCCTCGGCGCGATCTTCCATTGGGAATGGGCCTGACCTTGTCCCTCTGTTGCTTCCTCTACATGATGGTTTCTGCTGTTGTGGTCGGTTTGGTGCCGTACCACGCGATGGACCCCCGACACCCCTATTTCTTCTGCGTTTGCGCGATATGGGATGCAATGGGCCGAGTAAGTTCCAGGTTACCTTCCAGCTGAAATGCTGAATGATCCAGCTGCGATGGAGGTTATTGCACATCTTGTGTATTATGTCAGTTATTGAGCAATATTTACTCCACTGAATTGTAGGTATGTTGTTTCCAGTGGAGCTGTTCTTGCTCTTGTGGCATCCTTGATAGGCGGTATACTTCCCCAGGTATACTTATGAACCAAAGCATCGTCGAGTATCCTGTTTCATTTGAGTTACTTTCCTGCTTCTATTAGGACCGAATAAAACAAATGCAAAAACTACTTTTATGAAATGTGCGGAGTTAAATGAAATATGTGAGATCATCAATGATCTTCTAGAAAACTAAACAAAAGAGGTGAGACTCAAAGGCCAGAGCTGACACCAGGCCTGGAGGTCAACACATACCAGGAAATGCTACAATAGAAAGGACACTTGAGCTACAGCAGTCCTTTTCACAGAGAATTGTGGTGACTGCATTGGAGCTTGCTGAGTTTCTGATGGTGGTGTCCATGGAGGATACGGTGGCAGAACATGTGTTCAGAAATGACATGTGGTACATGACAAAAAGAAATCAACAGTCACCACCGCAAGCAATCTTGTGCAACATGATCTCACCAGACACACTGAAATTGATCTGTTCACCATAAGGCGGATAGTGTGACATCAAGACTAGAAAATATAGTCTAGTAACAATTGCCGAAAAAATGGTGGTGAATCAATATGTAACAAGGCATGCATGATTAATATATTTGCATATCTTGAGGGTACGTCTTGTTGTAATACGTGAAAGTATTAGGTACTTCCTGGCGAATTCAGAGAGAAGGTTTCCCACCAGTTTTCCCAAACAAACTAACACAAACAAAGTAATCATTAGGTTTATTTAGAATATAAATGTAGCATGGTCAATCGTATATTCCATTTGAGGAAGAATCGTTTATCCAAATTCAACCTTTAATGGCTTACTCATAATTGTTTGCATGCTGCTTTTGGTCAGCCAAGAATTATAATGGCTATGGCTAGAGATGGATTGCTTCCGCCACTGTTCTCAGATGTTAATCAAAAACTCAAGTGCCAATCTTGAGCACAGTCTTAATTGGCATATGTGCTGCTATTCTGGCCTTTTTCATGGATGTCTCCCCCAATTGGCAGGGATGGTAATATGCTAATTATCATATAAAAATAGCAGCAATGCTGGATACAGAGGCTCTCCAGATGATAACAGTTTCTTGATCTGTTTGTTCAGGTAAGCGTGGGAACCTTATTGGCATTTACTACGGTTGCCATTTCTGTTTTAGTAGTAAGATATGCTCCTCCGTATGAGATGTCAATGGAAGTGGCTCTTGCAGGATCATCTGAGTCACTAGCTTCATTCTCTGGGCACTTAGAGGATGATGAGCAAAATTCAGAAGATCCTTTTTGGCAATGGTAATGAGAATAATTTTTTGTGAACTGTTAAGTTCATTTATAGCAGGAACTATGTTTGCCTTTTTTTTTTTGCAAGTAACTTGCACTGACACTGTAATAAGATGCTGGCTGGACTTTATATGTCAGCAAGTTATCTGCACCAGCACGGAAGCAACGTTAGAAACACGTTAGCAACGTTAGAAACGCAACAGCGCTTCCTTGATATATTCATTTTATTATTATTTGTAATTTGCATATGAATTGCTTGCAAGTATCTGCACCAGTAGCCCATTATTTCAGATATCATATTACAGCATTCTGGCTTAACCTTCATGATTACTGAGATGCTCGAATTCGTTTTCTGACATTTTCTTTCCCTTTGTATCTGCAATTAGTTCAAGAAGCACAAGCACTTACTGTCATTGAGGTAGCCAGCAAAGTAAGTCGACAGAAAGCCATTGGAAGCATAGTATTGATATGTGTTGGAGCCCTCATCTTGATTTCTGCGGTTTCTGTCTCCTTTTGCCATTGTAAGTGATAGGAGCAATTGAACACACTGTTCATTGAAGAGAGTGACCAGAATTGCATATTATTATTTTATTTTATTTTGCCACGAAAAGTCAACATCATCTGATCCTGCTTTGCTTTCTATAGTTCTGTGCAAACTATTGCCTGCACTGTAGGCGCGCTGGTAGTGTTGAGTTCTTCCATTGTGCTTTTGTGCATCGGACAAGACAAGAAATTTTTGGGAGAAACTGGAGGTACAACCCAAGGAACATGGACATTTAGCTTTTCTGTAAAAGTCGATAAACTCTGAATGAGAAATATGGATGTGCAATTCAATGCAATCTCAAATTAACTCTATCCCTCCTAGGTTTCATGTGCCCGTTGGTCCCGTTGCTTCCAATTTGTTGCATCATCATCAATTTATACCTGCTTATGAACCTCGGGTAAGAAATATAGGTTACATCCATCTTTTCTTTTGTTCCCCCTTTATGCAAAAAAATATAGCCTACATTCATTTTTAAATCATTTTTGCTTTTGCACAGCTTGCTATTGTCTGCATGGTGTGCAAATTTCATACAACTATTTGTTTGATCAGGCAACAAATATTCTTTTAAGCTAATAATATCTCAGAATCTCTAGATAGCGATCTATGCTTTGTGAGAATATCCTGAAGATAATCGTGACCTTAAGTTTCAACTCAAATGATTGCAGGAGTCACACATGGATTCGTGTTTCCATATGGCTGGTGGCTGGGGCCTTCATATACTTCTTCTATGGCCTGAAGCACAGTTCACTGGCAGGCATGGCCTACCATCGCATATCACCCTTGTAATTCAACGTTTGGGTATAGAGTTATTTTACATTTTGATAGCAGAAAAATGCATGAGAGCACATGGCGGCTACAGAAGCTGTTTGTCAAAGATGTCTGGGGGTTTCTGATCCCTGCAGTTTTGAAGGGGGGCCAGGAGGATGAACATAGATAACACCTGATGATTGTTCATGCCCTGAAAAATATAGCAGAGAAAGTAGAATGAATCAAATGGCAGTTATTATGAGGTTCAAAAAAAAAGGAGTTCTTTTGGGTTTTTATGGTCCATTTTTATTATGTAGTTGAAGTTTTTTGTATTTTAGATATCAAACAAGTACATTTCATTTTGGTTTTATTAACAGAATTATCATTCTTCCATTTGTAGTTAATGTGTATGTCCCAAAAGACAGAGTCAGGGATTTACACCAGGGATATGGATTTGTGGAATTAAGAAATATTATGAGGTTGTTTCTTTCTCTGGCAAATGATATTAGTATGAGAAATATGACCATTTTACTAGATTGATATTCATGACGCACACTCCATCTAATTTATTCCCAAACCAAATGCTCCATACTAGAGACATTCACTTTTTTTTAAAAAAATATTTATTTATTTATTTATTTTGGGTAATTTTCATTTGTACGATCGTACCATCAAATCTGAATGTGAGACCACTCGTCTCCTCTGGTTTAAAGAAACCTGAAATGAAATGAAGCAGTAATAACAATGGTGTAAATGAAATAAAACATTAATAATAAAAACAAAAAGATTCAATGTAAATAAACACGAAATGAAGGTCAACACCCGTTTTGTTACGAGGAGACTTGGACCATGTGCTACTAGTGGGCCTAACTAGAGAAAGCGGCAACGCCCACTGGGCCGCAGCCCATTAACATAGCACTCGACCGAGGCGAGGACCGACGCAGGCGCAGTCTCACGCTCGCAACTCGCAGTGCGTTCAGCTTCATCCGTTTAGTCCCACCTCGCCTGGTCAAGCAGCACGGAGGCGCGGACTCGCTATAAAACGAGACCCAGGGCGGCTTGCCAAAGCATACCTTTCTCGGCCTTTTGGCTAAGATCAAGTGTAGTATCTGTTCTTATCAGTTTAATATCTGATATGTGGGCCATGTGCTCACTTCGATATTAAATTTATTTTTTTTGTGGGGAGGGTCCACCACAGTGGCTTGCCACTGGGGCCCTCACGTGTCGCCCAGCCGTTGCACTGCTGGCAGGGCCTGGCGCACCCCAACCAATACCAATTAAAAGCTTTTAAATCAAAACGAGCTGCCTGTGCACGAGTAAATTGAATAGTTAAAAATAAATTTACTTCATAAATTAAAATTTAACAAAAAAAAAAAAAAATTTAGTTAATTTAATGAAAAGTAAATATAATTTAAGTATATTTGGAAAAAAAGGTTAAGGTGGACTTTGTTTAACAAAGGTATGTGGCACAATGCCCATAACCACGGGACAGGGAGGGCCAAATGGGCCGGGTCTAAGAAGTTGGGCTGGCCTGCTCCCAAGTGTCCTTCCTCCTCTTTTCTTCTTATCCCACTTTCCTTATCCAAGGGAACCCATTCCATTCCGTCCGTCCATCCGCCATGGCGACCGCCACGCTGCTGAGCTCCTCCTTCGCCATGCCCACCGCCGCCGCTGCCCGTAGGGCCGCCTCCTCCACCACCTCCTTGGGCTTCGCCACGTCGCAGCTCGCCGGCCTCTCCCTCTCCGCCGGCGCTGTTACTCCAACCCCCGTCGCCCTCCTCCCCAAGAGGCAGCAGCTCCAGCCCATTGTCGCCCGTAAGTTGCCTTTTTAGTTGCCTTTTGTTCTTGTTTCCTTGCTTCCCTTGCTACGACCGCGCCTTCAGCATTCGTGGTTGCTCCGGTCTTATCTGAATCTTCGGCTACTTCTCGTAACTGATTCAGTTAATAGCATTTTTGTTTCACAAGATAAATTAGCATCCGATTGATTGGCGAGATGATAGAGTGTGCTGTGTTTGTGTTCAGGGCGGGTGTGCCCGTTCTTGGACAAGAAGACGAACCGGGCCAACAAGGTGTCCTTCTCCAACCACAAGACGAAGAAGCAGCAGTTCGTGAACCTGCAGTACAAGAAGCTGTGGTGGGAGGCCGGCAAGCGCTTCGTCAAGCTGCGCCTCTCCACCAAGGCCCTCAAGACCATCGAGAAGCACGGCCTCGACGCCGTCGCGCGCAAGGCCGGCATCGACCTCAACAAGAAGTGAGACTAGTGGTGTGGCAGTGGCCACTAGCTTTGCATTTGCATTTATTCACGGGTTCCTCTGTACACTGTCTGCCTCCAGCTGTTCTTTCACAATCAAATCACAGCATTATACTTATTTCGTTTATTTACTTTCCTCCCCAGTTTGATTCGTGTACCATACCAATCAGTGTAGGCAAGGCTGCACATATATGTTTCCTCCTAAATCTGAGTCGATCGTGTCTCCATTTCACAGTCGTGATCAATGGCAGAAAGATAAAGTAACCTGGTAGTACATACTTTCTCATGAATTTCCTGCCGATGAAGTTGAAACGGAATTGAAATTTGAATGAATTGTTGCGCGTCCTGTTTCCTACCCAAGAGAGTTGTGTTCTGACACATGCTTGCAGTCTGCATCTTACCTTCCATTCCCTTTCATGATATACCTTCTGCCTACCTATGCAAGCTGCAAAGGAGAGGAATGTAGCCAGGATTAGAGAAGATTCATGTTATATCTGGTGATACTAATATGGTGCCATAAATATTAATGCTCTTTTATATCAAGTTGGTCAAACTTAAAATAGTTCGGCTTACAACAACTCGAGAAGTTGATTTAATTTGAGGTGGAGTGGAGGGAGTACTAACCGCATGGGAAGTTTTTCAGTTCTTTCTTCTTTGATAAAAGGTTTTATTCGTGTTTTTATCATATGGTAATGGTGATATTCGCTAGCCAACTGTCTTGCCAAACCTTACGCGCATATGGTTCATCAGAATTTTTATGGTGTCTTTTTTTTTTTTTTTTTTTTTGAGCCACGTTAAGCGTTTTCATGAAGCGAATAAAGTTTAAACAAAGTACAAGAACAACCGATGGAACGGTAACCAAACCATTACCGAGGCGCCACTTTTTTTTTTTTTTTTTTTTTTTTTTTTGACAATGCAGAGCAAATTTTTATGGGGTCTCAAATGACACTTCAATACCTCATGGTGGCTACAACATCTACTTCATGGATGGGCTTTATGATTCCAACAGGTTTGCACAGGGAGCAGAAGAGTCTCTACTCTGAAGATCTGAGGATAGGCCGACACAACATTTGTAAACGCAAGAATATCGCTCTGCATTTGCATAGGCTCATGTTTCCCTTTTAATATCAAACGGGTTGTCTCGCTTGTGATTGTGTGGTGCCACAAGGAAACCACACTCACAAAGGCACTTACCATCACCTGCTGTTTTTTCAATGGCCCAAATGATTGAAAGGTTGGCCTATTCCTTTTGCTGCAATTCAGAATGACGGACATCCAACCTGTGGCTGTTGCTGCGAGAAAGCGATTGTTTCACTCAGTCGTTGGTGTCACCGACAAGTTTTTTTTTTCCAGAAATACATCGCAGATGAGAGGTGTGATATGCTTGTCCTCGATTGGTGGCGTTGCCCTGCCGCATGCATGTCTGCCTGGCAGTCTAGCACCTTGATGGTTAAGGAAATGAAAGCCCATCATGCCATGTTTTATACCGAGTAGTACTACCATGATTTCAAGTTTTGTCTTTTCTTTGGGTTAAGGAATTGAAGGATGATTTCTCACTACTATAGACTTCATCAAAATTTCAGACTTCCAGTGTTTTTGGGTAACTTTGTATTTTCGAAATGCATCAATATAAGATTTCTGCTATTGATTCATATATGAGGTAAAAAGAAAGAAAATTTACTAATGTCCATAAATCACAGGTCCCTGGTAATTTCATTGTTTGTCCACTGACCTTTGATTCCCTGCAATGGCTTTAGAAGGACATTGTATTACAGTCGATGGCGGATCCGTAAACACCATATCGGGGAGGGCTAATTAGTTAAGAAAAATCGACTATTTTAGGATTCAGGGAGGGCTAATCGATACTGAACATGCTATTTTAGGCTTAAAAGTAAAGGATTTACATGGTTAGGGAAAATTTGCATGTAGCTAATTTAGGCTTGCGCCCGGGCTACAGCCCCTAGCCCGGGGCGTGGATCCGCCCTGATTACAGTGAAACCACAACAGGAAAACATGTCTAATGAAGTAGGTAACTGATCAATATATGGTGATTTAGCTTTCAGAAACACGAAAAGCACAGAACTGCACAACATAGGTCTGTTTTTCAGATACCCAACATTGTTTCAGTAATGCATCCAATTTTGGAGTGGATATAGACACTGTTTACCATGCAGTATGGTTGATCTGACTAAATGTTCTATTTAAATGATTAGATGAATGCCTCCAGTTTTGGAGAAGATATAGGCACCGTTTACCATGTAACAAGACTGCTGCGACAATGATAATCATGAGAATGATATTTGAATTTTAAGATATGCCTATATATATACGCTGTGACAGTGCTAATCATTCCAGTGACATTTGCATTTTTTAGATATGAGCAAACTAGATGTATAGCATGGCTGACCTCACTATATGTTGTACTTGAATGATTACATAGACGCCTCTAGTTTTGGACTACTTATAGGCACTGTTCACCATTTACCAGGAATGATTAAATGAACACCTCCTGTTATTAATTAAATTGTTGTTCAGCTTCCCATTCTGTTTTATATAGCTAATGCAGCACGCTGCGTTGATATATTACTCCCGTTGTTTCACTATATTACTTTGTCAGCCAGGTTTGTTTCAGATACCCAACTTTCTTAGATTGCTGCATTTGTTTACATTTGTTCCTTCTGTCCCAGTAACTAATGCTACCTTATTCTTTTCCTCTCTTTTCCGCTCCACCGCAACAGTCCATTCTTTCTGGCGTGTGGTTCTGGCGTGTGGTGGCCGTTTTCTTCTTTGCAAAACTAAAAAATTCATTTTTTTTTGTTCCGGCTCCCTTATTTCTAACAGAAAATGTAAACAAAAACCGTTTTCCCTTCGCCATGTTTTTTTTTTTTTTGCATATGTCATACCTATTTGTTCTACACACTCTGGTCAGACAATAGATGATGGAAGTCATATGTATGGTATTGAATTTTAATTACCATCAGTCTTCTATACATGAGTCCACTGTTATGTTTTTTTTTTTTGGGCACCTCCTAGTTAATGTTGTCTACGAATCTATTTCGTTTCCGGCTTGACGACATCATATGCCTCAATGTGCATTACTGTGCTCCACACCTTGATCTTGAAGAATTTGTAGACATCCCTTCTGCAACTATTACCTCCTGTGCATACTTCTGCATTTATGTCATATTAGATTGCCGCAGATTATTCTACAAATGACTTCTTTCCAAATAGATGCCTCCTCTAGCCACCTACCACACAATTCAAGAGTATTCTTGACGTTGTGTTCCTGGGAATTTATGGAACAAACCTACCATCAACACCAAGTGCACGACATCGGGAACCACTCAGACTTCCATCTCAGGTCACGAGTGCACTTCTACAAGGCAGAGAAAAAATGACTTTGCATTAAGCTGAAGCAACGAGTTTTTATCACGTCTTAAAATTATCTAACTACGGTACTTTATGTTCACTACTATAACACCTGATGCAATGTAAATGTTCATACTTACATATAACTTATGGACACAATCATAATACCTAATTCAGTTTGAATGTTCATATCTAAATCCATAATTATTTATATGATTATACTCTATCGTAATTCTAAAGATAAAGAATCCAACGCTCTAGCTCAGCGCGCGAAGTGTCTACGGTCATTGCACTCTACTTGTGTGCAATATTATGCTATCTAGACTATAACTTCCCTCCAGTGACACTACCCATGGATTATTACAATGTGTATAGAGTCATTGCACCTCATGTTGTTATCTTTCCTGAGTTTTGGTTCCCTTTGAAATCCAAACATAATTGTCGCCATCATGTGCCATCGTCGTCCATCCCTTCTAATGGGCGCGCAAAGACGCACAATCCACTAGTATGATACACTACCCAAACAATAGACCTTAGCTATTTAGTTTACATTTTATATCCGAAGCACAACTTTCGACCAAGATAATTTAAGGGTCATTTTATTGGCTAGCCTTTGGTGGCAACCCTCGCTCATTTTTGTTTTGAATATAAGTCTTCCATCAAAGACATAAGCGAGGTGAAAGTGAAGAGAGAGAATGAGTGAGAGGAGTCTTCCGGTGCCCGTTTTATAAACAGGTGGAGGGGATTTTCATTATTTCCCTAGTGGGCCTTCCATTTAAAAAAAAAGGCACTAGAGGGACAAATGGGCGCTAAACATTATTCCACAAACTCTTCTAAACTATATAATTGGATCACAAACATAGCATCAAACAACGGATTTTCTATTTATCTGCCAGCAGAATTTCCACCGTGTTTTCTTCCACTTTTTTGTGGCTATGATTGCTCCAAGATTTGTGCTCAATCCTGTTCCTGTCCAACTTGTGGCTGTCTCATTTTGAAAACACTATCCCGCTTCCGTTTTTTTTTTTCCCAAAAATATAACGTGTTTTCTATTTTCTACGGCTGCGGCGGCGGTGGTTTCTCGATGTTTCCGTCTTCGACGGTTGTTAGGTCGAGCCCGGCTGCGGCGGCGACACCGGCTCCGGCGGCAACGCCAAGGTCGTGCCCTCTCCGCATCCGGCTGTCTGTTCTTCTCCTGTTTGCCCGCGTACAGGTGAGTCCTCCTTCTCCCTCTCCCTCCTCTCCCCCAATTCTCTTCTTCGTTCCTAAATCCAACCGTTCCTGCTAGCCACCGGGCTCCGCTCAGTCCTATTTCCCGGCCTCCAGTGCCGGTTGTCTGAGCCGCGCGGCCTGACCAGGTGCTTAGGCTGGCGTCCGCTTCCTGTGTTGTTCGATTTTGGATTTTGGCATACCACCATACGCGGGTTCTGATTTTTGTCGGCGGCTGTCGGGGCTGCGAGGTGGCGGGACTGTAGTCTGACGGAGGGACAGGGAGTGGTGTGGCGTTGCAGCTCCGGAGGGTGGAGAGGGAGCAGTTTGCCGTTGGCGCTAGAGAGTTGTTTTCGGAAGCACAAGGTAGAAGGCTATAGAGTAGGTGTTGAATCGGCAGGCATCGGAGGTGTGGAGATCACTGGGCAGCATATTAGCTTCAGATTCAGATTATTTCAGTTGTGGTGGTTGTTCTAGTCCTGAAGCAAAGTTGATAGCATGTTTGAATCTAACTATTTGGTTTAATTTTATGTCTGAATCTCTATGATGTCTTGCTGTTGTTCCTTGTTTTCAAAGTTTTCTAGGTTGGTGGAGATATATATCTATGTTGCTTTCCACTTTACCTGTGCTCTTGTTGATTGTTTGAAGAACTCACATCTATCTAATGGTTATAGGCATAGCCATGTTTTTTGTGCCTGTTTTAGTGTAACAATCTGCTAGGTAAGGGGAAGTAGATTGTTAATTGTTTCAGTCTGGCCATAGTCAGTGTTTGTTTAAACTTGCAGATCATAACAGCCTGGCCATAATCTAGAATTTGTTTGTTTAATCTTGGAGATTGTAATAGCCTTCAAGCTGACAATCTGTGCCTTAATTGCATTTAGTTTCAATTGCCATTTCTCATACCTGGTTGTTTGATGTGCCAGAACCTGTGGGGCAGCCTACCCCAACAATGATACTGACAGTATCATTGCAGGCTTGTAAGCCTTATGTTCTTGATTTTTGCTTTTCTTTAGATAAATAATGGAACATTGAAATCTAAGTAACTGAGCCAAAAAAAAGAATATGTGACATTGGAGCCAGAGTGCAATAGTAAACTGTAAACAGAAAGTGCATTTTAGGCAATTCAAATTTACATGCCTCCCTTGTTAGCTGTCACATGCCCCATACTGCGCTCCATCCCAAAATAAATCAACCTGTGACCATTTGAGAAGTTGTTTTATTTTGGGATAAAAAAATGGATAACTTGAGTTGAGGGAACCCTCAATTATACTATGCATCTGTTTCAATTCTACCAGAGAGAGAGAGAGAGAGAGAGAGAGAGAGAGAGAGAGAGAGAGAGTGCAATTGTTATACATGGATAAGCCGCCCAATAACTCCATGGTGATAAACTAATCACAGTGGCTGTTAAATACATCGACGAGGCCATAAATAGGCCGGCGAGATTAAGAGTATGGTCGAGACCAATCAGTTTAGGCCATAAATAGGCCAGCGGGACGACAACACTTGCGTTTCGTTTCCTTTTCACCCTGCGCACAGCACAAACCCGTGTTTGCTTCAGCCTTTAGATTTTTATTGTTTTGTACCTTTGTTCTTGCATCCGTCAATTGCTACAAGCAATTATTAGCTCATCATTAGAGCATTTACTTGACTTTGATTGTTTGGAGTCTTCTTAATTGTTTGGAGACATTTTTTTTTTTCTGAATGTTGTATGTTGCTGTGGAATCTGAATGATCCTCTTTAGGATCCTTTTCATTATCACACCATGAGGCCTCATCAGTCAAGTATTTTAAACACTCAGAAATGTTATTTGTACTCATATATGCTAAGATAATATAAATGTGTTTCAAGCCATATGTGTTGTCTTTGCTGAAAATTTGTGTTCCTGCAACGAATTCATCTTTCCCTTCCTGTTATTAGAATATTATGGTGACATGATTTAATTTTTTTAGTAACTAGGCAGTACTGTTGATTCAGACACTTGATCAAGTGTAGGCTTAAACAAAAGACTAACCTCACTTGATTTCAATTGTGTGTGTGACCTTGTTTGGGGCTGGAGGGGTTCTACATGAGTTAAATAGGCAGTACTGTTGATTGTGTGCATGTAAATCTAAGATTTTTTGCTTATGGAGTACAGAGTAGGTGTTATCTAGGCTGTTTTTTCATTTAGTAGGCTGAAACCTTATGTAAATCTAATTAATTTTTTTTCCTTAAAACAGAGTTGCGTCGAACTAGCCTTGTTGACATAGATGCTGAATGTGAAGTTTCTGAAGATTCAGATGATTTGTCTGTTAATGAAGATAAATGTGAAACCACTGGAAAGAACAAATTAATTTCTCGAACCCATGCAAAGGCTATTTTAGAACTTGATGATGAAGCTCTGTTTGGAATCTTTCAAAAGCTTTTAAGTTTGTTAAATATTGATTAAACTTACTGCCTTTTCCATCTCATAATGCTGATGTCTTTTTCTATTTGACATGGTTGCAATTTGTTAGATAATCACATCATTGTTGTTACTTATTTGTTTGTCAATACCAGAAACATTTAACTATAACTTTTTAGGCCTGCAATGGAATGAGGCAACTACTATCTGGTTCTACAAGTCCAATTGGTGGAAGCTCCAGTATTCCACTTAACGGTCTTGGACCTCTTGGTATTGGCACACATAGAGGGCTTGTTTCCATCAAGAAGACTGTTACTGGAATTAATGGGTCTCTTTTTCTAAAGTTATTGATGAACTTAGTGCAGAAAAGAAGCTTGTGAAAAATTGCCTAGTAACTGTAGTGAATTCTAGAATTGGTTTTGCTACAACTATTGGTTTGGCTTCACATTAGGGATCTATTCCTTGTTATAACATGATGATGATTTGTTGTGGAAAATAAATGCTGAATTTGTTTATTTCATCATGTGGTTCCCTATAAATTGAGGTATGTTTTTCTTCTAGTGCTATTGTCTATGTGCTATGTGGACACCTTCATAGTATGGTTCCTTACAAATGGTCAATTTGTATGGTTTGGTACATGATGAGCCACAAGTTGGCAGTAACGTCAAGTATCCCTAGCTGGTCAGAACAGAGTGTGTGTGTGTGCATTATGCAACATGTTCTACATTTGTAGGTGTAGAGCATATAAAGTTTCAGTTGGGATTTTAGCTAACCTTGCTTTGATGACTTTCTCCTGGTTTTTGTAACCATGATGCCTGTGTTTGCATCTCTGTTCCCCCAATTGGAACCACCGAACCTATACAACTTGAATCCTGTGGTTTGGAAATTTTAACAGTTTTGTTCTATTACTAACTCTGTATCAAAATCTGATATGGATCAATACAACAGAAGAATTTTCAGTTGAAGGTAGGGAGTGTATAAACTTTACCTGCGCTGCATCCTGCTTTTTGCTTCAATCTTGGTGTTAAATTCAAGTTTGGTCTTGCGGTTGATTTAAGTCCTCATCGTATTGTCCCTTGACTGCTATTTTTCTCCCACTGGTCTCCGCTGTTCCATGTTGCTGCGCTGCCGCCGCCGGCCCCTCTTGGTTCGTTTTGTTGTTTCTTTCTTGGCTTGCAAGTATGCTATATATCGCTTGGCTGAGATTTTGCCACGTCACACCTTATCATGTGGAAGATAAGCACCACGTAAATCTTCCCGATTTAGTTTCCTGTGGTTGCTTTATTTCAGTTTCATTTTGGTTATATTTCAGTCCTATATTTCAGTCATAGTTCAATTTCAGTTTGTGTGTGTGGATGTGTGTGTTTCAGTAGGAGTAACTGTGCGCATCAAAGTAGGAGGAGTAAATGTGTGTGTGTTTGTGTGTCTTTCTCTGTTTCTGTCTCTTGAGGATGTGTGTGTTTCTCGTTTCTGTTTTTTTTCTCTGTCTCTGTCTCTTCAGGCTGGTTGTACAAGTCCAAACCTGTCTGTGCGCCTCAAAGGAGGAGTAATTGTGTTTTGTGTGTGTAGGGGGAGGGTAGAAGTGCTGAATTCCACTTCTTCTTTCCATATTTTCTATCATGAAAACAAGGTAGAACTATCTGTCAAACATTTTCATGGGTCTAGAAGTGTTATGTTCTGTGTCGTATCCGACTAACCTCTGTTCTTGTTCTGCTATCTGTAGTTGGTTGTGCTTGGATCTATATTTGTGCCCAGATATGTAGCTGTGCCTGTATCTGTAGTTTTGCTATTTCTGTAACAAATACGGTCGTTTTGCTGTGTTGTGCTGTGCTGCTACATTTGTCTGCCACTCTTGTACTGCTAGTTGTGAAACTTGTACTGTTGGAGTTGTCATTTTTATAGATATCTGTAGTTGTGCCCATATCTGTAGTTTTGCCCGATATGTAGTTGTGCCCGGATCTGTAGTTGTGCCCGGATCTGTAGTTGTGCCTGTATCTGTAGTTGGTTGTGCCCGGATCTGTAGTTGTGCCCGTATCTGTAGTTGTTAAATTTTGTTCTGTGCTATAACCAACCCACCTCCAACCTCTATATGAATGCATTGTCTAAGCTTCTGCTCTGAAAGAAGCAAATCTAAGCTATTCTGTTCTGCGGTAACCAACCAACCTCTGTTCTTGTTCTTGGTGTTGATGTTGTTGGATACCGGTACTGGTGGTCTTGATTTTGACACCTGACCTATGTAATCTGAAACATGCAGGTGAGGCCGTCATCCTTGGATTTCAGCAATACATTGTGATGCTGGTCACATCCATCATCATGATCCCAAGTGCTCTTGTTCCCCAGATGGGATGAGGAAATGTGAGTAATAAACAAGATTTGGCAACCAACTAGTTTGTGAATTGTGATGTCAAAAGGGCTAAACTGTCTGTCCTTCACTAACATTCTGACTTATGCCACCTTCATAGATGTGTGGTTGATCCTCTGGTCAAATAGCTTCCTGCATAATTATTTTTTGTGTATAATAAATAGTTTTGATAGTATTTTTGCTAGAAAATTAAATACTAAATGAACTAGCATCATTTTTTCCATCAAACAATTACTTGTTCAAGATTCATTTCATCTTTTTTTTGTGTTTGTGGATGAGGAGGAGGTCTGTTTGTAATATTTACATCCAACCGACTGTAATGGCTCTTTCAGGTTTCTAGCGATTAACCCGGAGGGTAAGGTGCCTGTGCTCAAAGGTGATGATGGTAAATGCGTTGCTGACTCTGAAGTAATCGCTCAAGTCATTGAGGAGAAGTTCCCAACTCCATCTCTGGTCACCCCTCCAGAATATGCGTCAGTGTAAGTTGTCTTCTCAGTTCATACCTATTGAGCCAGAACCCCGGAATCGAGCTTAAGTTCTGCAATCTTACCTTCTGTTGCCGGTTTCGTTTGAGACCATGGGCATCTCTTGACCCTATGCTACTGTAATGTGGGTATCAAATAATGGAGCTGCTTTTATGTTTGTGGTTGTCCCACTTCCAGTGACCAAAGACCCTGGTGATGGAGTGTACTCTGGCTCCACCTGCAAACAGGATGAGATTGAGGCCGTCGTCATTGCCACCGGTGTGCACACATTCTTTGGCAAGGCAGCACATTTTGTCGATTCAACAAACCAAGTTGGCCATTTCCGTAAGGCAAGCTTCTAATCCCGCTTTCCAGAACTTGCTTACTTTTTTTCATTGGTACATTTATGACTTGACAAACATATGTTTTTTTCACTATACAGGTTCTCTCGGCCATAGGAAATTTTTTGCATCTGTTCAATTGCTGTTGGAATGCTCGTGGAGCTTGTCGTCATCTACGCTATCCAACACAGGGCTTATAGACCAGGGGTTGACAATCTTTGATGCTTTTGATTGGAGTCATCTACGCTATCCCACTGTGCTTTCTATGACTATGGCAATCCGGGCTCATCGCTTGGCTCAACAGGTATGAACTTGTCAATAAGGAAAATTTTCATCTTTGTTTCTCATTTGATCTAAGATAAGAATCGAATACTGAAGTTTTGCTTGCTGGTTTAGGGAGCAATCACTAAGAGAATGACAACAATTGAAGAAATGGCTGGCATGGATGTTCTTTGCATTGACAAGACTGGGACATTAACCTTGAACAAGTTGAGTGTGGACACGAGTCTTGTAGAGGTAGGCTATTGTTACAAGAAGCTCAATTGCCTTTCTGTGTATGCATCATTGGTACCTTACTAGCATGATTGTGTTACTGGATCAGGTTTTCCAAAAAGGCATTGATCAAGATACAGTAATTCTGATGGCTACCAGAGCTTCTCGTATAGAAATCAGGATGCCATAGATGCCACAATAGTTGGTATGTTGGCTGATCCAAAGGAGGTACTCAGATTCCTCAAGAGTTTGTGATGTGCAGGTTGCAGCTAATTTTACTTTTGTCCTGACTATTCCTTTTCTTCTGCTTTGTTTTGACAAGTGCGGGAGGTGTACGTGAAGGCCGCTGTTGGGGCTCCTGACAATCTTGGCGACTGTGAGTGCCCTGCCCCTTGCCTCTTCTCAATCTTTTAAAACCACATCTCGCTCCCCATTTGGCCATTTCCCCATCCGATCTGACCCAAATTAAAACCCTACCTGTTTCAGCTGACCTTGGTTTGGTTTGGATGTGGAATTGCCATGTCCATTCTTGCAGAGTGCTGCTCGCTCTAGAGGAGAAGAAAGTCACTTACAAGATGAGGTTCATTGACCTCGGCAAGAAGCCTGCATGGTCCATCTCGTTTACCTTTCCTATTTATTCTCAAGAGCAGTATCCTGCGGGGGTCTGACAACTAGTTGACAAAATGCTATTGAGTCCGCTTCTTATTTTTCGACACTCAAGTTGTTCTGGGTAGAGATTACACTGCTGTAGTTTTCATAGTTTCATCGATAGACTGGTAGTGGACCAGGAAGGAGGAAATGCACAAGACATAATCTTTTGTGCTTTCTGCTTGTTTGGGTTTAGAAATTTTAGATTATATTTAGTGGATTGGATTTTGATAGATTTCATTGGTTTAACTGAATTGTATCCTAGATCTGGCATTGAAATAAACATTGCTTAGTCTTGGATTCTATACTAATAAGCTCATATTGGACTGAATTGATCTCATTATCTCATCATTGAATTCATCTCTAGTTTTGCCACGTCACACCTTAGCATGTGGAAGATAAGCACTACATAAATCTTCCAGATTTAGTGTGCTACGGTTGCATCTTTTACTTCTTTTCTGGTGGTGATGTGGCTCTTTACAATTGGTTGAGAAAAAAATGGAAGAAAACAGACAATAAAATCTTCCACAAAAAAAAAAGTGGAAGAAAACAGAGACAGAAATATTGCGGTTGCTTCTTTTATTGCTTTTCTGGTGGTGATGTGGCACTTTATGATTGGTTGAGAAAAATGGAAGAAAACAGACACAAAAAATCTTCCACAAAAAAAGTGGAAGAAAACAGAGACAGAAATATTGTGGAAGATGTGTAGGCAGTCCCTCAAACAATAGACACTCGGCTATTCGGTTTCACTTGAAAGCAAGACCCAATAGGTGAAGACCCAATAGGTGAATTCAACTAAAGTGTGGCCCACTTTACATCTCATACCCGACACATGACTATCAACCAAGATAGTCAGGGGTGATTTTACCTTTTACTAGCATTAATGAATGGCAACCCTCGCACAAACCTTCATGGCCATATTTGGCAACTTGGTCCTTCATATGGCCTTAGCCCTAGATACCTTCTTTTCATATCAAACTAAAGACATGACGTAGTCAAATTAGACGAAGTAGTCGGTGTGGGGAAGGTAATTATAATTGATCACGACACATCTTCAAGCTTTCACTCACGGGTGCCCACCATGGCTTATGTCTTGAAACGAATTGCTTGTCCAATGCACGCCTCAACATCTCCTCTTGATCGGTGTTTGTTATAAATCCTTTCAGTTGCTCGAAGTAAAATGCGTAGGCATGCACTGAAGTAAAATGCGTAGGCATGCATGGTTGATGTAACTGGTGTTCTCTAGATGGAGACCCCCCACCCTCGCTCCAATTAACGGTGAAGACAAAATCAAAGATACGAATGGCGACCCCTCCGCTCCAAAATGTTGGCGAAAGAAAATTCGATGATTTCAATGGCGATCCCTCCACTATAGAATGTTGATGAGTCCAAAATTTTTATATTTAGTAGTCTTTTTCCCTCGAATGGATTCAGCGTGAGTAACTAAGATTCAGTCACAGAGACAAAGTGAATACATCACCGGTAATGATTCAGCGTGCCCTTGAGAGATTAACTTAAGTTAGTTACGTGACATGGGTAGTATTTTCTTGATAATCGACTTTCTAAACTAATCTTTCTTGTCGCTCATAGTATATAACAAACACAGCCAAGGATATAATAGTCTCTGCATGAAGCCCCTTCCATCATTATTCTGTGGATGTATATGAGATGATGACTATCTCCCTCTCCCTACTATAATTCATTCATTCAGGCTTGTGTCAATCAACAACCAAAATTGGCTTGGACCGCTTGATGCGTTTCAGACCTTTTCTATACATATACAAAATGAGTCAACGGCATGTAATCTGTTTGATCAAAAGAAGACTAGTGTAGAGTGCAGCTGCAATGCAGAACCCCAATGCGATGCAATGCATTTCACCTACACTGCTGCCTCCTGAAATTCCTTGGCGACAACGTCTTGCGCAGCATCGCCTTGAGCCTCCTGGATCCAGCGCCGGGCCTGATGACCCCGCCGCTCCTGCCGGGCTCCTCCTGCGGGTTAGAGCAGAGCGCGCCGCCGCCGTCGTCGCCGGAGCACCAGCCGCCATAGGTGAAGTGTCCAGGCTCCCGTCGTCGCAGGATGTCCCTGTCGATCCGGTCCAGGACGGGGTCGCCGTCCCTGAACTTGCGCGCGAAGGCGGCCCCGCTGAGGAGCATCCGTCGGTAGTCCCTGGCGGTGAGGTAGAGCGGGTGCTGCTTGGGCGGGTTGTCCCAGCGGATGAAGTGCAGGTCGTGGTTCACCGTGGCGTTCCGGAACCGCCGCGAGTTGCACGCCACCGTCTGGAAGTAGAACTCCGGCGACGAGACGATGTTGGCGTGGTACAGCAGCAGCGTCCGTGGCAGGTTGTCCCAACCCAGCGTCACGTACTCCGCGAACGATCGCGATAGCATCGTCCATGCCGACCCTGTGCATTGTTTAGTAGGAAAATGAAAGAAAGGACGACGAATGCGAGCTCCAAAGCATAAACAACAGCTGGTTCAGTTCAGATATGAGGGAATAATCAATTCAGCTGCGCTGGCTGCGATGAAGATGGATCCGTACGCGAACGGCGCCACCTCACCACCAGCTCCATTGACTAGACGCCATTCCAGATAAGATTGTTCTTAGTTCACGGGCTCAAGTCCTGTGACACGACACGACACCACACCAGAGAGTCGGCGTGGAGTACGGTACCGTACCGTACCATCTACCGTGCCGTCCGATCAACAACCGGTTGCTAACAAGAATGCTTACATTGTACCACAAGGCAGCTCGAATTCGTGCGAAAAAAACTCCTTTTCTTGTGCAAGGAGGAAGGATGGCAGTTTTACTTACGGCAAGCAAAATCTAGTACAGTGGAGTACCTGTGTAGAGCTTGAAGGCGGTGGGCAGCCTCCTGAGGTTGGTGGTGATGTTCACGGGGCGGATGAGCTCCGCCGTCCCGTCCTCGTACAGCGCCGTGTCCAGGATCACCGGCCGCGCCCGCTTCTTTCTGCAGAGCTACCATCAGTTCAATCCTCCGTTAAACACATCTATCTTCAGAGGCGTGCGTGTCTGCCGTTTAATTTGGACTAGAGAATTGATTGATAAAATGGATGGATGGATGGATGGATGGTCGCTGCAGATTCAGGTTGCAACAAGACAGAGAGAGTTCTTACATCTTCCAGCCCAGGTGGCTCGTGTGCTGGATGAAGTTGAGGTCCCTCGGCAGCCCTGCGAACGCCTCCATCAAATCTGCAATCCCAAATCAAGAAACACTTGAATTCAGTGGAGGACCAAGAACAAGCAAGCATAATCACCTCACAAATTCGTCACTGCAAGAATCACCAGCATCGAGCATTGTAATGGTATTACCGTCCTGGGTGACGAGCGGGTAGTCGGAGGCGCTGAGGTTGATGAACCAGTCCCAGCGGCGGCTCCGGAGGCGGAGGAGCACGGCGACGGCGTGGAGCGTGGTGGTCAGCATGGTGGGGCCACGGTAGGTGACAAGGTTGGGCCTGCCGACGATCCACACGTTGCCGGCACGCGCGTACACGCTCCCGGGCCCGGAGTCACCGCCGGACAGCAGCTCCGCCAGGCGGCGGTGCTCCTCCGCGGGGCCTCCCGGTCCAGGTGCACCAGGTAGGTGTTGGCCGGGTGGTACAGCGCCGCCAGCAGGCGCGCCGCGCGGGACGCGTCCCCCGTCGACGCCGAGATCAGGTACGCGAACCTCACGGGGTACTGCAGCTCCTCCTCGCTGCTGGCGGCGGCGGACGTCGACGGGGACAGCAGGAACGGCCACCTCCTCCTGGTCGGGCTGCTGCTGCTGCTGTTGTCCGTGAGGAGGAGCGACGGGAGGAGGAGGATGGAGGCTACGAGGAGCGCCGTGAAGACGGCGGAGACCAGCACCTCTCGCCGGATGCTGCTCAGCGGCCCCATCGCCCGCGGCCGCATCACCATGCCAGCATCAATCTCTTTGGGGACCCTGACCCTGTCTGAGCTGAGCTTGACCGACCAATCAGAAACCAATCCCTTCTCTCTGGACCGGTCAACCTGTGGATTACTCGCGGTCTTTCTTGGAATCAAATCAATGGCGACTCCGAGATCTAGCACCCGTCTAGCAGAGAGCACGCAGTGGCGTGCGATTGGATGGGTTGGAGCATTCGGGAGAAGTAAAGGAAGGCTCTCGAGTAGGGAGGGAGGTCCCTGTCGGGAGGTGGAGGGTGAGTGACGGATGGGCCCCATGGCCACGAAATGGGGAGGATCGACGAAGCCGTGGCCCGTGGCAGACGTGTTGCTGTGTTGTCAAAAATGGAGAGACAGTCCATATCCTCATCGGTGTAACACTCTTAACACTTCCACTGTTTTGTACACGCATGCTGCTAAAAAACAACTTTTGGTTCAAATAAAGCAACTATAAACCTACCAAAAACTATAAAAAGAACATTTATGACACAACATAGAAGTACTATGAAACTACTACAATGGCGTGAATGTGAATGATACTTCTATTATCATAAATAATATATATCCACATTTTTAACTTACAATAGCCAAGCTTTTAACTAAACAAATCAATCAATCAATTCCTTTGGAACAGAGGTCATTTTGAACCTCTAAAATTGACGCTCAAAGTACAAACTATGGCCCCTCTTCTAACAAAGTATTTTTTTAGAAAAAGAAAATATAATGATATCTCGCCTCCGCATAAATCTGTATATGACTTTTTTCGAACAAAGTAGTTTGTCTCTACAATTCCTATTGAATGACTTGTTGTATAAGAATTTTTATGAAATTCTTCCAAGAGGTTGAACCTCTTAGAAAATTACTTTTGTATCACACTCTCTCATCGAATTCTTGTGCCTTTCCTGCGCTTCGATCCTATATAGTTTTCTATATTTTTGTAATTTATAGGATTTATAATGTCGGTTTTGCGCATATGTGTTCATAGGGGTGAGTGTGCATGCGTGCTGAAATGGCCATACAGATCTTGTGTAATCTAAAAAAAAAATGTCGGGCATTCTACTTTTATATATATATTTTCTTCTATTGCTGCGTTTATAGAACACAAATGCTGGCTTTCAAATAAGAAAACTTTAGGCTAAGATCCCATGACCCCGCCACTGATTGAACTTGGCTTTCACATGCTCGCGTCACATGATGATAAGGTGATCGAGGAGATGTGAGCACTAACTTTGCTGTTATTTTATTCATTCATCGCGCCAAATCATTAGAGGAGACGATAGTGGATTTCCAGTGGAGTGCTGCCGGTGACATCTAGCACCAGATACTGTCAACTGGCGTGTGTGCTTGCTTTATTACTCTTTTGGACAAAGTTTACCTTTAGCTTTCCACTCCTCCAGACTCGGATGCATTTCCTTTGGGCACTATACACAAAATAGCCAAAAGTAATTCTCCATTACAGATTATAAGATGTTTTGATTTTGCTTGACACGTAATGCTTTTAGATATACACTACCTATATAGAGACAGAGAAAACATTGGACATACATAAATTTACAATTCTGAAAAAAGAATTATTAAGATTTGTAATACAAAATAAGAAAATATAGGGACTATAAAATAGAGATAAACATAAAAGGAAAATTTACACGAGGTCTAACACCGTACTACTAGATTCTTTTCTAAATCTCTATGATTTCATATATTTCCGTTGGAATTTTCATAGGTTTGATGCGTGCACACAAACTGCAGTAGGGTCAAGAGATCTCCATTACAGTAGGCACGTTTCTTAGCTTAAACTCGAGACAATAGTTCCCTTTTCCGAAAAACAAAATTAATTCCGAGACAATAATCGGAATGACATGGACAGGGCGCTCAACGGTGGTTCGTTTGCAAGCAACTGTTTGCCTGACTGCGATTCAGAAGCGCGTGGGCCTGAGCCTGAGCCTGAGCCTGAGCCCGATCGAGAGATCGATCCGACCTCAAAGCGACATGCTGCGCTTCTCATCAACCTGTTCGTTGCACCTATCTGACAGTATGTTTCGTGAGAATAGAATAGAATATAATTTCATTCTTCGTCTTTCCCCATTGAGAACACTTTTTTTCCTTATAAAACGGGACATCAGATCAGATATTCTAGACCGAAACAGCTCGAGTTCAGGCTATCCGCACCGCAGAAACGTTAAAATCACACTGTATGCCTCCTTTACCGTGGGTCCCACATGTATTATTTCCAGTTTTGCTGCAGCCTTCAAAACTCTATCCCAAACTTTATACCCGTGGGTCCCAAAAGTGATATTTTCTTCCCCACCCACCGCACGCCGCACGCACGCCGCTCGTCGGCCTCCGTCTGCGCGCCGCCGCGCCCAGCTCCAGCGGCAGCGCCACCTCCCGCTCCAGCTCGGTGTGCGCCATGGGCGGC
Organism: Hyparrhenia diplandra; assembly: GCA_015847255.1. Taxonomy (NCBI): domain Eukaryota; kingdom Viridiplantae; phylum Streptophyta; class Magnoliopsida; order Poales; family Poaceae; genus Hyparrhenia; species Hyparrhenia diplandra. Next base: position 277,831 of record JADLZK010011263.1, on the reverse strand, counting down.
TGCGAGCTCAACGTGCGCCGTACGGTGGCCATGGGCGGCGGCGAAGCCGGGCGCGCGCCATGGGCGGTGGCCATGGGCGGCGGCGCAGCTCCTGTCGGGCGGGGAGCGCCGACGCCGCCGGGCGAGCAGAGAGGCCATGGACGCCGGTGTGGGTGAGAGAAGCGACCCGCCGCCTCCTCCCGACTTGATTGCGTGGCCGAGATTGGGGAGATTTGGGGAGGAGAGGACGGCGGACCACCACGCCATGCCGCGATTTTGGGGGTCGGGGGCGAGGGAGCGCCATGGACGGCCATGAAGCCTGGCGTGGCGCCATGGGCGGCTATGGGGTGGGCCGCGCAGCCCTTCGCAGCGAAGCGCGCCGAACGCGCCACGGCGAAAGAGCAAAGCGGTGGACGGCGGCGTTCCGCCAGGCGCTGGATTCGGGCGCCTCCGGGCGAAGCTTGGTGGGTACGGCCGCCACCGCGAGCTCTCCTCCTCCTCTCCGTCCCCTCCGCTTCCCCGCCGTTTTTCAAGAAGGAGCCGGATGGGCCCCACGCCAGCCGCCGCCCCGAGGAGCAACGCCAGCGCTACATATCCGTAAAACGGGTCGGAGCGCATCACCTCCAAAGATCACGGTGGTAGCCGCATATATATCAGAAACCAATCCCGAGTTTGGCTCCCAAAGATACCGCGCGGATAGCCTCAACCAAGAACCAAGCAAGCAACCGCATGACACAAAAACCCCGGAAACATCCACGGCCACGAGCCTAAAGTCGGGCAAAGATCGACATGGCCCTTGGCCCGCAAAAATCAAAACCCAAACACGAAAACCTCGATTCCCTACGAGAGACGGCCCGCCTGAGGTCGCCACAAAGAGTAGTAGCAAAGAATCGGGCCGGTAGGCCCTAACTCCAAGTTGGGTCTAACTAACCGCATCTCTTGCTCCTCTCAAAGAAAAAAAACAGCATCTCTTACAGTTCTCCAATCTCACCTCTCATCCTCTTAAAACTGACATATTAGGGGAGATAGGTTACCTTTTCTTCTCCAACATACTCTCAATAGCTCCCCCCTTTATTGATGGCCACCAAAAAGCTCCCCTTCTCCCCCCTCAAAGTTATCCCGGGCATAAAATACCGAGAACCGAACCGAAATTTACCGGGTTTAAATATTTGGTTCCATTTCGCCGAAGTTTTCGAGAACCGAAGTATCGAGGTAAATACTAAAACCGAACCGAATTTACCATTACCAAAATTACCGGTTATCTAAAATGTGCCCACGAACCCAAATTTGGCACTCACACTTATTGAAGAACCGAAATCAATAATACCCTCGGTATCGAAGTTTTTTTTTAGGAACCGACGGAAACGGTTTTCCAGAACCACTTTCGCACCGGTTTCTCAGAACCGAAATTTGTATAGGTAATCGAAGAACCGAACCGATCGGTTCGGGTATTTACCAAATGCCCAGTCGACCTCAAAGAAGGGGAGTCGCATCCCTCCAATAGCCCCGCCCACCACCAACCGCCACTTACCACACCGCCTTCTTCCCTCATTGTCCTTGTAGTACTCCATGGTGAGTCGTTGTTGCATTTCCCCACTACGGCCGCTACCGGACGGAGAGAGAAAAGAGAGAGAGGCAAAGTTGTGGCTCGGGGCACATGCCGCCAAATCTTGGGCTCCATGGATAGTGGCGTAAGGGGAGGAGGTCGCGGTCGTTGTTGGCAAGCCACCACTACAAAGCGAATCCATCGCTATTCACCGTCCCGGCCACCGCTGGTCGTGAGCACGAGTTGACAAATAACACACACACCTTCTAGGGCCTAAGGCATCATCCGCGCGCCTTTGTAATGCTGGATTTGTGACCATGTAGTCATCACCTTTTCTTCTTCCTTCCGCCTTTAGCAACCTATATGTCACATAACCCCGCCGCTATCGCTATCCTCTATGCCCCGCAGAGATCCGGCAAGCCTACCGCGCCCGGCAATGGCCTCCCCTCTTGCCACCGCATTGGCCATCGCCGCCCCCCCGCCTCCTCCGTAGTAGAACCCTAACAATACCCTCCTCTCGCTCCAAGTGTTTGGCCGCCTAGCCTCCCTCAAGCCCCTTATAAGCCCGTCAAATTTGAGGAAAAAGGTAGGTGAAGCCGACCGAGTTGGAGAAGATGCCGCAGCTTGGCGTGTGGGATTACACTAATTTCTAAGATAAGTTTTTTTTTCTTATTACGGCTTTTATAGTATAAAAACTACTCAGTAATTTCAGCATTAGAGCAAGTATTATGGCAGGCTTTAAGCCGACTAAATGCTGATGTGGAGGAGAGAAGTGAGGAGAGAGAGGAGAAGCGGGCTGTAAGCTTACAGCCGGCTTGGGCACAAGAACCAAGAAACTATGTGAGATAGACAAGTTGAAAGGTCCTAATGGCTAGAGGGGGTGAATAGCCTATTAAAAATTCTTGCAACAACACTAAGCACCGGATTAGTAAATAAGGAGGCGAAGCTAAATGAGCGGTGCTACAATCTATCTATGCAAGCCACAAGCAAAAGATGATATTTCTAATATCTCTAAGTCCACACAAAAATGCTAGGTCGCTATATTACTCCTAGGTGAACAAGCGATTCTAACTAGTTTACCAACTAGAGCTAACAATTGTAGCAAGGTAAGCAACTAAACAACCTAGGCAAAACTACACAAGTATATCAAGTAAATGCTAGAGAGGGTGATCGATATACCGACGATGAAGAGTAGAGGTGGAAGCCAATCACCGTGATCAATATGAAATTCCAACGAGCAAGCACACAATTGACACGATGATTTTTACCGAGGTTCACGTGCTTGCCGCACGCTAAGTCCTCGCTGTGGCGACACACTCACTTGACGGTGCTGCTTTAATGGCCGGTGCCAAAACCTCTATGGGCGCCAAGCAAACGATCACAAGAGAGGGTCCAACAAGCCACGAGCAATCCACTAGTGCTCCTTTCGCGAATCTCCCCGCGGGTAAGGAACGACCCTCACAATCACCACCGGTGTGGCCTCAAACAAGCTCCACTTGAGCTCAACACCGCCTCTTGCTCCAAGCCGCTAGGGAACCGGGCAAATTCCCAAGAAAACAAGAATCCCGCTGCTTCTCCAAGGATGAAGTGCTTCTAAATGCAACCGATGCAAGCAATGCACTTCTATCTCTCTCAATCTTACCAAGAATCCGAATTAGTGATGAGGAGATGAGTGGAGAGGAGTCTCACAAGCTCACTAGCAAGTTAGAGTGTTCAAATGTGCAAGAGAGAGCCTAAGGAACCAAATTCCAACCAAGTATATATAGGGCTCCTTCGAAATGGAGCCGTTGTTCCAAAAATTTGCTTTCTCACAAGACTGATCGACGCATCGACCGAACCACCACCGGTCCGGTCCAGTGGTCCGGTCGGTGCTTCCCGGCCGCTACGCATAAGCCGATGGGGCCCACAACCGGGCGCCTTCCTCCGTCCGGCCCCGGCCGACGATCCCGGTCACCACCGAAGCGCCCGGCCCGCTTCCGGTCGGTGCGTCCGCCAAAACGCAGCCGCAGAGTTCGCCAGACGCACCGACCGAGCCACCGGTCGGTGCGTCCGGTCGAGGCCGAGCGCGTCCGGCCACTTCGAAACAACCAGATCTTCTTCTTTTTTCTTTGCTCTTGCTTTCAAACTTGCTTCGCCTCTTGCCATGTGTTGCCAACACGCCCAAGATGATCACGTTATCACCAATGTTAGCACGCCGAGATGTTAGGCAAGATCGGGTTAGTGCTCTCATGTCCTAAATGCAATATGCAAGTCGATATGGACCTAGAAGCACTTCACCAAAGGATTGTCGCGCATCCCCTCTTGATAGTCGGCTATCTATCCTATAATGTGATCACACGCCTATCGTGTCTTGATCACTAAAAGGAAAACCCTATCAAGATACCTTTGCCTTGATCTCCTCGGGTTCCTCTCAAGCCGATCACCGAGCTTGACGATCCATCAAGTCCACCGACATTGTCCATGTTCATGATCATCATGCTCCTTGTCATCCATCTAATCCTTTCTCAAATCATACAATTAGAGCAAAGGATTAGTCCACAAGTGTCGCCATCAATTTCCAAAACCAAACATGAGATTTCACAAGTGGACCCTATATTAATTAGAAAGAGCTAACTATTGTATGGGTGGGGGAGAAGATCAGAAGGTTCCTTACAAACGGTTCACCGGGCTGATTATAATACTTGCTCGAGAGTACACTAAAACCCAACAGAGTTAGAGAAGATGTTGTAGTTGAGTGTGAGCGTGTGGGAGTGCGGTCGCCTGAAATGCCTCCAAGATTCCAGGAAACTAAAATTTCGAAGATGTACAAAAATATAAGTCAGCAGATCAAGGGAGAACAGGAAACAAGTAACGGCGGTGAAGGCAGTGGTACAGAGAGAAACAAGAAACTAAAGCGATGGTACAAATGTCACCGTTAGTTTGTGTGGTGTTGAGTGTTTTTTGCAATATTCAATGGTGTGGAATTCTCTCAAACTAATATGTTGCGTGAAGTAATTTCTAAGTTATTATTTTCTTATTACGGCTTTTATAGTATATAAAACTACTCAGTATTTTCAGCATTATATTTTTTTTTTGCGATCAATATTAATACAGAGGAAGCATTATATTTTTTGCTCAGCATTATAGGAGTACACTAAAAACCCAAGATGTTACCGTGCATTCGTAATCGTAAGCTGTGAAATATTAATACAGAGGAAGCAAAAGTATATGACGAGGAGCCCAATGCCCAGCGTCCTGTCCACCCTCATTCCTCTCCTAGGTAGCATCACCACGGCCCACAAAAGCCCAGCAACGACAAACGCCAGCGTCCGGTACAGCCCGGGCTCCTGGGTATCTCGACGGGCCGCGGGTACCCGCTCCAGCCCACGGCAGCAGCATGGACAGGCCCAGGCCGACGAGGACATTGAACACCGGCCCGCCGTAGCAGCCGGACACAGCCACCTGCGCGCCGCCGCCGCCGCCACGGGAGCGGGACGCCACCGCCACGTTCGCTACGAGGTCGCTGATGGAGTTTCCCCAGGCGAGCACGGTGACCCCCAGCGCCGCCGAGTCCACGGAAAGGATGGTCCCGGCGGAGACGAGCAGCGACAGGACCTCGTTGGCGATCACGTACGCCCACGCCACGCTCATGGCGAACCCCCGGCGAGCCACGCGCCGAGGAACCGGGTCGGCGGGGCGGAGGGGTCCGTGGTGAGGAAGGCAACGAGGCCCAGCGCGAGACCAGCAAGGCCGCCGAGGAGGACGGCCACGACGAACGGGCTCCCCGGGCGCGGTGGCTCCAGAGCAAGGACAGGAAGACGGGCGCGAGCGTGGCCGCGGTCACCGCGGTCGGCTTGCTCCACCGCTCTTTGCTCGCGTCCGGGATCGTCAGCCGCCGCGGGAGACTCAGGGGAAGCTCTAGCACGCGCAGGACGGTCCAGAACACGCTCTTGTTGCTGCTGCTGCTGTCGCCGCCGGCGTAGTACTGGAGCAGCGGCGCGGTGTCGGGGAGGAGTGGATCTCGGGCGTCTTCCTGGTCGGTGTAGAACTTGTTCTCCGTGACGTTGTGGAGCTCCGAGAATGCGGCGGCGGGCGGAGACGCGTGGTCGTCCTCCGCGAGCGCGTCGTAATCGTGGCGTCTGCTCCAACGGTCCGGGGTGAAGGCGACGGCGAGGACGTAGACGACGTAGAGCGAGACGAACCCGGCTGCAGCCCAGACGGTGACCTCCCCACGACAACAACGACGGCCACGGCGCCGAGCGCGAGGAGGAGGAAGGCGGCGTCGCGGAAGAAGCCGGCGCGGTGGACGGCGACGCCCTGTCCGCCGAGTCGGACGGCGATGACCCCAAGCACGGCCGAGGAGACGAACATGGCGCCGCCGAGCACGCCGCTGAGCCCCACGGCGGCGGCGGCGGTCGGACCCCGACGACGACTGGCCCCTCCGTCGAAGGAGGCGATGGCGGAGATGGCGTCGGGCGCGCCGTTGCCGAGCGAGAGGAGCGTGGCCCCGGCGATGGCCGGCGGGAGGCCGAGCAGGCGCGCGAGGCCCTCGAGGCTGGCGCAGAAGTAGGTCGCGGCCGTGTCGGCGAGCAGGTAGAAGAGCACGGTCAGCCACGCCGCCAGCAAGGCGTACCCGAGGAACGGGCGGCGGTCGCCGCCCAGGACGCAGTAGAAGAGGTAGAGGTAGTCGACGACGTGGCCCTCGCCGCCGCCAACGTGCCCCTCAGTCCCGGGCGCGGCGTCGGCGCGGCACCTCTCCGCCGTCGCGGAGGCGCGCGGCTCGCTGGTCAGCAACGAGGGGGATTGGGCGTGGCGCGGGAGGCCGGAGGAGGCGAGCAGCAGGAGCAGGAGCGCGAAGGCGACGCCCAGGCAGGCACGGAGCACCGCCGCCGCCGCCGCGGATGCGGAAGCGGAAGGCTTGGCCATACATGGTTGTTGCGATCTCGCACGGGGATTGTGGAATTGGGGAACCCCGTCGCAATGATCCGGATGTTGACGGCACCCAGCGACGGCATGGACACGACACGACACTGGTAGTAAAATACAGTAGGCTGAGCCGATCAAAATCATCAAATCATGGCAGTGCCACGTCCGCCACGTCCCAGCTCCACCAGCACGTCCAGAACGGGTAAACGACCGCGATTCCAGTGATTCAGAACCCGCACCGCACAGTAGCCGCGTAGGGTAGGGAGCAGACGAGCAGTTGGCAAGCGTGACATGAACCGGTGTTGAAGACGTTGGAGCCCATGTGCCCATGTCACGGCGGGCCGATCTTAACGATCTCGACCGAGCCTCGTTGCATGCACGAGCCGCTGCCTGCTCATCTGCACTGTATAGTCACACACCAGCAGCTCGTGGCCAAGGGGCAAGGCAAATGCAGTTTTTTTATTCTTCCCTTTTCTCTCCTTCAGATCTGCTCGGCTGCTCCACCGTGGAGCCTCCAGGAAACGGACAGAGTGTCACTGACCAGCAGCTGCAGGACCAAGGACAGGCACAGCCAACTACCAATGTACAAGCTGCCTCCAGGACCCAGCCAACCAAAAAAAAAACTTCCATGTTGAAGGCAAGCATTTTTTTTTTTTTTTGACAAACAGCATCCTTCTCGTTGGAGCTACATGTTTGTTACGACGAATCAAACATCTCCATTCTCCAGCACAATGATAGGCGGAATCAGGGATGTACTACTAATCCTCATACAAACTAGTATGTGCACGGATCTGCATCAAGTGAACGAGCAGCACGATAGATTGGAAATCGAAATTCAGGGCATGTTAACAGTCTCAACACACCTAATAGTGAAAACAATATCCTTATTTTCCTTCATCAGTCCCGTGTGCCAAAGCACTAGTTAAGACCTCGCCCGTATCCCGTATGAATCGAGCATGGGCTTTAATTGGTATACCGCCCGTATACCGCCCGGCATGGGTTGGTATACCGGCAAATGGGTTCGATTCGTAATTTTTTGGCCGGAAAACCGTGTTTTCTCAAATGGATAGGTCTTTCCCACCCGACCCGGTTTTTTTGAAGTTCAGAGCATTTTTTAGCCAACCTAGGCCGAAAAACCGATGTTTCTTCTTAAAAACAATACAAAAGATGGAACGGTCTTTCCCAACTAATTACCGGTTTTTTTTTTAATTTTTGCGTTGGGCAAGAGCATGTTCACAGTTTTAGCCAACCTAGTAGTACTAGTCTAAATCATTAGTGAAATCAATTCCAGTGGCCTTGTTTAGATTGCTAAAATTTAGCACCGGATGTCACATCGTATAATTGTAGCAGACGTTTCATTTGTTAGTAGTAAATATCATCCTACCATGGAAAGAACTAGGCTCAAAAAGAATCGCCTCGCAATGTACATCTAAACTGTGTAATTAGTTATTTTTTATCTACATTTAATACTCCAAACATACGTCTTTTGGCGTATTTAATGTGATGTGATGGAGAGAAAGTGATAAAAAAGGTTAGAAACTTTAGCAATCTAAACAGGGCCAAGCGATGGATTGCCCGCTTGGACCGTGAGTGCGTGGCACTCCGCACTAATGTGGCTCGGCTCCCAGAACATGTTGAAGGCCAGCATCATATGATGATGAGGCATATTGCAGATGATATGACGTTCGGTGACATTGATGCTGAGCTGAAAAGGAAGCCTATCCACTGGGAACCGCAGAGCAGCGTTCTTCTTGTTGATCGAATGAAACATATACTCCTAGGCCTTATTTAGATGGCTAAAATTTTTAATATTTTTTTTCATTTTCTCTTCATCACATCACATTAAATACATCAAAAGATATATATGTTTGGAGTATTAAATATAGATAAAAAAATAACTAATTACAGCAGTTTAGATGTACATTCATGAGGCGATTCTTTTGGCTGCGCTTTTATGGTAGGATGATATTTACCATAAACAACGAAAGCGTCTTCTACATGCGATGTGACATTCGGTTTACAATTTTTAGCCATCTAAACAAGGCCCTAGTCCTAGCTCGGACTATGTACTATACACGCCTTGTTTAGATGGCTAAAATTTGGAACCGGATGTCACATCGCATTAATCAAAGACGCTTCGCTTTGTTAGTGGTAAATATCATCCTACCATGGAGTAACTAGGCTCAAAAAGAATCGCCTCGCAATGTATATCTAAACCGTAATTAGTTATTTTTTTACCTACATTTAATACTCCAAACATACGCCTTTTCGCCAGATTTAATGTGATGTGATGGAGAGAAAGTGGGAAAAAGGTTAGAAACTTTAGGCCCCGTTTGGAACAAAGGAATGCAAAATAGAGGAATAGCGGGAATCACAGGAACACAGGAAAGCGAAAAGTGGAAAACTACAGGATTGAAAACTACAGGAATGGAAACTTTGGACCGTTAGGATTGCAGGAAATAAATTTGAATCTTCACGGTTTCCAATGAACAAAGTAGCCGTTGTGTTTGGCTGGTCTGAAAGTGCTCATGCAGCCGTTGTGCTTGGCTGAAACTGCTCATGCATTCTAGACGTTGCTTGCTTCTCTGCTATAAGTAGTACACACGGACGTGTTCTTTACACTATCTAGCCATTGTGTTTGCTTGCTTCCTAGCCAGACTAGCAAAGTAGTCACACAAGCACACGTACATGTGTGTTCACTCTGTACACTTGCATATAGCCGCACATCTCTCATCCCTTGTAGTCATAGGAGGTGCTTTTCTTTCTATGGATCCAAACTATTGCCGACGATCACAAAATGAAGACGAATTCCTTTTTTTCATCCACCCAACACTAGAAGAAGGAACCTCATCCCAATCATCCGAAAAGAGAGTTATACACAATTCTATCCGAAATGGAGCCACATTCATTCATGAAACTCTAACAGGGCATGAGGCCGTATGCAGAAGGCGTTTCCATATGGAAAGAGAGATTTTTCAAGCTCTTGTTCAAAGATTGCGTGAAAATAACCTTCTTGTTGATTCAAGGTATGTATCTGTAACAATATTTTCAAGCTCTTGTTCAATGAATGCGTGAAAATAACCTTCTTGTTGATTCAAGGTATGTATCTGTGGAACAGCAGTTGGGCATATTCCTTTATGCCACATCAAAAAATGCAAGCAATAGAACATTGCAAGATCAATTTCAACACAGCGGAGAAACAATTAGCCGCCATTTTGAATCAGTGCTGAACGCACTTACACAACTCACATGCAACTACATACAGCTACCTTCTCTGCACCCACACCGGATCCTAAGACAACCTAAATTTGCTACGTACTTCCAGGTAATGTATTTTTTTGGTACATCAAAGCAAAATTAAGTTTTTTTGGTACATACAGTTTATTTGAAGACATCAATCAAAGAAACATGCAAGACGTATCAGAAGGAGACACCCAATACAATAATGATGTCCCAGCATTTAACAAAGAACTTACGCCAAGCTAGGAATTACGCCAAGCTGGGAATGATATGAGAGATGAAATAGCAAGGAGGATGTGGGCTGATTACATTTCAAGACAAGAAAGAAGAACAAGTCAGCGATAGAGAAGTTCAAATATTTAATGTAACTTAGTCCTGCTATGTCATATCATTAGTCCTGCTATGTCATATCAGAGATAGCAAAGATATGCCATTGGCTGAATACATTGTGTCCATCATTAACTAGATTTCCTAGAGGACTAAATTCATCACTGCCAAACCAATTAGTATCATCTCTTGCCCCTCAACATCAAAATGCAAGGTCGATGTAGTATCAGGAACATGTCTTGGAGGTGAATGTGCTGCAATAACTTCTGAACGTTGCTTTCTCTTATTCGCATAATGATCCATTCCATGACAACTCCTTCCTTCAGCATAACGACCTGTGCAAAATATTAATAAATATAGGTGTAACAATATTTAATGAAATATAGGAAGCTAGATCCATGAACTGAAACTCACCATCATATAAAGCAAACAGATCATCGAAGTATGGAAATGATTTATCACGCCATCGAAGAAGAGTGTCTTTGTTTCGACGTTCTCCCAATCCCATCCAAACACTTTCTGGTGCAGTCACCATCATTCTACTAGAATCCCAACCAAAACCACTCTCTTCTTGCAATTCCTTTACAACTCGAAAATCCTTATTCAAATCTTGTTCCTTTTGTTTTACTTGAGCCACGCTGAATGCTAAAGAAAACCTTGAATTGAACTGACCAACCATACTAGTCCATGCTTCCTTGCTCCATGCATTGTTTGTCCGAAATCTTGGTAAATCATGTTGTTTTAAAAGTCCAATAAGATAAAGGATTCTCTGATGGTTCCAGTTTGCTCTACTAACAGTTCTTGTGTTGCCTAACATAATTTCGGATACATAAATTTTCAGTATGAAAATAATACTTGGGAAAGATGAATCAGACTAGTACTCCATCTATGAACAAGATGAAGCAGATGCAATCTTGAATGGGGAAAATAAAATAGACCAGGAATCAGACTAGTACTCCTTGAAAGGGGAAAATAAAATAAACTAGGAATCAGTCTAGTACCTATGAACGACGGATGCAATCTTGAATGGGGAAAATAAAATAAATCGGGAAACAAACTACTACTCCACCTATGAACGAGATGAAGAATCTTGAAAGGGGAAAATAAAATACATCAGTATTTTTAGATCTAATCTAATACTCCACCTACGAACAAGATCCCAACTAGAAAGCACAGAAGAAATTGCAGCGAGGGTTACTCAGTCATCAAATTGATTACCTCTTTCTTGTGAGATTTCGCCATCCAGTCCAGACTGAGGAACGCCAAGACCTTGCTCTGGTGCTCCATACAGAAGGGGTGCCGTTGGTTTTTGTCCACCAGATGCACTTTGATGTCTTGGATTCGTCATCTGTGCGAGCTGGAGGGCGGCGAGCGTGTCCGTGCTCCTATATGGCTAGGGTTTAGGCCATGGCGGGAGGGTCAAAGGTAGTGGCGGGAGGGAGATAAGCAGCGCGCGGAGAGTCGAGAGAGCGAGCGGCCGAGCGTTCCCTCCGTTCCCTTGGGTCGGAGTGGATTTTCTGGTTCCTGTGTTTTGTGCGTGGTTGGAAACCTTTCCTCTGGAATGGCAGGCTGTGTTCCTTTGTTCCAAACGACAGATCTCGTTTCCTTTCCTACGATTTCTGTACCCGTGAAAATCCTACGCTTTTCCCGCCTTCCAAACGGGGCCTTAGCAATCTAAACAAGGCCTGAAGCTCACCAGGGGCTCGTGGATGTTGCTGATGAAATGGTGACGATCAAGCAACAGAGGACCACAGTGGAGCAGGAGCTACAGAGGAAGGATTTTCTACACACATGGAGCTGTACAGCTGAACATCAACAACTCGATTAGCACATGGCCAGCAAGTGACTGAGATACAAGAGATCAACGTGCAGCTCACTTTGTTGTCAAAAAAAAAAAAAAAAACGTGCAGCTCACCGAAGAGGGATGTGTTTGCAGCTCGCCATGTAAAGCCACGTCTGTCTATTTATCTAGACGTGTCAATGATGGCGTGGATACACCTGCAACCACATATCTCAGTGCATTGTTACGAATGGTCTTTTTTCTTTTTGAGAAAAAACGTTTACATGTCTACCGTTACACTGCACTATGTGCACGCACATCCTCTAGAGACCGGCCGTCGTTCACAAACAAAGCCGATGATGATAGATCATAGATGAAGCGACCAGTGACAAGAACTAAGAATCATGTACCACAGGCTCAGAAAACAAGAAAATGAACTGTGAGATGTACACTTGATCTTGATCAGCATCCGCTGGTCAGTGACAATAATGTTTATGAGTAGCAGTATATATCGCCGGCCCATATCGGAGTCATCTACTGATCTTGTAGCTGCACACAAGCCCATTACTAGAGTTTGCAGGACAAAGGATAGGAGTCAAAATAACTATGCTTATAATACATAAAGAATGCCTCCTTATATTGCTTATAATAAGGTAGCTATATTGATGTGGAGACGGCTCAGCTCTCCTCTCCTCTTTCGAGCTTACTCTTCCTCTTACCATTTTTAAGGTCCTCTTTAGTTCTTTGCAGCTCCAGCTAGCTCTCCGAGCACACGTACTGGGCCTGGACTGCTTGCTAAACGGTAATCCATTCTTGGCAACGGTAGCGCTTGTTAGGCTTTCTGGCCCGATGGCCCATTCCTCGCTGAATTACTACCACTTCAGAAACTTCATTCTTGTCTTCCTCGCCGCCATCAGCAGATACAGCAACTTCAGCTTCAGGAGACTTGTCTTCTTCAGTCATCGAGCCCCTGCACTCTGGCGGCCGGGTGGTCTTGGTGGTGCGACGGCAGGGCCGAAGGTGGAATTACTACTACTTCAGAAATTTCAGTCTTGCCTTCCTTGCCGCCATCAGCAGACACAGCAACTTCAGCTTCAGGAGACTTGTCTTCTTCAGTCATCGATCCCGGCGCTGTGGCGTCCAGGTGGTCTCCGTCTTGGTGGTGCAACAGCAGGGCCGAGGGACGCCGATCTTGGCGCATTTTGTAACTTTTGTTGTACCACCATTGCTTGAAGACGCACTGGGGACGCCGATCTGGGCGCAGAAGGCGTCGACAGCTTCCGCACCGGACAGCTTCCACCCAAAGCGCTGCGCGAACTCCAGCATCCGCTCCTTCTGCTCTGCCGTGAACTTGGTACGGGATCCCTGCGCTGTGGCGGCCAGGTGGTCTCCGTCTTGGTGGTGCAACAGCAGGGCCGAGGGACACCGATCTTGGCGCATTTTGTAACTTTTGTTGTACCACCATTGCTTGAAGACGCACTGGGGACGCCGATCTGGGCGCAGAAGGCGTCGACAGCTTCCGCACCGGACAGCTTCCACCCAAAGCGCTGCGCGAACTCCAGCATCCGCTCCTTCTGCTCTGCCGTGAACTTGGTACGGGACCGCTTCTTGCACGGTGCCGAGGACGCGGTGGTCGGCCCCACGGCCATCAGCCCGCCAGGGGCAGAAGACGGGGCCACGAGCAGTGGCGGGGCCAGGAGGAGCGTGGATGAGCTGGCAGTGCCGCTGTTAGTGCCGCTGGTAGGGGTCGCCGCTGAAGGGGACAACGCCACGGAAGCAATGCCCTGGATCTTTACCTTATTTTCTGTTCCACCGTCTCCCAGCCTAGTCTCCGGCGATGTCTCACTTGAACTCACAAGCTTTGGCAGCACTGCCTCGTCGCCCTTGCCATCGTCGTGCTCGTTGAGGTTGACCGGGCCATGGTTATGGTTAGCACCGAAATAAACAACTACAAAGCAAAACACAGGGGCAAAACATGTTAAGTTCAGGTGAGAATGGGATTAAATGGTGATAAAAACGGCAAATGGTACCAAGTGACGTACCATCATATGGTACTTCAGAAAGCTTAGCAAGTGCATCCAAAAGGTTTTTTTTTTGGGCCTGATTCAAGGCAAAAAATGTCATCAAAGCACAAAAATATTTAGAATAAGAGCAAATGAATGTAAATATAGTACTGTCATAATGAGTTTAAGGGGAATCTCACTTTGAGTGCCAATTTTGCTTTCTCTAAATTAGCTGAATCTGGATTTTCTTTAAATACTTTTTCAACCTACAAACAAGAAGATGGCTTGAACGCATCAAACAATGAAAGCATAAATCCTTGTCAGATGCCTAAACCTCATTAAACAAAGACACAAGAATCCTTGTTAATTTAAACTTTCACATAATGGATTTTTTATGTTTTTAATTGACCCAATGCCAATGGTTACACAAAAGGGGATAAAAGAAAGAATAGAATACTTTCTTTTGTGACCTAATAAGAATAAATTCAAGAAAGAGAGTGGTATATTAATACAGAGAAAGGATACATATGGAATCGTAATTTGTGAGACATGTCACAAGAAATCACAATGTAAAAAAAATAATAATAAATAATTGGACTATTGAAGGAGTCTTGCAGCCAAATTATGTATTCGAGACCACAAGGATGAGCAGTGTACCTTGTTTAGAAGGCTAGCAGTTAGGCAAAGCTTAATTATTTCAGAACCATGCGCCAAATCTGAGTCCCTATTCTTGGGTTTCTGGTACTCAATCTCATAATTTCTGTCCATAACCCCCAGACTCTCAGACATACTCATCTCAGGCACTACAGTTTTCCTTTTCCCTGATTCTTCCCTAGCATGATCAACACTTAAAGGACTTTGGCCAGCATTCAATTGGCTGTGCTTTTCCTGAAAAAGTAGTGTATCAGTGGTGCAACCATTCTGCCAACATGCAAAATCCACAAAAGGTTTTGATTTAACAATTTTAACAATAGAAGTGTATTAGCGTATAGACAACTACTGTCAAAGATGTTATTGAACTATGAAAGCATATACAATGCCTTTTTCATCATTTACAGTCACACACAGCCACTTAATGGGAATGGTAATGAAGAATAATAATAAATGGTTTCCATTATGATAATGTGCATGTCCTTTTCAACATCATTATGGTTCAGCAACTTTTCCATATATGGATACGATAGTTACAGAAGAAAACAATGAAATGCATATGCACAATTCCAAGTTGAATGCAAATGTTCTTTTTTTTTCAAAAAAAAGAGGGAAACATTCCGCACCGCCATCACCACAGAAACTGCCACTGGTAACTGATTGGAAGGGCCACATTTTAAGTATGCTGGTGCATGCCCATTTATAGTTTTCAACCTTTTAGCTGGCACCACTGTGCGGGATTCAAAATAAGGTCCTTCTTTGGTTCCATTAGAGCTATCTGATATCCCAATGTCTCTGTTCCATTAGCCATCACAATAAATGAGCATCAATGCATTTATTTGTGAAAATTTGATTTGAGTGGGAAACAAAGAAGATTCGACACCTTGTGAAGGACATTGAATTCTCTGATAGTGGTGATTGCTGTATCAAACTGAGGCAGCTTGTGGATGAAGTGCAAATCTGACCAGTTGAGCCAATCTTGTCATGAAGCACAGCATACACATCAAAAGCTGGATTGGTCTTTGTAACAACAGACAGATTTGCCAAACTAAATTTCCTGCTCAATAAGAAAGGTTAGGTATGTGAAAGCACAGGAAAGAAAATGCATTTAATAAGTATACACTTAGACATGCTCACCTCAAAGACTTGATATGCTCATCTGAACTGACCTTCATAAAAACTTTTTTATGCTCAGTATGCGTTATTCTAAGTTCATTTTTTAGTTCAGATAGAAGCTTGACCTGTAACTGTAAAATGGTACAGGTAAAGAGTACTGAAGAAAGTAAACAGGTAAAAAGCTAAGCCTGGATACAATGTCATAATCCCTCCGTTCCAAATTATAGTTCAGTTTGGCTTTGTCCTAAGTCAAACCTTTCTCTAACTTTAACTTTGTTTTTAGAAAAAATATATGTTAACATCTGGTGGTTCAAATAAATGTAATTTCAAAATATGTCTGATGGAGAATTTACTGAAAGAAATTTGATGTTGTAGATATTGGTGCAGTTTTCTGTAAATTTGCTCAAAAGTTAAACAAGTTTGACTTGGGACAAAGCCCCAAAGTGAACTATAATTTGGATCCAAGGGAGTATAATAAAAAAATATACAATTGATCCAACGGTTATATAATCTATGATTCAATTACTTGTATTTGGAGCTTATAGGAAAATGAGGTATAGCTAACAGACATACCCATGAGAGGTGGTTTGTCACAGCACAGAAAGCTCTTAACACTGATGCATATGCTGATCGCTCCAAGCAGTGAATCTGAAACACGGTATCTCCAGCATCTTGTAGGACGCATGCAACAAAATCCTTTATAACTTCAGTACTGCAAGTGTTCCCTTTGGAGTGCAAGTCGGCACTGTGACAAGAAATGCAGCAGTTCACATAAATTGTTTTGTAATATATCTAATATGACGGTGATCAGTATTTGGGAGAGTTTGCTTAGGTGAGACAAGGAAACAGGAACATGAAAATATTTATCTATGCCAAACAGAAACATGAAACAATGCTAGATGCCAACATATAGAATCAGAAATTTCAAAGGGTTAGAAATCTGGAGCTGTGGAACAGATAACTCTTTCAATCAGCATATATGTTTTACTATTTCCCTTATCTAAAAAAATATGTACTACTATGAGAAGCAATACTGATTACTAACTGTTTCACCTGAAAGACTTGATTTGCTTATCTGATCTGGCTTTCACAAGACATTCTTAATGGTCAGTCTGCAATATTTTGAGCTCATTTCTCAGTTCAGTGAGACATCTTACTTTGTCCTGTAACAAGGCAAAGGTAAGTAGCAACACACACATATATGTATCTAAAAAAGATACTGAATATTCTATCATGCATATTCTAGAAAAAAAAATGCTGTCTGAAATTTGCCTGAACAGTGTAATAGCTAAACATACTCATCAAAAAAAGAGGATTAATGGAAGGAAACTAATAAGGACATGAAAAGTAAGGTTTTAACAATATATCCTCAGAAATGACATAAGAAACAAAAGTATCTATCATATATTACCATGTCATGGTATAGAGTAACAGATCACCATATTTCCTACTGTATATTAATAGTACTTCACAGTTGAACTTATAGGAGTGAGGAAGTACCCTTGAGAGAATGTCTGAGCGAGCAGAGAATGCTCTCAGCACAGCAGCATATGCAGACCGCTTGATGGAATAAATCTGAAATGCAGTATCTGCAGCATTTGGCTTTACACATGCAACTTGTACAGAATCCTCCATAGCTTCAGTATTATGAAACCAACACTGCAACATGCACCCCTCAGCATCAATTGATATATAATGTTTGATGACTGACAAGCATTGGGATAACTTGGGAGAAATTGGGTGCTGGGATGCATTGCAGTAAGACTCATAAATCACACAGGATGAAATCGTGTTTATCAGAAACGTTTCTGGATTAATAAACAAATCTACACGTTTGTGGAGAAAACAACAAATATACTGAACCAGAACAATTCATTCCCCTGAAAGGCAAACTGCAGTTAAGTTTTACAGCATGCATTGCTCAGCCGTGTCCACCATTCCAGAAAACCATATCAATGCCTCTGCTCCTCTCGATTCCCCCATTCAGAAATCAACATGCCTATGGTAACGAGTGTCGAGTGAAGCTACTGCACTGACTCGCCAGCAGTTTTCAAACTGAATGAGGGGAAATCAACAGCTGAGCCGCTTCCGTCGCTAGCATCACGCAACACGGCACCAACACTGCACGATCGCGCTATCTATACAGATGATAATACGGACCCCCCCTAAATCGCGACCAAATTCACATCAGCAGAGGGGAAATCAATAGCGAGCCGCTTCCGTCGCTAGCATCACACAACACGGAACCAACAGTGCACGATCGCGCTATCTATACAGATGATAATACGAACCCACCCTAAATCGCGACCAAATGCACATCAGCAAGGTCTTAGAACCCTATCGGAAGAAGGAAAAGCATCGGAAGTGCGCAAATGAAAGGGAACAGGAGCGAGCACCTCCGCGATCATCACGCCCTGCAGCGTTTTACACCCGGTCGAACGAGGCCGAGGCCGCAAAGGGAGAAAACAGAGGAGGGAGGGACGGAGGTGTGCTTGCACCTGTATACGACCGCGGAGCGGAGGGAGCGACGGCGAGGTAGGGCGGAACAGATTCAGCGGCGGAAGAGGGCCGGAAGGCGAGCGGGGGAGGCGAGGCGAGGCGAGGCGAGGCTGACGCTTCTCAGTTCCTCCGGTCCGGACTCCGGAGGGCGATTTCAAAATTTTGAGATGGCCGCCCGCGTGGGGTGTTCACTTTCTCGCCGCGTCGGCCAGGCGCCTTCTGTTTTGGAACTTTTTTTTTTTTTTTTTTTTTTTTTTGAAGCATCTCTCACATCCCACAAAGGGGGTGTTTGGTTATAAAAGTCCTAGTACTTTTTAGTCTCAAAGACTATTTAAAAAAGTCCCTCCAAGAAAGTCTTTTTAGGACTAATGAAGGAAAAGTCTCTAGGAGTCACTCCCTGTTTGGTTACTAGGGACTTTTTTTTTTTCCCAGTAATTAAAAAGTTCCTCAAACCAAACAGCCCCAGTGTAAGCATCTCATAGGCGCATGCAGAAAGAGTAAGTAGGAGTACAAAAGTCATTTAGCGTTGCTAACACTAGATGATGAGTAGCAGCCTATTAATGAGTAAGGAGTGCAAAAGTCATTCAACGTTGCTAACAATAGGATGACGAGTAGCACCCTATTACTGATTACTGAGTAATTCTAACATTCAGCAGCTTCAAAGCTCAGAAGTCACCATTGCATGCTCTTCTTTAGCCTTGTGCACCTCATGATACAAGAGATCTATTAACTCATTTCCAATGCGACGGGCCTCGAAAATTTCTTCAAATATTATTTTGCATGGATCTTTTAAGATCTTTCCCTTTGTATAAAGGCCCATCTTTCACCAACCTCGAATACGCATCTGAAAAAATCCTTTTAGCAGCAGTAAAATCCTCTTTAGGATAAAACATTAACTTGAGAGCACCAGCAAGTTTCACTAAACTCCAATCGTGAGTGTCAATGCCCGATATCTCCTTAAGATGCTTTCCAGCAGCTCTTAGGTTGCCAGAGTGTTTGTTGACAACACGATTACAACAATATATACCATAAGCAGCCTCAATTATATCTTGATTGACAATCTCTGGATTGATTTCAAGATAATAATATTTTAAAACCATTTTCAGTCCTTCACTCATTTGAAGACAATCTTCTCTAGCCATCTTCATTTTTTCTTCGGGCACTAAATACTGCATGCAGTTCTTCAATCCCGACATTAACTCCATTACAGTATTATCAAACAGACAGGGTATTCCCAGCTTGTCTTCAATGATTTTTTTATATTCAGGCCTTCCAACGGCAAGCTTTTGACCGGGAACGATGTTATCCCAAATCATTTTAGCGAGCTGTTGGTTAACACCAGTAACAGCGTTAATGGCGATGGTCTTGTTCTCAAAAGTTTGAAATCCCCTTGGCGAAGCAATAAGTTTTGCTGTGTCACCAATAACGAAGTCTGCCCAGATATCCTGCATTGCATTTGGTTGGAGGAGCGTGGCCCCATCATAATTGAAAATTGCAAACCCAGACGGTGTCTCAAAAAGCACCAATATAATTCCATCATTGCCCAACTTAACATCAAGACCAGGAGGGAAGAAGAAGTTACACGCCTGTATCGCCTTCCTCTTCTCCACCACCGTTTCTGCCACCTCCAACACCGGTGTTGCCAGTTCCTTTCTCTTCCGCTCGGCGGCCATAGGTCGACTCCACCGACGTCTCTGCGACTCTGCTTAATAGGGTCTCTTCGACCGCCTCCGATTCGCCTCCGACTCTCCGCTTTCCCTTACCCTTACCCAGATCCAGACTCGAACAAAGCCTATCCTCTCGGAAGGTGGGGTCTCCCTTCTGTTTTTGGGACTTGGTAGCGAGCCTGATATAGTCCAGCAACCAGAAATGGATTTGGGACCCTTCCGGCCCAGAAAACTTTTTACGTGCACCAGCGCTATACTCCCCGGTAAAAAAAAGCAATCTAAGAATAAAAGTAAACTCACTATTTTTTAATTCAACATTTCCTCACAATTTTCAATCTCTTCATGTAAATTATCCACGCCACTCATTATCTAAATCACCCTCCATTATAGTTCAAAATAAATCCAAATCTTAGTACACTTATTTTTTACTCAAAAATTAGGTTCAGCTACTATTTTTAATCTAGCAAAATATAAGGCATCCATATTCAAGAACATCGATAAAATTAGGTTTAGCTACTATTTATCCTTCCATCATTTATAATTCATTCAATCTAATTCTATTAGACTTTTTATTGGATTCTTCCACTATATTGCCTAGTTTTGACTGCAACTGATACAAGAACATATATGTCCAGCTTATACATGCAACGATTTTAATTCTAAGAAATTATTGTTGCAATACACGGGATATTATATTCTTCTAGTTCTCCACTTCTTGTAAAGTTGATGGACAAAAGTTGAGAGGTGAAAATGGACCTTTCCTATCTAAAACCACCAAGAGGTGTGATTTGCACAATATTAAATAGTTCAGGTAGTAAAAGGTATATGATTTTGCAGTTCAGGAATAATCGGACTGAGTCGCTAGTTGAGTGAGGTTTAAGTATATTTTCTACTCTAAAATGCTAAAGTACATAGTAAAATGTGATCAACTACAGTTGACAACAAGGTCTTCCGAGATGAGCAAGAACAGGGCCTCTTTGGAAGGTTGGATATCCAAAGCACAATAAATAGAAAAATGCAAAATACATGATTGAAGTTGCATTATCCTGAAGGAATTGAGAACGCAGGGAAGTTCTGATGGAGTGTTGGATGCAACATAGGATAAACACCAGTAGTTTAAGTGAAAGATATAAAAGAGTTTCCACGAGATTGGATTTCATCCCAGAATTTCCTCCTAAATTGCTATGGAAGAGCCATCTCATAGTAATACTATAGGATTTCAAGATGGCTAATGCTATATCCAAAGGACCACATGGGGGGAAAAATGTTATATTGAAGCAGACAGGAAAAGGCAACAGAACAAAAATGCTTTTCTTTTATAGCATAAAAAATGCTTTTCTTTTATAGTATAAAAACAGTTCTGCACAACAAAACAAACACCAAATTTTCCAAAACCAATATGACATATGTTTATTGAGAACACTTTGTGGGACACTTATTATTCAAATGAACACAATATGTTTATGTCAACAATGTACAAAGGAGCCTTAATTTAGGGGTGGCTACTTTGACAAACAATAGGGCAAGCTGTGCACATATATGACGGGCCGGATGTATCCGGAAACAATAAGAGAAGCCAAGGGCTGGAGGATGTGACCGTGTGACTTTTACTGCACAGGGGTGGCGGCTCAAGCATGCTGAGCAAGCTTCTTCACTATTGAGGCCATGTACTTGCCCTGGTGCTCTGCAAGAGCAAGTTCTGTCTCACTGGGTTGTCTGCTGCCATCACCAGCAAAGACACCGGCACCATAGGGGCTGCCTCCTCTGATATCATCCATGTTGAACATGCCTGAACCAAAGGTGTAGCCAATGGGGACAAAAAGCATTCCATGGTGCGCTAGCTGGGTGATGGCCGTCCAACTACAATAAACAAAGCATGGTCACTGATCAGGAACAGCGAAATCAGATACTTTCTATTCTGCTACAAAGATTATATAGAGAAAACATACAAGTCGCAAACAAGTAAGGAGAATAAAACCAAGGAATAAAGATTTCTATTCTTTTAGGTTCCTTTTAAGATCACAGCAACACTAGTCCCAGCCTTGTATTAAAGAATTATGATTCTATATCAATTAAGTAGCAACACCGTAAATTAAGTAATTGTCATTATTTATGCTTTAAGATTTTTCCATTTTCTCTGCATTGTTTTCCTTAAGCTGTTAGCAGACTATGAAAGCAATTAATAAGGTATAGTCTGGCTCGTTCAAGTGAAGAAACTGAAAAGAATATCCAACTGGCTACAAACTGGAACAAGGAGCATTACCTAACAAGCAAAAATATCCAAAATCCCCTGAGAGAACAAGTGATACTGTTTTCAGCACGTTGTAGTTTTGGTTAGCCTTTGTTTGGATGAAAGAATTTAAAAAGGCAAATTTTCATTTCTCATAGGAACTCCTCAATCATGCATCTGTTTTAGTTCGTCCTGATCTTAAAAATCTTGAATTTATTGCCAATGCTTAGGACTGTACCACACACTGCAGTTTGATCTGCACTGCGGCAGATATTGATCAGGTACACCTAAATGTACTCGGTACCATGGCATTAACTCAAAGAGTCCTTTTTGTACAAATCATATCCAATGTCCGTAAATTCATCTATGACCACCCCGTGTTGTTGTTAATAGTTCCACTGTACAGCAACACGATCATCAATAATGGAGTAAATAGTGTGATCAAATCTTATAAAGATACGGTACTTCAGTTTCATATTTTGTAACAGCCAAATTGTTATCATCATTACCATGATGCAGGCATCTTGCTTTAGAAGCACTTGATAGTGAATTACGGGAAGTCGTCAAAATAATAAGAGCATTTCAGCTTCAATTACACGTGTCACTGCTCATTTTGGTGACTGTTTGTCGCTTTGTATATTATTATTTAATAACATTTCCTAGTAGTAAACTCGCATTCACTGAACTAACTACAACCGAGATGGAGTGGAAGCACAAATTATCAGCATACAATAAAAACATGTATTCTGATAATTGTGGAGAAGGGACAAAACAACTTCAAACAAAGCAGAAACTGAGTGCGGTGCTAAACTAATCCATGACTTCGATTATGTGACACATGGAGCCTAAACAATCAGGCAGTGAAAACATCACAAATCCTTCAGCCAGTTAACCAATCAGGATTATACTATTGTAAGCTTGCTTAACCCTGAGTAAAACATCATGAAAAGAAATTATAGTTTTGTACTGTAGGTTCAATTAAACACTTTTATAGCAACAAAGCATATATAGTATTATCAATCTCAAGAAGTATGGCCTGTTTTCAGTTCTTAGAATCGACCTATGAATGGAATAGCAAGTGTCCAATTCTTCCTTCAAGAGCATGTAACGGGTTCCCATTAAATAAAAGAAACCTGAAAGAGTAATAAAGAGTGTTCAATTCTTACGCCGTGGTCTCCTGTCCCCGCCCTGCGTCCCGGTGCTGACGAAGAACCCGGCAGGCTTCCTGCGAGCTTCTGCGCCTCCCAGAGCGAGCCGGTGGAGTCGAAGAAGGCCTTCATTTGCGCGGCCATGGCGCCGTACCTCGTCGGGAAGCCGAACAACACCCCGTCGGCCTCCTGCAGCTCGGCAGCCGATGCGATGACGGGGACCGCGGGGTCCTTTGGCGGCGCCTGCATCTTCTCCAGAACCTCAGGCGGGAGCGTCTCGGGGACCCTTCGCAGCACGGCCTCCAGACCGTCCACCGCGCCGACGCCAGCCGCCGCGCGCTGCGCGAGGGACTCGACGTGCCCGTACATCGAGTAGAACACGATGTAGAGCCGCAGCTTTCGCCCCGCCGCAGCAGCCGCGGGCGAAGCCGCGTTGGCCGCCGCCGCCTCCTCCTCGGGCGCCTCGCGCGGCACCGCCGCCGATGAGGAAGGCGCGGCAGCCGGCGGCTGACGCTTCTTGCTGGGGACGCAGCCGCCGCCCTTGCCCATCTCTGGCGGCCGCGCTAGTCAACGGGCGACAGCTCGGTCTGGCCGTACCCCGATCCAATCCAACCCAACCCCCGTCTCTCCCCGTCCCGGCACGCTCGCCGCCGCACGCGGGAAACCTGCGTAAAGAACCCGCAATTCAGCGACGCCTCCGAGGAAAGCACGGATCTGAGGCAGGAATTCACGGGTCCCCAGAAGGCCAGAAGGGTTTTCCGTGATCAAGAAGTCGGAAAATGCGATCTCGGGGACGGCGGAGGGGCAGAAGAATAGACCTTGGAATTCGGCGGGGCTGGTGGTGGGGGCGGAGGAGTGAGAAAACAGGCGAGGAGTGGAGATGTGCCAGCTCAGGGAGTGAGGCAGGGCGTTGGAGTCATGGAGAAAAAAAAAATAGATTTGTTTAAGGAAAAGGAGTGTGCAAGGGTAGAAGCCTAGAAGGTTTGGTCCACCTCGGTTTGGATGAGCTAAGTTCATGCAAAATCCGTGTGAAGAAGATCGTTCGTTCGTGCGATCTTCGATCCTTGGAGTGATGACAAATTGAGGGCTTGTTTAGATGTTAGAAAACTTGCCCAAAGTAAAGAATCGCTGAACTCCCCGTAGCCAACAAGACCAGAAGATGTTTTGTTTGTTTGTGGTAAATATTATCCTACCATGGGGTAACTAGACTCAAAAATCGCCTCTAACCAATGCATATCTAAATTGTGTAACTAGTTATTTTTTTACCTATATTTTATACTCCAAACATATATCTTTTGGTGTATTTAATGTGATGTGATGGAGGAGAG
Source organism: Hyparrhenia diplandra (assembly GCA_015847255.1). NCBI lineage: Eukaryota > Viridiplantae > Streptophyta > Magnoliopsida > Poales > Poaceae > Hyparrhenia > Hyparrhenia diplandra. The sequence continues at coordinate 253,412 of JADLZK010011263.1, read as the reverse complement.
TGGAAAAAGAGTTAGAAATTTTAGCAATCTAAACAAGGCGACTATCACTATTTTGCATTCATTGGCTCTCGATCACAGCCCTAACCGATTTTAACGGGAGGTTTCACCTTCAGGTTTTAAGACGTGGCATTAAACGGGTCTTCCAAAGGCATTATTTTATTACACAATTTCAATACGTTATTTAGCCTTTTTGGTCTCACTATCCGTATCGAAGCGCAAGAAAAGAGGACATCCGCGCCCGACCCCCATGACGTATCCCTCGCAGCCACGTCCACCGCCTCCCTCTCCGGCGGTGGTCTTCCGCTCCTACACTAGGTCTACCGCCTTGCCCTCCCGCGCCACGCCCTTTCTTTCTCGATGAAGCACCGAAGGCTTTGAGCCGCTCTGCCGCCCCTCCTCGTACCCCTGGCGGAGCTCCCACTCGTGGGCTGGCAGAGTCGCACCCGCCCGTGGTCGGTGGAGCAGTTCTCGCACCGCCTAGCGGAGACGAGCCCGACCGATCTCATGCCCACGTTTAAGAAGCGGTGAAGAAGAAGAAGAAGAAGAAGAAGAACAAGAAGAAGTCGGGATGAAGAATCCAACGAAAGGGAGGTGGGAGAGGGAGCTCGCAGCCGATAACCCCTCCAGCGCCGCCATCCTGTCTGGTAGCAGCCTCTCGCGCCACCTTCCCGTCCCACATCGTTGTCCTATGTCACCTTGTCATCCCACATCGGCATCCCTGCGGTCCCATTGCCTTCGGCAGCAGCAAGGGAAGAGAATTAGTACGCACCTTTAGTTCATTTCATTAGGACCGTGTACTCATTCTCTTCCGTGGAGGTACACATATGGTCAAATTCTAACCAAATCAACTTTTTTTGACATTGGGTTGTGATGCATTTGCACCCTCTCCAGTGTAGCTTCGCCCTCGCAGGGATAAAATGCAATTAACCATATAAATTCCCTTTGGCTCATAAAACATATTGAAAGAAAAATGATTGTAGGCAATGAGAACCTTTTTGCCACCTATGGCCCATCGTATACCAATGAATATAGTTGAGTTAGATTTCATTTCAATTGGGAAAGGAATTAAAACAATGGAACAATATAAGAGTATCTCCAAGCTCTTGTATCGATGTGTAGCTAAAATCGTAATTTAGCTATTATGTAAACTGAAATGGCTAGCAAAAAATTGATGAAATCCAACTGCTTCCCTAAATCCAACATACAAGATGACTAGCGAGACAGGTCTTCTATATTTAGCTAGCGAGGGGAGGAATAGAAAACAAAATAGCTATCTGAGCAAAATAAAGAGTTTATTAGATCCGAGTTTTGATGAAGTTTAGCTAACTCATTCAATATACAAGAGCTCTTGAGGATGCTCTAAAGCAAAGAAAAACAATACTTGTAACCAACAAAAATGGCAACTCGAGGAAGTTCTACAAATATGTATTCAATAGTATAGAAGTTGATGCAGTGTTCAAAACCATTTGGAAGTCAAGATGTATCCCCAGGATCAAGTTCTTTGCATGGCTAATAATGGTTGACAGGCTCAATACTAAAGATATGCTTTAGAGAAGGCATATCCACATACAGGGTAACCATGATTGTGTTATGTGCCTGAGTTCAACCTTGGAAACTCTACAACACCTATTCTTCGAGTGCAACTTTGCTCAAGCCTGCTGGCAGAAGATAGGCGTCACTTGGGACATGAGCTTAGATCTCTGTGAAAGATTCATGCGAGGTCGTCAGACACACAATATACCTGCATTCCCAGTATCAGTTTGTGGTTTGCCAATTTCAAATCTCAGTGCTTATTACAATATGTTAGATTCAAAGCTGACCTGAGGTGCTTTTGTGTGTGGCTAGATGCTTTCAGTTAAACTTTGTAAGAACTCTTGTACCCTGCTCTTTTTTATAAATTAATGAAATCATACTGTGGGGAACTCCCACACAGTCTTTTGCGTCAAAAAAAAAAAAAAAACAAAAATGGCAACTTGGACCCTGTGAAGAAACATAGAAACATTAGGCTGATCTTTCATTCCATAGTTCGGTCAAAAAATCTTTCATTCCATACAAATTGGTACTCAAGCACCCATCTATTCAAATTTGATATACCGGATTGTAGCAACGACTGTGAATGTGACAGGTGATGACAATGAGGAATCTTTCAATCCACATTTGTGTTTCAATAATGTAGTACTAAATTACTAATAATTTGATCAGTCATGGACTCATGGACGACCAATAGAAAATTGGTTTGGATTTGGACCGTTTCTCTCGTCGCCTGCCCTCAGTTGTTGCCGCTGCTGTCTCTTGAGCGTGAACAAATCACTTCTCCTTGCCCTCCTATTCCTACCGCCGCTGCCTGCTGCAGCTGGTGTCATGCCGCCGCGGCTTGCCGGTCGTCTTGCGCCTCTGCCATGACAACGTCCGGATCCTGCAGAGCCAGCGCCGATGGAGACGGTCGGCAGCCAGTCACGATGCTCCAGCCGGATCGAGAATGCCAGCACGATGCTTTACTTCACTCAGGGTGATCCTGCCAAATGGAGTAGGTGAGTGCGCCTTCTAGAAGCGGCCGGCCGCCGTGTCGTGCTGTTTGTTTTTTGTGTTGAGACTGTTCTTGCTTGCCTGACTTGCAATTTCATTTTCGCCACCAACCCATTCGGTCCACGATGAACACGGTGCATCATCTAATCCGTGGCTAAGTGCGCTTCTTTAGTTCTTTTATTAGGCAGACCTCTTAAGAATCACTGCCGACGTGTTTCAAAAAAAAAAAAAAAACTGCACTGCCAAACAACTGAATGTTTAAAATTATATATTTTTTTTTAAATCTCTTTTTAAATTTTGATTGACGAGGGATCTGAGTACTACCTCCGTCTAAAAAATATGAAATTCTAGACACATTCTCAATAAAAATCTAAAGTTTAATCCAAATGTATACAACAGTAATAACAATATAGCCTTTAGTCCCAAGCTAGTTGAGGTAGGCTAGAGATGAAACCCATATGAAACAACACACACAAAGACATAAGACAAAAGGTAAAGACGGTAGATAGAAAAGAAACAAAGGTCACGATTCAGGCACGATGATAGCTAGCCTCCATGCGCTTTTATCCATAGCTAAATTCTTGGAGATATTCTACTCCTTAATGTCTCTCAACCGACTCGTCCCAAGTCAGTTTAGGTCGACCTCTACCTCTCTTTACGTTATCCACCCGTCTAGGTCAACCTCTACCTCTCTTTACATTATCCACCCGCTCTAAAACCCCACTACGTATTGTTGCCTCTAGAGGCCTCCACTAAATATGTCCAAACCATCTCAACCGATGTTGAATCAATTTCTCTTCGATAGGAGCCACCCCGACCCTATCCCGAATCTCTTTATTCCGAATTCTATCCCTTCTAGTATGCCCGCAAAACCAACGCAACATACGCATCTCTGCCACGCTCAGTTGCTGGACATGTCGCCTTTTTGTAGGCCAACATTCAGCACCACATAACATTGCCGGACGAATCACTGTCCTATAGAACTTCCCTTTCGAAAACTACGTGGCACCCTCTTCTCCACGAGAGGATGCCAGAAGCTTGACGCCACTTTAGTCAATCTGGTGTGATTCTATGTCTAACATCTTTATCAATGTCGCCATCCTTCTGTAGCATAGGTCCTAAATACCGAAAAGTATCCTTCTTGGCCACCACTTGTCCTTCAAGGCTAACGTCCCCATCCTCGTGCCTAGTCGGGCTGAAGTCGCACATCATGTACTCGGTCTTGGTCCTACTCAGTCTGAACCCTTTCGACTCTAGCGTGTGCCTCCACAGCTCCAACTTCCTATTTACCCCTGCCCTACTCTCGTCCAGTGGCACCACATCATCAGCAAAAGAGCATGCATCAAGAGATATCACCTTGTGACCTCATCCATCACCAAAGTAAATAAATAAGGGTTCATCTTGACCCCCGATGTAGTCCTATGTTAATTGAAAAGTCACCGGTATCGCCATCACCAAGGCCCACCACATGGCGTTTCTCGGTACTTTGTCATACACCTTCTCGAGGTCAAAGTTTAACCAAATGTATAAAAATAATATTTATAACACAAAATAAGTATGTATCAAAGTACGTGTTTCATGACAAATACGTACTGTTTAGTATGATAAATTACGCATATTGCATAACAATGTTTAAAATTACATATTTTTTTGAGACCGAGGAAGTACCTTGTTGTCTCCTTGGTCTTGTGACTCTTGTCTTTATTTAAATTATCCAAATTTAAGCTATTTATTTAAAAATATCAATATTTATGAAACTAAGATATATACAACCAAATGTTGATGACAAATATAATCCATGACAAATATTGAAGATTATAAATATTAATAACCTGTTATAAATAAACTTAAATAAATTTAAAAAACGACTATGTTGGAATTACCTAACTAAATTTGCTAATTTAGCTAGTCTCTAAGGTAGATTTTACAAGAAAATAATAGTGTACTTCAACAGCCTCAGTAAAGGATGGCTAGTGAGTTAGGATATCCAAAAGTAGAGAACGAACGATTGGAGAGTCATTTACGGAGTTTGTTAGAGATGTTTTTTTTCATAACAGCTAAATTTAGCTTTAGAAAATGACTAGTTAAACTACGGGTAACTAAATTATATATAAAAACACAAAGAACGCAGGTTAAGATAACAAATGTGAAATTAAACAACGATGTTAAAGTGTCATTTAGTCCAAACACAAAGTTTTGTGAAGTTAACACAATCAAGAATATCGCAGATGTCGCATGCTTATAAACTCTATTGTATATACTTTTTTCATAATTTGCCTAATATAATGTTTTATATCGACCGAAAGATGTTTTTGATAACCATTTATTTCGTGGGCCAAAAAATCCACGAATAAATTCCGACGCATCTTCATACCATTTTATACACATAAGGATGTATGTATATATTAGAGTAAATTGCACTGTGGGTACCTAAACTATTGGGTCGTTCCCGGACGCACTCTAACTAAAAACGTAACAACTAAGTACTGGATCTTTGGTTCTTGCTCATCAACGGTACTGTCATGGCCACGCAGGCGCCAACTGCTGACGTGGACGGGCCTACTTGGACTAAGAGCTTGGCCATTTTGCTGAAAACCCCCCTGCTGAAACCTTCAGCTCACCAAGCAGCTCCTTCGCGTCCCTAGCCTCTGCCGCGACACCGCTGCTGTCAGGCTGCTGGCACCGGCAAAGAGGCCCGCTAGCCCCGTGAGGAGGAGAAAGCCGTTGCGGGGGCACGAGCGCGTCAACGACGGACCGCGCGGCGGGGAACGCCATCCCCAACGCGAGGCTCGTCGGCATCCCGTCGAACCCCAGCAGCTGCTGGATGTTGCTGATGGACCAGATGCCGAAGGAGCCGAAGAGTATGGCCACCAGGTCGCGTCTCCTGATGTGGTGTTGCACGATGTTCCGCTCTGGTTGATGCGCGCCACGAGGGGGCGCACCTGCCATACGGCGGTGCCCGCCACTGCGAGCGCCAGGAAGCCCTTCTTGATCTGGGCCGAGGTGTGCTACAGGTCCTGGCTCTTCTCCTTGGCCAGCGCCGTGGACGACAGGATGGCGTCGCCGACGACGCAGATGAGGTTCGTGATGATGGCCACGGCGACCAGGAGCCGCCCGTTCTCCTTCGCCGTGAGGTTGAGCTCGCTGGCAACGCGCGCTATGGTGACGGTCGGGTAGGCCAGCACGACGCACCGCCGCGTAGCGTTCGGCAGCGCGGCGAGGTCCAGGTCGAGGCTGACGAGGAACATATACACCACGCGCGCCGCGGAGATGTAGCTGTCGTACATGTCCTCGACGTTGTCCACGTCCACGTGCAGGATGGCGTTGCGCAGTCCCATGCCTCCCACGGCAACGCCGGCGTGAAAACAGATCGCCGCCATGGCAGCAGTTTCAGATCGAGAATCCAGGAAGTTAACCGCTGATCGGGACTCTAGGGACACGAGCGTACGTACCAGGACCTGACAGAATGCGCTGGGCTGGTTGTAGCATCGGAGGAAGAGGTGGATGAACATGGCGAGGAAGATGACGGCGAACGCTTGGATCATGACGAGGAACAGCATGTCGAGGGCGACGCCGGGGACGCGCGTCATCACCAAGGGGCCCGCTTTGTTGCCGCCACGCCTCCACGGACACTACCCCGGCCTGCATGTCACGGATTCCCTCGTACAGGAGCACGCGCGCAGACGCCGGCGGCCCAGCAAGGCCTCCACCTCCCTCTTGGCGCTCTTCATCACGTCGTCATGCATCGCCGCTACAACGGGCTGGGATGTGGGGATGGCGGAGGGCGGCAGCGCTGCTTGGTGAGCGTGGCCAGGGAGGCGGCGGTGTTGAGCGGTGTCGCGGCAGAGGCCAGGGCAGCGGCGGCGCTGCTTAGTGAGCGAAAGGTTTCAGCGGGGGTTTTTCAGCAAAATGGCCAAGCTCTTAGTCCAGGGTGGCCCGTCCACGTCAGCAGCTGGCGCCTGCGTGGCCATGACAGTACCGTTGATGAGCAAGAACCAAAGATCCAGTACTCAGTTGTTACGTTTTTTAGTTGGGGTACCTATGCGGGAACGACCCAATAGTTTAGGGTACTCACAGTGTAATTTACTCTATATATTATCACATGGGCAATACTACATGTCTTGAAAAATCTTACAAAAATCTGACAAGTTCAGTAGAAGTCTGAGTCTTTGATTTGCATTATGGAACTCTAAACAGATCTACATTTCAGTTAGTTTAATTAAAAATTTAAAATAAATGTGAAAGACGTGGTTTCAAAACAGTAGTGGTAGTTAAACATTTTCCGTACAATAGATCACCAAATCAAACTAAGAGTGATGCCGCCAGATGCAAAAGGTTGCTTTACTTTTCACTTAATGATAGCAGATCACAGGTATCAATGTATCATTATATAATTATATAACTTAATTAATAACGATAATATTCTCAATGATCACACAAGAATTCTCAGACAGATGACCTGAAGACCTGCATATGCAACCTGCACTATGAAGTAACATCGATGAAAAGGATGAGGAATAAATCATTTAATTTATTTTTTTTTGAAATGTATAAATTGGACAGGTTGCACTATGATTCCTTCATAAAAAAATTGAAACATTTAAAATTGATATTCTTGATTAACTATTATATTATAGTTCACATCATAAAAAAAGTTTGGCAAGTAACAAAGTTCGGAATTCTTATTAGGACAAACTCAGATGGGTAGTTGTGTTTGTCAAAGCCTCGGCTATGCAAATGACATAGCAACTTCTGAATTTATATTAGCAGAGACAATAGAAGGTGAAATATATAAAAACTGGATCTAACCATTACCTAAAGATCTAACCATAAAAAGATATGACTAACAATAAAGTAAACAGAGACATGTTAGAATGCAACTAATTCTCGGCAATGTTGGCGCCTAATATATGCCACTGAACTGAAATATAGCATTTCTCTATATTAATAACCAATCCAGCCGATATCAGCAGAAGGAGGCGCCCCAGCAAGTCACATAGCTGCGCCCATCATCAGATAAATCAGATAAATATCAATAATTGAGTAATTAACTGATATACATAAACTCACTCATGAGTAACAATAATAACCTGTTGCTCATGGACGGACGGCAGGACGGATGCTACCTTGCTACCTTGCTAAGGCAAACTCTCTTGACTGGAGGACGTACACGGAAAACTGCTTCTTTGCCGAGTGCCCGCGGCACTCGACAAACGCCCCTTTGCGCGGTGGAGCCGAGGCAGAGCTCGACGATGGTGTTGGCGCCACCCCGCGCAGGAGCCGGGCGCCCTCCTGCACGTTGTTGGAGAACACCAACCAAGCGGTCGGGATGGTGCTTGATGCCGTCGACGCGCTCCTCGCTCTGCACAGCAGCTGCACCTCCACCGTGATGCTCGACGTTCCCTCGACCGCTCTGGAACCGTCGAACGTCACGTCGCTGATCTGCACCCTAGCCTGCGACGGCTGCATGCTTCGTCGTCGGCGACGGCGGTGCCGTTAGTCGATCGTGTCATTGTAGGTGTAGGTCGAGATCCAGGAAGCCATGATGTCGGTAGCCGGCAGCTAGGAAGCCCCATGATGGCGGTGGTGGCGCACGCCCACGGCAAGGAACATGGATGAAGTACGTACCAGTACCTCATTGCTACGTTGTCCGCGGCAGCATCGATCGTCTACCCTCGACGGCCAGCGTTGGAGTGCGAACGAACTGGGGTGATGGAGAAGCCAAACTCGCTGCACCACTGACCCAGAACGAGCCGACGACGGCACAGGCGGCGGGGCGCGGCGCCGGCTGCTGATCGAGGCAGACGTGGCTGCTGTGTGGGGTGATCGAGGGGAGGCAAGGTCCGGCGCGGTCTCACAGTCAGGATGGAGACGCATGTTTGCAGAAGACTTCGGGGGCGTGATTGATGTAGCTGTTTCCTCGCATTGATTGACGTAGCTGTTTCCTCGCATGTTGCAATTTCCTTCTCGGCACGTCCACAGTTATTTCCTTTTGTGCTACGTAAGAAGAGGAGACTTGTTTCCTTTTGGGCTCTCCCTGTTCCCACGTGTAGAGATTTTTTGCATACGAGGTGGATGGAGGGAGAAGTTAGGTCCGCGTGATTGAAGGGGATTTTTACTTTCCAATTTTTTTTGCATGCGGGGTGGATGGTTCGCATGCGGAGGAAGAAGTGAGGTGAAAATTTTGTGACACCAAACCAATGTTGTAAAGAAAAGAAGAAAAGATTTGGAAATGCTCTTAACGGACCCGGCACCGCATCTGCATTACTCCATCTCCTCGTCACGAGTCTTGTTGGGTCGAGACTCAGCCCGCACTGCCAAAACCCGGCGATCGACCTTCCTGGGCGCGATCGACCCGAACTCCGACTACACCCCCTCCTCGTCTATATATATACTAGAGATCCGGCTTTCTTTGCGCGTATAAAACTTTCTCCAACCTTGCGAACCAAACCCTAATCAGGGTCGGGCCATGGCCGCGCTAGGGATGAGCTCGCCAGGGCGCCAGGCACACCCCTCTGGCATCGTCCCCATCCTCCGGTGAGTCCTGCCGTCTTGCTTTTGTGCTTTGGGCGATCTAAACCTGAATGCGTGCGTGCGGTAGCTCCTGAATCTGACGGGTTTTACGGATGTAGTAGCTATAGGCGCGGTTTGATCGGTTTGATCTGCTTTATCGTGCTTGCCTATGCTTTTATAAAACCTGAATATATTTGTTGGCATCTGAATCTGATCAGACGTGGTTTACCGATCTGGACTGTTTAGATCGTGCCTGGTTCTTAGTTTGATCTGTTATATACACATATGGGTCTCGCCGGGGTGTTGCTGCGGACATTTATTGGCCTTTGCGTAGGCTGGGCAAAAAAAATATGTGTGGGCGAATTGGTAAACAGTCAGGGTAATCTATATCTATTGGGATGGGATGATCTTGATTTACGCGTTGGGAAATTCGTGTCTGATGAAATTCGTGTCTGATTCGGCCAACTTAGGAAAGCTAGCTCAACTTGGCAAAGTTTTATGGAATGTGCTTGTAAACGGCGACAATGACAACGAAACAAATTGGTTTGTGGATGAAAATACAATTCGTAGATGACTAGTGACGCCTCTGTGCCCACTTCTACATAGAGTTCTCACCATTTTTCCTTCAATGTCTAAGGAACATTGTCTCAACAGCAAATTTAGGCTGCCAGTTGGATCTAAAAGATCGTTCTGTGGGCACATAATGAAGAGTACAATCCAAAGGTATGGTTCTCTGCTGCAAATTTCCTGTTCATTGTAAATGTAAAACATGGAACATGCTAATTGAATCTGAAAATTCCATATATTCTTTCACAGCGTTTTGCAGATCATGAGGATAAGGGAACCAAAAACAACAACCCTGGTCTTGCTTCTGGGAAGATGGTTTGCAGCAAAGAGTGAAGAGCATCCAAAGCTTGCTTCAAGGAACGTAAAAGACACTTGTGATACCGTTACATTGTTCCATATGCTTGCCGGGCATCTAGTGCGCATGCAGAAACTGTTAAATGATCCTGATTTCAACCCTTTGATGAGTTTTGCTATAAACAGTTTTTATCTATTGTTATTTCCTAGCGCGTGCGGTACAAGCGAATTATCGAGAAGGTTGAAAACGGCAAGCAAGTGGGGTTCAAGGTAATGGCCTGCTACTCGATTGGATTCGTTTCAGGGTATAGTAGTTTTTAAATTGCCGGCTAAGGCGTTTAGCGGCAAGGCTGTCGACATTACGGGTTATAGCGGACTATATCCGGCTAAATGCCATAGCGCCTGTCCTTATTTAAAACCTACTATAGTCTTCCTGATTTCTCACCTTCACTAAATGGATTATTCGTTCTGACAAAAAGGATTTCAAGATCCAGAATATGGTTGACTCCTGTGATGTGAATTTTCCAATTCGTTTGGAGGGCCTTGCCTTTTCTCATTGGTGACTTCTCTAATGTAAGTTGACACGCTTGCACGATCTGCACTATGAGAGGCTTGGATCTCTACTGCCTTGTCATCATGTTAGCCATAATAAGACCAAAAAAAGAGGCAGATTTATATGAACTTTTGAAGCTTCTCTTTTAATTGATATACTGTCAAACCAAGATACGTATTGTCTGTCAAATAATTGACTTGCAGTTTTTTGCACCATGGCTCAATCCTCACACACTGATACACTAACATTAATGACTGCATTTTATTTACTTTTAGTTCTACTGTGCCTTGGGTCAGGTGAAAGTGAAGTGCATTATGCATTCACAATTTGACATCATATAGTTCTGTTAACATTTTGGGTTTCTTGACATATTAGCAGTATGAGCCGGAGCTCTTCCACGGCCTGATTTACTGTATGAAGAACCCCAAGACTGTTGTCCTTATTTTTGTCTCTGGCAAGATCGTTCTCACTGGAGCCAAGGTGCGGGAAGAGATATGTACTGCCTTTGAGAACATTGACCCCGTGCTAACTGAGTACAGGAAATGTCAGAAATGGTAAGTCAGACGCGGGCTACATCGCCATTTGCCATGCATTCAAAATACACAGGTCATCTACGTTGTAGTATCTGATACAAATTACTTCTGTGTCAACAGAGGAGGGATTTCATGAGCCGAAGGTGACTTCTGCTGGAGGCAAGTTGTAACACACCCTAAAATTTGCATGTCTTCAAAATAGTTAATTTGATTTATTTATGCAAATTTGCGATGCATTGAATATAGTGAAATAGTAATTTTATGAAATTAAAATTCATCAATAGGCTAGACACATGTATGTGCATTAATGCTAGAGCATTTTTATTTCTATGTTGTATGGTTTGATTTGTAAAAGTTCTTTTCAAAAACTATTTAAATAAAAGGAAAATGGATTAACTTTATCTCTCTCTGTTGTTCCATTTTGGCCTTGCAGCCCAAGCCGGCCCCTCTTTTTCTTTTTGCTCTCTGGCCGGAGTGACATTTCTCTTTTCCTTGGCTCACTCGTTTTTTTGTCTTGGACCACCTCTGCATCGGTCTAGCTTGGCCTTGCAGCGCAGTGCACTTTCCTTCTCTCTTTCTGGCTCACTGATGCTGCGGACCCGCATTGTCAGCGTCGTCCTCCTTGAGTCGAAATCGAGCCGAACTCGACCCGGTGCTACCTGACGTCAACCGCCCTGGATTTGCATGTTTTGGCGTAATCTACACGAACCCTTGCTATAAAAGAGGAACCCGCAGCCTCCTAAATTCTTTTCTGCAAGCTATTTGTGACACCCCAGCCTAGGGCTTAATAAGGTTGATAGAATACTCATACCAACAAGTTGCAACTTCTTTTCCGCAAGCCCATCTCCTAAAAACTCCAAATTAAACGTGCTTGGCTTGGAGCGATGGGTGACCGACTGGGAAGTCTTTCCTGGGTGTGCATGAGTGAGGACAAAGTGCATAGAAAAGACAGGTGTTGGTCTGTGAGGGAAGTCTTGATCCTTAGAGAGTTGTCAGATGTAAGCGGGCCCGACTTCGAGGAGGCGGGACGTTACACTATTGCCTGCAATCCCGAGCCGTACGTAGCGAAACCCAAGACGTCGTTGTTGGTTTCCACCACCAAGCTTGAGTTCGTCATCTCCACTACCTCATCTCCGTTGTAAGTGTGTTCTTGAGCTCGTAATCAACTTCACGGGACCACATAACCTATCTACTTCCTTTGATTTCGTTCCGGTTGCTTATTTCTCATCTCATCGGACTTGCGGTTTGCCGCCGTCCGCCATCCCGAGCAATACGTCGACCACGAGCCAACTCCGCCCTTGAGTTCAAACCAGGTGAGGTCGCATTGTCGACTCTTTGTTTTGGTTCAAGTCCCATGGTCTTTAGTGCACTTTGCAGTTCGGTTCTAGTTCCACCGGCGAGCCTTGCTCCCCACCGGCCATGTCACTGTCGTGATGCTCTTTTACTCATGAAAGTGCCACCCTTACCCTAAAACTAATACATATCAGTAGGGTTTCTTCCCCTTATCGTTTAGTGCTTTTTCTAAGGCAACTACCCTTTGCTCAACTTCTTAGTTCTCTTTGTGCTTATCGAGCTTTCTTTCTAGGGCGCCTATTACCCTAGATGCAACGCTCCAGTTCCTATGCTTGGTTAGGGTAAAGGTCCTCCAATCCGCGACCTTGCGCAAATCCGCGACAGTGAACTTGTTGAAATGACACTTGGGAGCATGCTCCGCAGCCTCCTGCTGCGGGATGAACTTGATTTGCCCCGGGTTGGCACGAATGCCATCCAAAGTGATGCAAGGCTCAGTGGAGAAGTTGACTCGCCTGATGTTGTGGAAACGGTCACACTTGAGCCCTGTCAGCGCCTCCATCTCATAAGGAGGGAGGATCTCCGTGCCCTCTGGCACCGCGAACTTCTTGAACGCCTCCCGTTGGTGCTCCACCATGTCAGTCTTGGTTATGAAAAAGGATTGGGGCTGTGGTGCTGGTGGTGGAATCATAGCTAGAGGGTAAGGTTTGGCTGGGATTATAGCTTGCAAGTGTTTTGGCGATGGTGGTGGTGGAGGTGCCACCTTGGTGGGATCGTAGAGCACCATGCGGGTTTCTTTGTTGGCCGTGGCAGCGGTGAGAGCTTCGATGGTCGGTGGTGAATGAAATCTAGATGGACTTGTTCAAATGCCACAACTCTCCCTTGCATAAGAACACAACCAAGACCTTGCCGAGATGCATCACAATATATAGAGAAACTCTTACTCAAATCAGGCAAAGTAACATAGGAGCGCTAGTCAACCTCTTCTTTAGTTCTTCGAAGTTAGCTTGGCACTTCTCAGACCACACAAACTTGGCACTCTTCTCAAGTAGAGCTACCATTGGTTTAGCTAACTTGGAGAACCCTTCAATGAATCTTCTATAATATCCAGCCAATCCCAAGAAGCTGCGAATCTCACTAACATTGGTTGGTGGTTGCTAATTTAGCACATCAGAAACTTTACTAGGATCAACTACTATACCACCATTTGATACCACATGGCCTAAGAATGCCACTTTCTTCAACCAGAACTCACATTTGCTCCTCTTAGCATACAACTGGTGTTCTCTAAGCTTCTGCAAGACTAACCTCAAGTGTTCTGCATGTTCTTCAACATTCTTGGAGAATATCAGTATGTCATCAATGAACACTACCACGAACTTATCCAGATATGGCATGAATACTTTATTCATTAGGTACATAAAGTAGGCTGGTGCATTAGTCAATCCAAATGACATGACCGTATACTCATTCAAGCCATACCTTGTAGTGAAAGCCGTCTTAGGTATATCAGCTGCAAGAATCTTCAATTGATGATACCCAGAGCAAAGATCAATCTTCGAGAACACATAGGCACCTCTCAACTGGTCAAATAGATCATCAATGCGGGGTAGCGGGTACTTGTTCTTAATAGTTACCTCATTCGAGACCGGTAATCCACACACATCCGCTGTGAACCATCCTTCTTATCCACGAAGATAACAGGTGCACCCCATGGAGATGAGTCACGTATGAATCCCTTTTCTTGCAACTCCCTCAACTGTTTCTTAAGTTCCCCTAACTCATTTACCCCCATTCTATATGGACGCTTAGCAATGGGTGCAGTACCAGGCAATAAGTCAATAATAAACTCAACATCTCGGTCAGGTGGCATACCTAGCAAGTCTTCGGGGAACACATCCAGGAACTCCTCAACAACATAGTTCTGAAGATCATCAACATCAATAACTTGATTCACAATAGTCTGTTGGAGGTGGTCTGCCTTTGTAATTGGAACACCGATCCTGTCACCGTTGGAAGTAGTTACCATGACCACTCTCTCCCACATAATAATGAGCATGGTGCCTTTTCATCCAGTCCATTCCCGGTATTAGAGCAATACCTAAGTCTTCAATAGGATCGGTGAAACCACAAAATCTACCCCCTTAAAGAGAGACTAATAGTGGGGCATTGGTATGAAGTTTGCATGCAACCCCGGTGAATTCACTATCATATTTTGTTTCATGACTAGTATGGGTATATTGTGCTCTCTAACAAAAGATGCTGATATAAAGGAGTGCAAAGCACAAGAATCAAATAGTACACTAGCAGAGATGGAGTTGATGCTGAACGTACCAAGCATGACCTCCGGCATCTCCTGGACGGTGTCAGCATTCACATTGTTGACATTCCCCAGCTTGCTTGCTGGCTTCTGATAGCCATTCTGCTGATTCGGCTTGTTCTGCGGGTTTAGCTTGTCCGGGCAGTTGAAAGAAAAGTGGCCATCCTTGCCACAGTGATAGCATTTAACTGGCACCCCATTCCTCATCACGATCTAGTTGGGGTTGTTGGGACGCCGCTTGTCCTCCCTGCTGATGGTCCTGTTGGCGCTTCTGGAATGGTGGACGCTGGTTGTTTTGACCCTTGTTCCACTGAGAGGAAGAACCCTGATTCCATTGATTCTTCTGCTGATAGCCTTGCTGATTGGGACCTAAATGAGAGTTGCCGCCCGAGTTCTTGTCATTGAACTTTCTCTTCTGGGTGTCAATGTCCCTGCGCTTATTGTCAATAACAATAGCGCGGTTCACCATAGCTTGGAAGTTGGGATATGTGTTTGACATCATCTGAAGCTGAAGGTCATCATACAGCCCCTTGAGGAATAGGCGCCGCTTATCCTCGTCGGTGACCACATCTATAGGAGCATAGCATGACAATCGTGAAAACTTGTCCCGATATTCCCGGCCCGACATGTGCGTGCCTTTGCTTCGAGCGAGGAACTCCTCCCTCTTATGCTCCATCAAGCCTTCTGGGATAAGATATGAGCGGAACACAGACTTGAACTATTGATAGGTGATGGCTGGCGCATTATTGGGCCACCCAAATCTGAAAGAGTCCCACCATTCTTGTGCTGCCCCTTCAAGCTGTCCTGACACGAACAACACCCTCTCGGCGTCGTTGCATTGTGCTATGTCCAGGTTCTTCTCAATGGTTCGCAGACCAATCGTCGCTTCCATTGGATCATTTGCATGTGAGAAAGTGGGCGGGCGTCCCTTCATGAAGTCCGCATTGCTTGTTCTGGGTGGAGCATAGTGTCGACCCCCCGGTGGTTCTGATTCTGGCGGTTCTCAGCTGCGGGAGTTGCACTACTTGTTTGAATCAACCGCCCCCTGCATTCCCATGAGTTGCTCAAGTCATCACGCGGGCGGTGGTGGTGGGGGTGGTCCACCTCTGCCAATACCACGTCCACGGCCTCTTCCTCCTCCACGAGCAGCCATCTGTCATCCAATATCACATACACAACAATAGATCGAATAACAAAACATGACAATCTGAAATTTTCTGGACGAAGTGCAACAATAGCAGTGCTGTAAATAGACCATAACTGGAGTTCCGGAAACCCAAATGACATGTTCTCTATACCGTTGGAAAGGTTACAAAATTATCTACATCTTTCATGTCGTGCATATTTTCAGATTCGCTCATTAAATTCATTGAAAACAGAGAACAACAGATTTTGTTCTGAACATCCAGACAGCACTAAAACACCATATTCAAACTGCCATAACTTCCCAATCCATAACTTCCCAATCCGAATGGATAAAAATATGACATAGGACTCATTAGAAAGATACAGAAGTCTAATTTCCCCCAGAAAAATTTCAGGTCCAAAACACGTACGGATAAAGAGATATGCGATAAAGAACACAAAAGCTCTCCAGAGAACAGATTCAGCCATGATAGATAAAATGACCCCAAACTTATATTAATCAATCTCTAAGCCTTAATTCCAATTCTAAGGAGTTCATAGATAGGCCCATAAACTCCATCAATCATTATGAAAAAGCAAATCACACACTTAGCATCAATCCAAAACAACTATCACCAAGTTTCTCAAACACACTCGACACAACTGACTCAACTCGACTCGTGACTAACGTCTCATTATTTCTAGATGGTAGCCTAAGCTCTAAGGATGGGCTTCATTCTTCTTGTAGCAAAGTGGCATCCCCAGCTGAGTTTGGAGCTTGTCCACCTCCCGCTGGTACTTCCTTGCTGCCTTGAGTGCGATCCTTAGCTCCTCCTTCACATCATCATTTTCCACCTTATGGACCAAGGCGTACCTTGTCGTGGCCTCCAATAAGGGCTCCTCATGGCGGGGATCTTCAATCACCCAAGTTTCATCTTCCGGGTCATGGCGAGCGAGGAATTTATGGCGATCATTCCTCATTCTTTGGGTAGCGTCTTCCATGGTAGAAGATGTATGCTTGCTGAGCGGCATCTTCCATGTTGTCCGCCGACGAAGCGCGCCTGGCGGCGTGACCGTGGACAGAGGCTACCGTCTTGCCATCTTGCAGCTCATTCGTCGGTCTTCCGAAGTGTACCCTCTGTGGGGTGACTGTACTCCATGGTGTAGTACTTGGATGGATGCGTTCATCTCGGGTAGTAGTCCTCCGGCACATTGGAGAGCGGGTTGTGGTAGTAGGATCCACGTGGGGAAGGAAGTAGTGGTAAGTGCGATCCCACCCCATTCCTTCTCGACATGAGCGGTGATGGCGGCACCACCACCCGCTGGAGCCGGAGCAGGTAATGGCATAGGAACTGGAGCAGAGAAGCGGGCCGGTGTCGGAGTAGGTAGTGACACGAGGCGATGTAGGCGGGCTCCAAGCCCTCATACCAAGTAGCCTCGTCTTCGAGTCCATGTCTTCTATGAGCACATCATCTTCCTCGACCACGGGATCTAGCTCCATCTCATCATCGAGATGCAAGTGCGGAGGTGCTGCGGTGGGAACATGACACGGGCAGCTCCGGTGCTCTTTTGCGGGTAGTCTCGCTTGTTGCGGGCCATCTAAAATTAAATGAATTAAAATTAGAATCGAGCGGGTTTATAATGGAATGGAGCAGAAGAAGCACAAAACAAAAATTTTCACAATTATAATGCTAAAGCACTAGCAAGAACAAGTGAGACAAACACTTTCTAAGATGACCATTCTACCTAGGCTTGCGTCCTACGATCGACACGACTTTGATACCAACTTTGTCATACTCAATTTATAAAACAAATTGAATGACGAATCATATGTGTGCCCGAGAATCAGTCACACACATATATAACGACAAAAGTGAAGGAATAGTATCATCCAAGTGTCTTATTACATAACAAACTGTATCTCAAACTTAAATATCATAGAAGTCTAACAATAATAAAGTAGCTAACTAAACACCATGATGCCTCCAACTCCACGAGGGAATATCGACCGGTTGACACTCAAGCCTAGTAATCATCTTCATATGCTTTATAGCCATAGCCATCTGTACCCATCTAGAATATTGTCCATGTATGCAAAAGAAACAAGCGTAAGTACATGTCATACTCAACAAGATAGCAAGGGTGGATGAGGCTCAAAGTCGACACTTTGGTTATACTTGCGGTGAGCTTTTAGTAAGTCATAGTTTTATTCATTCTCTAATAGTTCTAAGTTCTGCTTAAGCTCCAATTATTCCCCAACAATTATAAGATCACCATAGTTCATTATCACCATACACAACTCAACATCATTATCACCTTTAGTTCACCATTATCATGTTACTTATTCCGTCAAGTTTTCCGAGCCGCTCATAACCGTGAGCATGGCTATTATAACAATTTTACTCTGCACAGAGGTGTACACTTTCACTATGAGTTATGACTTCCAATTGAGTAGGTTAATTAGGCCTAAACAATGAAAATCATACATAGCCTTTCGAAAGATTATCTAACAGGTTGGAAGCCGCTATAGGTTTCAACTAGCAACAAATATAGGACCAACCTTCCCATTGGCAACAATGACACGCAGCCTATACACAAAGGGACAGGGACCGCACTATACCCAACCGACAACCCCCTTTTGTGCCACAAGGGTAACCCCCAATAAGCTAGACAAGCGCTTTCTAATCAACTACAGTCAAAGCTATATGACCCTCCCAAATATACGGTTTTCCTAGCTTTTGCCAACCGGATTAGTCCTTATGGAGGGCCAAGAGCATCAAAAGAGATCCCTCGCCCTGTTATTTCATTATCATGTTCACCATTCATCTCATAACATCATTACTCATCATTGGGTTCATTTATATTTAGGTTGAGCGCTAGCAATTCTACCCAATGCAAGTAACCCAAGGTATCAAGAAACAGATAACAAAACTAGGACATCCTTATGGCAAATTAATTATACTCATGCACATGAAATAATGATTAAGGTGATTAGGTCAACAAGGTGAAGCCCAAGCTATACTTTCCTTCAGCGGTTGGTGGCTGTTCTTGCTGGTCTTCGTCGAAGTCTTGATCACCAAAGTACTGATCCTCCACGAACTGCTCACTGCCTACTCGATCATCACGCAGCAACACAAAACAAGAATCACACATACAAAGCAAACAAGCCTATCATTAGAACAGTACACCAACAGTATAGAAATAATGTAAAAAGTTTTATAAATCATTCTACGACTCGCTACGGTCACACAGACGTAAAATTCATGCAAAACAGAGCTAAATCGAGCTAGATATGAAATAAACAAGGCTAACTAATGCAAGGTAATTAATTAAATCTAACTACGAAAATTAACAGAGGCAAACTGAAATAACAGTAGCATAATCACCTAGGAAATTTAACTACGATCCTAACGCAATTTGAACGGATTGATTTGGAATTAAAATGAGAAAGTTATGAATAAATGAAGAACAATGGCAGTTCTGTAAATACTGAAAACGCATTTTGGAACTGAACCGACCGGATTACGCTTTCCAGCGGTCAACGCGTAACTCCAGCACTACGCAAAAGGACCACGCTGCGCTCTTTAAAAACCTGGAGGGGTAGCCACCCAAAAGGGTATCTCCGATCCGCAGCCGTCGGATCTCGAGTGATCGGATCGATTAGATCGGGTCGGGAACATGACCACACCGGCCGGCAACAAGGTGCCAACACGGCGGCACCACCGCGGGACGCGGCATGGGTTGTCGGGCGCACAAATCCGCCATGCAGACGCATTCCGTCGCCCGGGTGATGTCGATAAAAACCGACGTGGCGCGTTCTCAAATGCGGCGTCGCGCTGGGCTGAACGCCGCGGCAAGGCGGTGCTCGGCCATGGCCGGCGGTGGAAGCTTCGCCGGCGGAAGAATCGGCCCTAGCGGCCCTAATCCGACCAATTGATGGCATGGGAATAACAAGGGGGATCATGGCGGGCTTACCAATCTGAAGACTCGAAGAGATTGACGGATGATGGCGGCGTACGGCGAGAACGGCGGAAGACGGAGTTCCTGCACGTCCCAACGAACTAACATGAGCGAACCGGCAAAATTGATATCAAAGGATGGCCTACCGGCTTTCAAGACGTCTACCCAACCTCAACGGCGATGGGCGAGGGGCGAGGTCGGCGGTCGGCGGCGTGTTCTCGAGCTCGGCGACCAGGGACGGCAATGGCGGGCGACTTGGCTTGCTATGGTGGCGGCGACAACGCGAGTAGATTGGGAAAGTAGGTCAAGGAGGGTTGGCAGTGCTTCTTATAGCGTCACCTAGGCATGGAGATCACGATGAAGTGCGAGGAAATCGGACGCGGTTCGGTGGGCTTTCGTCCGCGGTGCTAGGAGCTGAGTCGGCTCGATCCCGATTGAACGTGGGGTAATTGAAAACACTGTAGCGGTGCGGGCCCCACACATCAGCGGCAGCAAGCAAAGAGAAGGAGAAATGCAGTGTTGTAGCTGCCCCATTTCGAGTTGGTCCGGCCCGAAGCAAAGACAAGGTGGAGCTTGGCCAGCAAGAGAAACAAGGAGGAAAAGAAGTAGGCCGGCTGGTTTGGGCCTCTCGGCTGAATAGGAGAAAGAGTAGAGAAGGAAAAATGAAATCCTTTTCCTTTAACAAATTCTTTTAAAAAATGCTTTTGAAATTGAATTTGGACTCCATTTAAATTCTGTTGAAAACCAGTCATCACAAAAATAAATATGCAGCAGCATGAGTGCATCACACATGTATCTAGCCTTATGATTAATTTTATTTTCATAAAAATTATTTATTTCCTATAATTGTATGAGCACAAAAATGCAAATTAAATTCATTTATTCTATTTCGAAAAATTTAAAATTTCAGGGTGTTACATTTTTCCATCCTCCTCAATGGCAGCGATGCGGGAAACCAATTCCCCGCGGCGGCGACATGGGTAGTAGCGTCTCACATCCTCGCTAATATCCTCGAAGTGATCGCGGTATGCAGTAAGGGCCATGCGAGCCGCCTCGCTAGTGGCGCCATCTGGGTATCTCTATCTACAAGAGTGGGATGGACGGACACCACTCGAAGAGCACGTAGTACACCGTTGGGCCTCCCAATGTAGGCACACATCCTCTGCTCCTCTAGTAGGCAGATGAGCTCCCTATGGAAGAAACACCCTCCACCGCTCGTGGTCAGAGTGATGATCCACCCATCTTGAGCCTAGACCCACTGTCCCTGTCCTCCTGGAGAGCCTGGAGGTCCTTCGTCTCTTGGTCCACCATTTCCAGCACCAATGTCCTCTCCATCATCATCACCTTCCTCATCATCACTATCATCGCTGTCATGAGGATCTCCTTCTCTCCCGCTTCGGATAGCATGTCCGACCTACTATAGGGTGGCCTGCATCTGCTTTCGGTGCTCATGGGAGGACCAACAAAGAGGTTGGCCCCATTGTTAGGGTGCTGCTCGCGACAAAACTCAAACTGGTCGACATTGCCGGTCAACGGGTCTTGAACAAGGCAGGTCGAAAGATAATCCACGCAACTCTTACGGGCCGGTCTACTTTTGGCGTGCCATCGACTAAAGAAAGTAAGAGACATGCAAAAGATGATTAGGAACTCATGATAAAAGATGATAATGATAATCGGGTAAACATGATCAAGAGGATAAAAGACAGATGAATATATATGGACGGATGAATATATCGGTGGTGTAAATGAAAACAACTAATGACATAAGAATAGTACTAGTATAATACCCATGCTAACACTACGATTTTGCTTTTGGAAACTCAAACTAGATATAAGAAGGTATTTTACCATTTTTGTCGGATGAACCATCTAAGTTACAACATTGGTACTTGTGTATTTCGGTAAAACATAAACATGTAAGTTACATTGTAGCTAACTTCTTAATTAAGAACTGGATATCTTCGGGGGAGCTTGTCACAACATTCTTTTTCGATTTTAATCAAGATGTCACCCACGAATTCCCTCCTTAGTGTAGTTGGTTCCTGTGCATGGCAGATAGCAATAATAGATAACTAATTAGTTTGACCCAAGTTTATTGAAACATAGTTATACTATATAGACTTACATTATTGATCGGTGGCATTTTTTTTCTATCCCATGACTTCATGAAATTATACACAAGAAAGCCTTCCAATTTCAGGAGAAGATTAGTTGTTCATTTAATGTACATAGTTCAAATAAACACTTTTTGTGACATCAAACTTATATTACAAGTGATTACCAATCTTTATTATCTTGAACCTTTGTTACCCATGTTGGGTAATTTCTCTCCCAATCCCAAATATTGTTCTTGATATGAGGATTTGTCAAAGACATGGTGAGAGAAAACTTTTTAACAATATTGTGGAATGTAGCATTGTAAATCTCTTTGAGCAAACCCCTTGCGGCATGATGGAAGATCTTGAAGTGGATCTAACAAATGCATGGGTTTGCAAGTTCAATATAGTTAGAGTGTATAGGCTGTCTTGATAGTATTGTAGTAGAATCTATAAGCGAAACATAGATCGTGAGTGGTAAAAACTTAAAACAAGAATTTTAAGTATTACAGAAAACATAACTTACATTGCTACAATCTTTAATGTTGTATCGCAAACCCGGCCAGCACTCAAGTACTTTTTTAGTTTGTCGCGATATGCCTTGTCAACCTTCGAACAACATCGTGGATCTCACCCAAAACAAGTTATTTGCTTATAATTATTATACAATTACATATATAGTGTAAGTATTTCATGAGTCATATAATTTTTAAACTATTTGTATATGTCAACTTACAGCAAACTTGAGGTCCATGAAGTGGTGTATTTTTTGTTCAGCCCCTAAGTCTTGGTCGCACGCAAAGCATCCGAACAACCAAATTAAAGCTTTCATGTTCCAATTCTTCATCTTTTATAATATTCATAATATTTCTAAGGGTTAAAGAAATTGGATGTGGTCATGTACTTTGTATCCACTCTTTGCTAAAAATCAAGGACAAGGAACAAATTCCATATATCATTATAGATTTGACAATGGCAATATTATATATTAGAACAAATCTTTTTACTTTAGAATGACTTACTCTAAATCTCCATTAGTGGCGAGTAGATGCAATTTCACGCAAATTCCCTCCAAAACATGTTCTTTATTTCTCCACTTTAGTAATTTTATCATCTTAAGCATCGGGTGACATGATCAAATCAAATTCACCGAGCTCTTCTACAAGCTCACCTGAATCATTTTCTTTCTCAGTACTTTGATATTTATCCGGTAACCCTTGGTATTCATTTAACGACGAGTTATATAATGCGAACATCTTGAACTCCAGGTTACTTATATCTCGCCGCAAACATGAGTATTTGCTGATATATTAAGAATTTTAAAAATAATTGATTATTCTGTATTAGAAGTATACTTAAAAGAAAGTACCTAGGTTACATGGTGGGATAAAGCACTTCCTATATTTAAGAATCCATAAACCAAAACTATAACTGGGCAATATTGGAGAAAAAAAAATCTGAGACACACATATAGTATTTATTTTGAGACAATGAAATATACAAAAGACGGAAAGATATTTTACCCATCTTCTTGCATTGGCTAGATGAGCTTATGCATCCTGCCCCAAGATGACACATTGATACCGTGTTTCCATTTACGTAGGTCTAACTGTGTAAGGTTTGCTGCATATTTTATTTGTCTTTCCATTCCTAATAGCTGGTATGAAAAAAATACATCAAGGTTAATCAAGCAACGAATCTTTGAAGAATCTTATCTTTTAGAGAGTTAATATGTACACCAAATATTTAGTCGTACCTTAAGCCAGAGATCATAAGAGTCGAGTCATTTTCACTCAAAATGAGTCCAAAACATGTATCTCACCTTTAGAAGCATTGACCACCCCTAGGTACCAGTGAAACATTTCAATATTGGTTGGAATGAATACATGCAGTATTTGAGATGTTTCTAAATTTCTCTAGATTTAAAAGGGTAAAGAATTAGAATATATAAGAGATTATGGTCAAGCTTACCATATCAGCTTTTAAATAATTTTGAATTCTTGTTTGAACTGCTTCGTCTCTATTATAGCTCAAGCCAGCCTCATTTTTCTCTCTCCGTCAGCTCATAGCAGTTGAGAAACAATTGCATTTTCCAAATACACATCTCCACCATCTCGATGAAGCAGACTTTCTTCATGTCGCATTAATTCGATATACATAATTATGACCTGCAAGTTTTAAATTTGTCATTCCAAGATGGAAAAAAAAAAATAAACTGTATGGAACATTAGTTAAAGCCGAAGTAGTGTCTTACAGCGCCATTGACTTGCTGATTCCAAGAAAAAGGCAATCTAGGTCTGCCCTACATCCCCAAGAATCATTGATACTAACAAGTTTGTGGTCTATGTCTTTTCCTCTCAAGTATCTAATGAACTCATCATCTTCTGCCGTCGGCTCATAACCTGTAGAGATGTCATTATTAGAAATATGTTATTAATAAAAGAAATACTAAAAAAATAAAGTCCGTGCAGTTTCAGCTAATGATGGCTCACCTTGAGGCCTATTATATTGAGGTAACACCATTAATACATCAGCTGTCGCCGCGCGTCGTATGTTCATCCTTTTGTAGTTTTGGTGTTTGCACGTCATGTTCGTCGACATTTACTTTTCTTGATTACATAATAATGGTTTGCAAAATCAATATATAAATATCAGTTTAAATATCTGATTCATATATTTTGTATGCAATGGTCCACGTGGACAAAATATGATAGGAGATTTGTGTTGCTTGAGAGTTTGTTGTGTATGTCATCGTCATGAGCACGCTTCCTCTTCTTGAGTTCGCTACTATCTTCATGGAATATTATTCTGTGACCATCTTTGGTTTCAACATCTACATCAGCATAACAACACTTTAGTACATGAGCATCCAAATGCTTTATTTCATATTAAATTAAAATGTAGTATGAGGCTGTTGTGTGATTTTGGCTCACCAGAAGTAGACAATGCATCGGTACAGATCATGCATGGGCCTCTTTAGTCAGGGACATATCCATCATTTCTATGTACCCAATCTGTGAGATGTATGAACTCCTTAGTGAGGTTCATCGCAAGTGAGGAAGTGGGTGAAATTATTAAAGGATCGAATATTTGTGACCTTCAGGCAAGTATTATTTCTTCCTTGTTTTATCCAACGTTTCAAGGCCAGAGGCTTCAATTCTCCCCTCATTCTCTGTTTTTTTTAAAAAAAAATTTACATATGAGCAAAGTATTATTAAATAATAATAATCTATGTGGTTGTAGTACCGATTTACTAATTAACTAATTTACTAAAAGTAGTAATGAAACATAGCTTATAAATTCATTTAAAGTGGAAACACTTTAAGGAATTCACATGAGGTATCTTGCGTCGTATCATTCTCAACTTTGGGCGAGGATGGCTGAA
This sequence comes from Hyparrhenia diplandra, assembly GCA_015847255.1. Classification (NCBI taxonomy): domain Eukaryota; kingdom Viridiplantae; phylum Streptophyta; class Magnoliopsida; order Poales; family Poaceae; genus Hyparrhenia; species Hyparrhenia diplandra. The sequence continues at coordinate 228,250 of JADLZK010011263.1, read as the reverse complement.
TTAAATTTATGGAATCGTCAGGACTTGTTGGCTAGGTGCCTTGATTGCTGACTGACCCTCTATTATTTCTGCATTATCTATAGACGAGGAAAATATTATTAAATAATATTCTTAATTGCAACGATAATATAATTTTACATAGCTTAAGTAAAGGTAGAAACCAAATAGTTTTAAGTTTGCTAATAAAAGTTGAGGAATTCACCTAAATCATCTGGCAGTCTATATTCTTGGTGTTGTATTGTTTTGTCATCTAAGGCACGGCCATGTGTAGCCATGTTTTCTTTTAAATAGACCACGAAAAGAATAATATATATAAATAAAAGATATTAAATTATAAGGTCCAGTTAATTTTTCACCTGTATGCGATGATGCCGGAATTGTTATCTTGGAAACATATGTGTTCCCCGTCTCTTGGCAAGAGCCTTCCATTTTTGCATCATTCTATCTAATACTTTTAACTTCTTTTGTATCATTATGATCAAAGCATTGAATAATAATTAATAATTCGGTCAACCAAATAACATTGAATCACAGTGAACATAGGATATTTTTAATATAACCTGAACATGGTTGTCATGTCTGGGTCCATGATGTTGCTGCCCTCGATGACGACCTTCTATGTGTCTCCTTGCAGTCCCAATAATGATCAATTTAGCCCGCCAAGACTTCCTATACTGGACCATGGTTGGTTGAGTTGTACATGGAGAGAATCGTTTTCTTATATGGAGTTCCAAAGAAAATTGTGTCTGATAGAGGTACTCAATTCACGTCTCATTTCTGTGAGAGGGTACCACGATTCCTTGGGAACTCAGTTGAACTATAGTACAACCTTCCATCCATAAACTCATGGGCAAACAAGAGGGTTAATCAAATCCTAGAGTATATGTTGAGGGCTTTTGAGTTGCAGGATGGTACTAGTTGGGAAAAAGAATTTGACATTGTTGTATAACAACAGCTACTAATAGAGTCTAAAGATGGCACCATTTGAGGCTTTGTATCGGTCGAAGTGTAGAACATCATTGTTCTGGACTCAGATAGGAGAGAGTCAGGTGCTTGAACATGATGTGCTTAAAAGTGCTGAAGGGAAAGTAAGGATGATCAGAGAGAATTTGAGGGTAGCCCAATCCCATCAAACGAGTTATGCAGATACTAGAAGGAAAGATTTGAGTTTTAATGCGGGTGACTATATTTACTAGTATAAAGCCTGTGCTAATGCAATGTTTTTATTCTCTCAATCACATGTAAATAACCTAACAACAAGATTTTTCAATAGCTTAAGTCACACACAATTATATCTATTAACCATGTATAGTATCTGAAATATACTTATCCATAACAAGACATAATAAAGTCACGTGTGGCATAGTACCCTACTAATTTATTTGTTTAAGTAGATTTTGTAGTTCTCTAGGGATGTTATATGCAGATTCATTTGCGTTGCTCTTCAAAATGTCAACTAAAACTTCCATCATCATTGAACTCTGTGAATGACATATAATAAGTTAATCTACTAATTTGCTATATAATGTGTAGCAAATACATAACTTATGAATTTGCTATATAACATATAAAATATAATAGAAATTTTGTATGACTGTGTTAATAAGCGACAATGATCTTTCACCATTATTTCACAACTTTAGAAAGTTGTAGACAAGGAAGCCTGCCAATTTCCTGAAGAAGTTGAGAGCAAGTGTTTATTTGTTGTAGTTAAATCAAATGAATATATCTACTACACCTATGTAGAGGACCCCCACTAAGGAGTTCTCTGGGTATGAAAGCATGCCACCTCAGTAGCCCACTAAGACCATGACATCTAGTGAAGGGCCCCACTATTTAAACTAACTAAAAAATGTTATAACTCACAAACCAAAAAAAAATCGATTACACCATTGAATTACTTTTAATAAATCCTTCAAAACAAAATCTCATATGGATATATTTCGATAAAATTGCAGGTTGCCCCACTAATGGTTGTAGGTATAGAGTAAAGTAAAAAATAAAAAAAAGAGAATGAAAAAAGGGGAAAAATAAAGAAAAAGAATAGGAGGGTGATAGTAATATTCTAACTCATAGATTTCTCCTAGTATTTAACTATGGGAGAACACAATATAAGTTGTTACCAGTTTGTAGATTTTGGATGATTCCTTTTTAATTCATGGTGACAGAAAAAGATCATCGGTCCACGCAAGACTGACCAATGTCATGGCAAGATTGTAATTATTCAAAACCATCTCTAATGCTTGTGTATATGGAATAGTTCGATCTGCACTCATGCACCGTAGACTTGGAGAATGCAAATCCAAAATGTCCACAATTTTGTTTGCCCTATTAAATATGTATGTATAAAATAGTTCTTGTCTCGATAATATGGCAATAGAACCCGTAAACAAACACAAAGACAATAAGTGCAAAACAAAATATAAGTTTTCAAAGGAGTTTAGTGAACATCTCTTACAGTGCTACAATTCTGAATTTTTGTAGTCCCTATCGGTGTCATGTGGGGTCTCCCCTATACGCGTCGTAGGGCGCCAGGGGACATCAGGCGCTGCCGGGCGGGCAGCAGCCAAGGCCACGCAGGAAAAGGAAAGCCAGGAAATTAGTGGCTAGAATAAGAAATAGATTAGTTGAGATCCTAAATAATAGGAGATTAGTTTCCCTCTGTTGGCGCGCAGGGCTATTAAGCCTTGTAACCACACTTGTCAAAGTAATCAAGAAAGAACCCTGTCATCTTCTTCTTCCTCTCAACAACTCTCAAGCCTTCGGAAGAGGGTAAAACCTCACCACCGAGAAGACGGACCGAGGCTACGATCTCGTGGCCGAGGGCCTCCTACCCTAGATACTAAGGCCCTTGACAACCCGGTATCACGATCCGCGTCGATCCGATTCTTCCAGTTCCTCCGCTGCATCCGCGCGCTTTTCCATCTGCCGCACCCACCACGGTACCCGGCCAACCCTCATCTCCCACCTCTGCTGCATCCCAGCCCCAACGCCATGGCGAGCCAACGATCGCCGACCTTGCCAAACGATCGAGGGACTCACCGGCAAGATCAACAACATGCGGGCCGACCTTGACACGATGAAGACGGAGAAGTCGTCGTCGTCCTCCGGGCGCCTCGGCGCCGGGCAGCGGCCCACGGCGGGCAGCACCACACCGATCGGCCACCTCGGTTTCAAAAGATGGACTTCCCCGCTACGACGGCAAGTCCGACCTGCTCGTCTTCATCAATCGCTGCGAGTCGTACTTCCACCGGCGGATCATGGAGGAAAAGGTGTGGATGGCCTCCTATAATTTGGAGGACAAGGCCCAACTCGGTACATGCGAGGTCCGGGAGGATGAGGGCGTTCCAACGTGGCGGCGCTTCAAGGATCTGCTCAACCTCCGCTATGGGCCGCCGTTGCGGTCCAGCACTTTGTTTGAGCTCGCCGAATGCCGGCGCGGGGCGGCGGTCGGGAGTACGGGATCGCCCCGCGCGCTCACCCCGTCGGTCCGTTGGAGGAAGCCCGGCGGGTTCAACTCTTCACCGGGGGAGGGGCTTTGCCGCCGCCGATCAACAACCAAGTCCGCCTCCACAACACCCAAACCCTCGTGATGGCCATGAGTTTGGTGCGGGAAGTGGAGGTCATGGAGCGCGGCGTCGACGTCGATACCGGCGGCTGCGGCCGGCCGAGGTGCCGCTCGCGCCCTTCCCGCTCCAAGGCCATAGCGGTAGCCTTTGCATCGCCCCCACCGGTGAGGCCGGTCCCGCCGCTCTCCTCCCATCGGGGCGGTACCGGCGCGTCTCGAGGGCCGGCCGATCAGCGGTTGTCCCAACGAGGAGCAAGCGGAACGGCGTCGCCGCCCTGGCTGTGCTACAATTGTAACGAGAAGTACTCCAAGGGCCACAACCGGTGTGCCGCCGCATCTTCTTCGTCGACGGCGTCACCATCACCAACGAGGAGGAAGTGGCCATCGCTGTTGAGCCTAACCCTGATGCTGCAGCCCCAGTTTTCTCCTTGCAGGCAGTGGCGGGCGTTCCGATCTGCGACACCATGCGGTCAAGGTGCACGTAGGTACAGCGACGCCGGTGGCCCCCTCGACATGGGCTCAACACATAACTTCATCGGGGAGGAAGCCGCAGCGCCGCACGGATCGGCTATCCAGCCACGTCCCTTGCCCGACCGCGATAGTGGCCAACGGGGAGCGCATATTATGCCCCGGGGTCATCAGGCAGGCACCGCTCGTCATCGCCGGCGAGGAGTTCTCCGTGGACCTCTTCGTCATGCCTCTTGCCGGCTACGATCTGGTCTTGGGGACACAAAGTGGCTGGTCACCCCGGGCCGGATCGCGTGGGACTTCGGGGCACGCACCATGTCTTTCTCTTGGCAAGGCCGGGCGGTCGCTGGACGAGACGTGGCGACCGTCCGAGCTCCACGCCTCACGGCAGCGGCGACGGTGACTCCCTCCTCGACGGGGTCTGCTGGGGGCTTTCGCCGACGGCCGGCTGCTCCGACGGGGGCTGCCAGCATCGGTGCGCGCTCGCGACCACGCCATCGTCCTCAAGCCGGGCGCCGCGCGGTGGCTGTCCGCCCATATATCGGTACCCGGCGGCGCACAAGGACGAATTGGAGACGAGTGCACCGAGATGATGGCCCAAGGCATCATCCGCCCGGCGACTCGACATTCTCTTCCCGGTCATCCTCATCAAGAAGCCGGACAGCTCACGGCGGTTCTCGCGTCGACTTCTGGGGCGCTGAACGCGCTCACCGTCAGGGACGCCTTCCCCATCCCCGTCGTCGACGAAGCTGTTGGACGAGCTCAGCGGCGCCGCGCTTCTTCACCAAGTTGGACCTGCGATCAAAGGTACCATCAGTGCGCATGAAGACGGAGGACATCCACAAGACGGCCTTCCGTGCCCATGACGGCCTCACGAGTTCCTCGTCATGCCGTTCGGCTTGTGCAGCGCCGGCGGCGTTCCAGGCCCCGATGAGCGACGTTCTCCGACCTTTTCTCCGTCGATTTGTTACGGTGTTTTTGATGACATTTTGATCTACAGTTCCTCATGGGCTGACCACCGCGCCACATTAAGCCGCGTCTTGCGACCGTCTTTGCGAGCACAACCTCTTCGCAAAGCGATCCCGTGCGCGTTAAGCTGTACCGTCGGTGGCGTGCACGCCACGTCATCTCGGCGTCGGCGTGGCCATGGATCCGGCCAAGGTGGAGGCGGTCCAAGATTACCGCAGCCCGCTCACCGCGGGCGGTCGGGGGCTTCTTGGGCCTTGCGATACTACCGCAAGTTCGTCCACGACTTTGGCGTCATTGCGGTGCCCCCGACGGTGCTCCTCAAGAAGGAGGGCTTCTCCTGGACGGAGGAGGCAACCGCAGCGTTCACGGCGCTGAAGACAACGGTCACATCGGCGCCCGTCCTCGCGCTCCCGGACTTCACCAGCGATTCGACGTCGAGTGCGACTCGTCGACTCACGGCTTTGGGGCGGTGCTGATCCAGACGCCCACCCTATCGCCTTCTTCGGCCCCGGCTGTGGCGCCCAAGACCTTTGCTCGCTCGCCGCATATGAGCGGGGAGCTCATTCGCCTTTGTCCACGCAGTCCGTCACCGGCGACCGCATTTTTGGGGCGCCGCTCTCCATCCGCATCGAGTGCGACTTCGTTGACTCATGGCTTTGAAGTTCCTCCTCGACCCGCGGCTCGCTACCATCCCCCAACATCATTGGGAGGGCAAGCTGCTGGGGTTTGATTTCGCGGTGGAGTACAAGCCGGGCGCCCGGAACGCGGTTGTGGACGCCTGTCTCGCCGTGACACGCCGGACGGCGGTGCTCGCCATATCGGCACCCGCGACGACTATCGGCGACTGCGGCGGCACGGGAGAGGCCATCTTTGCTTTGCGGGTCGCCCTCAGAGACGAGGCGGCAGCCGGCTCACGCGCGGCGCTCCTTGGGCCTCGTCGATGGCTCGATCACCTACGACGGCGCCTCTTCGTGCGGCGGCGTCACCCCCTTCGCAGGAGATCATGGCGGTCGTACATGGAGATGGCCATGAGGGCGTGCGGCGTACCCTCCATCGACTCGCGGGGGACTTCCACTTCACCGACATGCGCCGTGTGGTACGGGGTTTGTTCGTGCTTGCTCGACTTGCCCGGCACAACAAGTCGGGCATCTCTGCCCGGCGTGGGCCGCTGCCACTACCGGTCCGTCGGGCGTGTGGACGGACACGGCCGGACTTCATCGAGGCTCTACGGGTGCGCGGCAAGTCGGTCATCTTGACCGTGGTGGACCGTTTCGGCAACTACGCCCACTTCATTCCTCTAGCTCACCCGTACTCCACCGAGACGGTGGCACGGCGTTCTTCTCCGACATTGTCGCCTCCACGGGATGCCCCACCGATCGTCTCCGATCGGGATGCTGTCTTCACCTCCACGTTCGGGCAAGAGGCGATGCAGCTCATGGGCGCCAAGCCGCACATGACATCGGCGTTCCATCCGCAGCCGATGGTCGGTCGGAGGCGGCCAACAAGGTGATCGCCATGTACCTCCGCCGCCACCGGGCGATCGTCCGCGCAGTGGCTCCGGTGGCTGCCATGGGCGAAAGTATACGTACAACACGGCTACCGGTCCGTCCCTCCGCGACACACCGTTCCATGTGGTGTACGGCCGGCATCCCCATCGATCGATCCTATGAGGTGGGGACACCCGCGTGGCAGCGGTGGCCAAGACGATGGCGGAGCGCGGGCGTTCCCCGGAGGATGTGCGCCACCGCTGTAGAGCAAGCACAAGCGGTGCGAGAAGAGGTTCTACGACAACAAGCACCGGCCGTGTCCTACAATGTCGGGATTGGGTCCCGTCGCGCCTCGCAACCGGCCGCTGGCATCCATGTCCTTGGCGCCCAAGGGAAGAGCTGCAGCCCGGGTTCTTCGGCCCCCTGCGTCACGGAAAATCATCAACGATGCGGCGTAGTCCGCCTCGCCCTTCCTCCCGAGGCCAAGATCCATGATGTGTTCCATGTGGGTCTCCCCAAGAAATGGGTGGGTGCACCGCTGACTCGACGCCGGAGCTGCCCGAGCCGCTGCATGGTGCGGTGGTCCCCGAACCTGAACGGGTGGTGTGCTCCCGACTTCGCCCGGGGTGTCAAGGAGGTGCTTGGTGCGCTGGAAGGGACAGCCGGCTTCTGCTGCCACGTGGGAAGATTGGGAGGACTTCATTGCCAAGCATCCCTGCCGTTTTCGAGGACGAGCCGAGTCGTCGAGGGGAGAGATGTCATGTGGGGTCTCCCCTATATGCGTCGTAGGTGCGCCAGGGGACATCGGCGCATGGCTGCCCGAAAGCGGCCCAAGGCCACGCAGAAAAGGAAAGCCAGGAAATTAGTGGCTAGAATAAGAAATAGATTAGTTGAGATCCTAAATAATAGGAGATTAGTTTCCCTCTCTATTGAGGCGCGAGCCATTAAGCCTTGTAACCGGCACTTGTCAACATAATCAAGAAAGAACCCCGTCATCTTCTTCTTCCTCTCAAACAACCCTCAAGCCTTCGGAAGAGGGGTAAAACCTCACCGTAGAAGACGGAGCGAGGCTACGATCTACGTGGCCGGGGGCCTCCTACCCTAGATACTAAGGCCCTTGACAATTAGGCCCGCACTAAAGCAATTTTGCTAGTTCGTATAGTCTATCCCATCACAACATCTTGGATCTCGTCCCAAATTGAGTTCTCGACTATTTGTTTTGCAAAAAAAAAAATATCATTATTTTTCATTAATGATACAACTAATATATGATTCCATACATTAGTGAATAATTATATCAACTCATAGCAAACTAGAGGTCCATATAGTGGTATTTGCATTTCTCCAACAAAGAGGCATTGTTGGATGTAGCCATCCAAACGGCAAGGTTGAATCGATTTTGATCCAACTCCATATTTACATTTATAATATCACCAATATTTCTCATGAGTTAAAGAAACTAGATACGGTCGCGTGCTTCTCGACCCATTCTTTGCTTAAAAAAACCAGATAACGAACAAGGGGCGACAAAAATCATTAAATTAGAATAAAATAATTTACTTTAGAATGACTTACTCAAAAGACTCGGGTCGTCATTCAATAAGATCCATTCCGAATTCTAGACAATAGATCTTGCTTTGTTTGTGTTGACATTCTAAATTACTAGAAATAGGTTTAGAACCCATCTCCAATGACGACGCCCGAAATGCATCGTTGACATTCTGAGCTCAACCACCATGTCGGTGATCAAACTAGGGACATCAACGGTGATAGACCTTGCCATAATAGATATTCATCCGCAAGCGCATGGATCTATCATTGTAGCATTTCACCAGGAGATATTCAGAGTATCGTTATTTATATTTTCCCAAAGAAAGGTATGGTGTAAAAGTATCTAATAGGGACATGAACAAGATAATGTGAATGCATAGTAGACCAATGCTTATAACAAGGGTATGAGGTAAAGGTAATTTGATAACTTGACACACTCACTGAAGCCAAACTCAAGGATAAAGATAAATAAGGAATAAAGAAAGTTCTAAGTGGAGCATACATATTCTAATCATAGCTATGCACGTAACCGGCTAAGAATGAGATGAACGGGGAGACCCCACCGGGTAGTATGCCACCCACCGGGGCATTTTAACGAACTCCTACACAACACATGAATGTGGGGATTTCAAGGGACGGACAAGGCCGCCACTACCCTACCGCCTACCCCCTCAACCGTTGCATGTCGTCATATTCAAAGGCTCCCCTAGCACCCGAGTACCACGCTCGCATACAAGGAAACTACTCATGTCCCCCATGGACCCCGGATGGACAGACTAGAACATGAGCAAACCCAAAGGAATGATGAATCGCCACCTCAACACAACCCTAACTCTACTCAAATACAATGCATGAACGGTTAAGCATAAAGTCATATATGACGGTACCACAACACAGAGACTATAGACTAGTTCATATGTCATGATTATGTCAAGAGACTATAATTCTAATGCACAACAATGATAAGATAAGGGCAACACTTACCATACTAATATTTATATCGGGAGTCCATCTTCCAAGGAGCCAAGCCCTCCTTGGTGGATTGCATCGTGTTTTGGGCTTGATTCCATTGGGTGAATGATGTGCTAAAAGTATGCTTTCCTAATGGCGCCTTTTGGTATAATTTCCACTTGTTTTCATATATATTCTGCAAAAACAATTATTTCTCCAAGACAAGTAGAAATATGTCAACAAGAAATGTATATGTGTGTAATAAGGTATAGTCTCACCCCCTTATTGGTAGAATATTGATGGTAAAAATATGTCGTTAGCGACCGTCAATAGTTTGTCAATGTTATCGTGCTAGAGAGTAACATTTCTATGCCATCTGAATCATCAAGCATCATGACATCAACATCCCGATTATTGTTGGCATCCTCATTTTACCCATCATCCTGTAACCCTCTCGCTATGTTTAGTATGGAGTTATACAAGATCGTAGGTAGCTTGGACCTAAAGTTTCTTATATTATCCTGTAAATATGAATAAGTCCTGATTATTAGCCATTCCAAGAATCAGATTACCCGGATAACAAGGTCATATAAAGTACTTCTCGTCCAACATTTCATATAATTAAGCATCCATAATCCACAACTTACATTATGCAAAATTTGAAAAACAAAATGAGAGATATACGATTCCGTTCTTTGGTCCGGCATTTCCATATACGCAACAAGTATAGATGATCTTTTACCCATTGGTTTGCACTCTTCGGTGAACATTTGTTTAGTTTTCTAAGATGCCACGTTGATACCGTGTTTCCATTTTTCTTGGTCCAGTTCTATATGCTCTGTTGCATGCTTTATGAGTCCTTCCACTCCTATTAACTATTATGACGTAAAACCCCTGTGAATTAGAAAGGGATATTAACTGTTATGGCACAAATAAATGTACATATGTACCGTATATCCGAGATCTTGAAAATTTGACATTTGGTCTCCGAAGAATCTAAAACATGTATCTCGCCTCGCTGAAGCATTAACAATCGCTTTGTACAAGTGAAATTTCACAATACTAACTAGATGGACCACTTGCAATGATGGAGTTCACCACAAATATTTATATGCTTTTGAATCAACATAAAATAGCATCTATTAGATATTGTGGTCAAGCTTACCATATGAGCGTTTAAATAATTGTGGACCCATGTTTCAACCACGTCATGTTTACGGTAGTTCAATTGAGTCTCAAGGATCTCTCCATCACATTGTAGCAACTGAGTAATAAGAGTATTTTCTAAATAAACATCTCCACCTTCTCTATGAAGCAGGTGGTCTTCATGCCACACCAATTGAATGTATGCACTTATGACCTGCAATTTTGTAACTTGTCAATTAAAAATGAGTAGATATTTTGCATACACATCGCTTGATGCAAAATCGGTGTTAAAATGCTTATAATACCATTCACATCCATATCACCATTTAAAAGGCAGTCCATGTCTTTTTTACCCAAGCATCTTCGATCCGGACAAGTAAATTTTCTTCTAGTTTTCCTTTCATGTACTCAATTAGCATAGCATCTTCTTGTGTACACTTGTAGTCTAAAGTGAAATTTAATTAACTAATTAATTAAAAATAGTGTAATATAAAAGGAATAAGATACACTATTAAGAAGACTCACCTTGAGGCGGGATCTTTGCATTATTCACTGCCGTGGGAACCAGCTAGATTGGGCCGAACCGACACGTGGATTATGGAATTGGGAAGGGAGGAGGAGGAAGGGGGACGATGGTGGCGGCGGCGAGGCGGCGCGGCGGCGGCCGGGGAGGGGCGTGTGGGGGAGAGGGAAGCAGGAAGATGGGATAAAAATTCTTTATTTGCTTGTTGCCCCGAAAGATTACGAGACCCCTTACTTATATAGCCCGGCTATTAGGACTTGTATCTCAAGCAATCTCTCTAAAGGTTTCCTTATAGATTGGAATACCTTGTACAAGCATGTCCTATTTATTTATTTCCTAATAAGGGTCTCCCTTATAGATGAGATAGCCCCTTGCACACCAAAACACCTAAAGATAATCCTAGATATTTTCCTCCTTTATCTCCGAATTAGTTGCCGAAGAATCCGCGGAAGGGAGGGGACGGCGGCGGGGCGCGCAGCCCGAGGGGGCGGCGCCGGCGCCCTTGAGCCAGTCGGGCCTGTCCTCCTAGGCCCTATTTCCTGGGTCGTGACATCTCCCCCCTTCTCCGATCGTCGCGTCCTCGCCGGGATGAAAGTCCATTCAAGTGACACCCGGGTGGAGATCGGCTGCCCTCGAAATGATGAGCTCAACCTTGTAGCATGAGTCGCCCCCGCATCGGGTTCCCGAGGATCATGTTCTCCCCGGTTCGCTTGGGGTCGAACTCCGTGAGATAGTGAAGGTTACCGATGTAGCCGTGGTAGATGTAGCGGTGAACTGCAGGTCCCTGGCCGTGAAGGCGCCGACCCGACGGCGGTCGCCGCGAGGGAGCTCCTTGGAATGCCCACATCAAGGTGCCGATGCACCATGTCGCGGGAGGGCTCTCCAGGGAACAAGAAACGCTCGTTGGGTGGAGCGTTGACGAAGAGCGGCGGGAGGCGCCATAGTGATTTCGCGGGCAGTAGGAGTGGCGACCAAGTTCATCATCGTACCGTACATGAAGGAACCGACGTCGAACAGAGAGGGCGAAAGCTGGTGGACACCCCTCTCTGCATCATAGCTGATGTGGACGTTGTCGACCGTGAGGAAGAGTCGATCCATGCCGTCGAGGAAGACGACCCTGGCTGGGCCGACATGGTGGCGCCGTGGCCACATACCGCCTAACAGGATGGCGGTTGGTGCAGCTGAAGTTGGCTCCATCGTGTGGCGCCCAAAGGCGAAGTTCATCCTTCGAACTCCGCCCCGGTGCAAGGCCTCCCGGCAGTGCGCGGAAGCGGTGGAGAGGAAGCCGGGAGGTAGAATCGGTCGAAAAAGGGGAGGCCGTCCTCAAGCGTCCATGCTGGAGCGGCGTCGCCCGTGGTGACGTTGAGGGTGATGCGTGGGTGTTGATCTTCCGTGTAGCCCGACGTAGGCCGGGCGAAGACTCCGGCGGGCGTGTCGTGAGGAACAAAGCGTCGCATGCCTCGAACGCTTCCCAAGCGGTCGTGGGCGTCCCGATGCCGGCGAAGATGCCTGACCTGAGCAGGCCAGGACCCGGGGCGCCCCTGCGCTGAGGAGGTGGAGCTGATGTGAACGTGCTCGGGCGACCGTCGCGGTAGTACTGAAGCTCGTGGGTCGCGAAATCCCACGTCACGCGTCCCAGGCCTGCCAACCAAGGCATGCCAAGGATGACATCGACGTCGTCGCCCAGTGGCATGACGTAGGCGTCGATGTTGAAGGTGCTGGGCGTCGAGGCGTGAGGTGCGTCGAAGGTGGCAGCCCGGCATGTAGAGGTGGCGCCGGTGCGGTGGTGATCGAGACACGCACCGGCCGGAGTCCGGAGGCCTTGGCGTGGTCACCACGCGGGGTCGATGTAGTTGTGCATTGCTCCCCGAGTCGACGATGATGTTGACGCCCGTGCCTGAGATCATACCGACGAGGTAGAGGGAATGAGCACCACGTACCGGGGAGTCGGGGTCCCCGACGAGGACCTTCAGATCAGCTGGCTCCTCCTTGACATCCGCTAGTGGGGCGTCGGTGTAGTCGTTGAAGATCGTGATGTCGAAGAGGTGCTTGCACTTGTGACCCGTGGAGAACGGCTCGTCACAATTGAAGCGAAGTCCAGCCTTGCGTCGCTCCATCATCTCCTCTGGTGTCAGCCGCTTGAACGGCCGTGTCGGTGCAGCTGAGGAGGAGGGCGCCCTGGGGGGGGCGGTCAACGGGGCCACGTGTCGGGCGGCGCCCTAGCCTTTGCCTTGTCTTTGGCTTTGCCGGTGTTGTAGAGGATGGCGAGGCGTCGCTCGTACGCCCTGGCGAGAGACATGGCAGCCTCCATGTCCTTGGGATTTTGCATCTCGACGTCCGTCTTGAGCGGTTCGCCCAAGCCTGCTGTGTAGATGTTCACCTGCTGCTTGTCGTCGAGGTGGCCTGCCCGTGCCACGTGTGCCAGGAACTGCTCCGTGTACTCATCGACGGTGCCTGTCTTCCTTAGTGATGCCAGCTCACCCAGCGGATTCCGCCGTTCAGCTGGGCCAAAGCGCTCGTTGACGTATTGAGCAAAGCTTGCCCAATCTGCCACCGGTTTCTCCTGGGACAGCCTCATGTACCATTGCTGTGCTCCTCCTGTGAGATGATAGGAAGCATACCAGACTTGCTCTGTAGCTGGCGTACCTTGTCCCCTGAAGAATTGTTCACAGCGGTTGATCCATGGGAGGGGATCCTCCTTGCCATCGTAGGTCGGGAAGGACAGCTTGTGCAGACGGGGAGCCAGAGCTGCGAAGGTGTCGACCGGAGGTGGAGGGGGGCGCGCATGCGCCCCCGATGGCGGCGCCCCTGCTGGCGCGGCCTTCGGCCTCAAGTAGCCCTTCATCAGGTTCTCCAGATCAGCTGCTGTGACCTGATTGTCCTGGTTCTGCTTGCCATCAGTCCGCTTCTTGATGAAGTCGCGGGCTGCTGTCTCGAACATCGCCCTCATCTCGATCTCAGCGTCATGGAGTTGTTGACGGTGTTTGAGCGTTGCTGGATCGTCGCCTGAGAGGATATCGAGCTTATCGTCGATCTTGTCCATCCTGGTGTTGAGCTTGGCGAACTCATCTCCCAAGTTCTTCAGCAGCTTCTTGGATTCGGCGTCCATGGTGGTGGGTGGATCGTAGTGGTCTCCGAATACCAGCTAGATTAGGCCGGAACCGACACGTGGATTATGGAATTGGGAAGGGAGGAGGAGGAAGGGGACGATGGTGGCGGCGTGGAGCCGCTGCGGCGCCAAGCGCGCCGCGCCAGCGCCTCGCGGCGCGTGAGGCGGCGGCGGCGAAAGCGTGGGCGGGGCGTGTGGGGGAGGGAGGGGAAGCGTGAAGATGGAATAAAAATTCTTTATTTGCTTGTTGCCCTGAAAGATTACAGACCCCTTACTTATATAGCCCGGCTATTGGGCCTTGTATCTCAAGCAATCTCTAAAGGTTTCCTTATAGATTGGAATACCTTTTACAAGCATGTCCTATTTATTTATTTCCTAATAAGGGTCTCCCTTATAGATGAGATAGCCCCTTGCACACTAAAACACCTAAAGATAATCCTAGATATTTTCCTCCTTTATCTCCGAATTAGTTGCCGAAGAAATCCGCGGTAGGGAGGGGACGGCGGGGGGCGCTACAAGCCTGGCGGCGGCGCCGACGCCTTGGGCCGCCGGGCCTGTCCTCCCGGGCCCTATTTCCTCGGGTCGTGACATTCACCCTCTTAGGTTTATTATATAGAGGAATCACCATCATTAGATACTCTTCAACATTGTCTGGTTCCGGTTCAATGAGTATCTCGACATCGTCGTCTTCGATATGCATATGGAATATTATAATATAAAATAAATGTTAAATGCTATACGTATGTAATGACCCATACAGATATATACATACACTGACGTTTTTCTATGTCTCTCGGCAACTATCTGAGAATTCCCAATAGTTTCCATTGTTGCCTGACTATCTACATCCTCTTTCATTTCTTCTGCATTTATATGAGCAAGGAATAAATAACAAATTAATATTGAGGATCAAATTATGAATATGCGATGATGATCCATAATAATCAAACGTATCTTGTTGACTAAAAGTAACAACAGAGTAAGAATATGTGATGATGATCCATAATAATCAAACGTATCTTATTGACTTAAAAAGTAAGAAGGAAATGAAGCAGCATCATTGGCAAAATGTAGAGTTTTTTTGTTCGCGCTGTCTCCATTGCCCAATGGTGGCAAGTTGCAAATTGTTGATACATTTACTAAAGATTGGTACGGAGCAACCAGTACAAGCACAAACTATTATTGGGACAAAATTCATCCGGTGCATGTTGCTCCGGCTCCATCGATGTTGCGACTTGCCGCCACTCACCATTGTTATGAGGACCCTTTTGTATGATGCCAAAATAGGTTAAATATGTGTTCCGGATCTCCGTTTTGTAGAGCAGGGAGACAAGTGAAGTGTGTCCATGCCTGGAATCACTGATGCTTGTCGTAGTGTGCGACTAACACCTCATCCTCTAGGAGTAGGGCTGCTGCGGAGTCACTATCGCTTTGATGCAGATCATCACCTCCGTGTAGGTGTCACCTCCATATGCGTAGATGTCACCTCCATATGCGTAGATGCGTCTCTTCCTGGCGGCCGTCCTCGACCAATTCCTTTCATAACATGCGGGTGAAGATGCAAGTAAGGTGCCTGACGGTGTTTAAATAGGAAGGCAATGAAACAAGAAAGGAAAAAAAAGAAAGAAACATATATTCATGGAAGATAGAATAAGCGAAGGAATCACGTGCGGGTGAAGACGCGAGTTAGGCTCGCTGACAATGTTCAAATATGTATGATCACTTGACGTCCAAATTAACAATTGAATAAATTCAAAGTATGAAGGGTGGAGAATAAGGGAAGGAATCTCAGGCATCCTGATTATTTTTGGTGAGGGCGCAAGCGGAGGGGCGACATACGAAGGGTTGAAGCCTCAGGAGAAGAATCCAATTATTAGTAGAGTTTTAAAAGTATCACCAATGAGGGGTGTTAAGAGGTTCAACTGTTGGGGAGGGCGACCCTCGCCAGCCCCCGTAGCTCCCGCAGGCCTCGCCTCGGCGGGCCAAGCAACTTGTTGTATGACTAACTCTTTGAACATCACAGGCAAGCCCTAGCAGAGGGGGCTCCGCTAGGCCAAAAGGCAGCGGAGGGCCCAAACAACGCCGAGCTCCGCTCCACTCTCCGGAGGGGCCTCCGTCAACCTTTCACCTGTAAGCCAAGACAACGTCATCGACAGGCCCAGCAAAGGGGCCTCCGCAAGATCAGAGGGCATAAGAAGACCCAAGCGACCACAGGCTCTACTACCAGGCAAGGCCTCCGTCAATCATCAATACGAGGATCAAGGCCCGATCGTCATCCCGAGGACCAAGCGGAGGGTCAGCATAGCCGAGGACGCAGAACCAATCTCTGAAGGATGGGCGTCGCGCGAAGGCTGAGCCGTCAAGCCATGGAAGCTGGCGGCGGGGAGGAAACCCTACCTGAGGACAACAATCTAGGGATGCGTGTGTGTTTACCATTATACCCCTGCGAGGGTAAATTACCTCTTACGCACGGCAAGGGCCCACCCATCAAAGTGTGCAAATCCCTACCTACCATGTACCGTGTTGTAAAGCGACCATCCGACACCTTGGCTTCCTATAAATACCCGGTAGGGGCACCAAGGAAGGGGGGTCGGTTGGTGGCAAAATTCATCGCCATTTAATCGGATTATAGTCTTAGATAGCTTCGCAAGTTTTGTCTCTTCACATTCATGCTGACCTCTGCTCGGTCCGCCCCCGGCAACTCCAGCGAGGGTGTGACCGGGCGGAGGCCCTCTGTCGTCTACTCCCCTCCGCACTCACGTGGACCTCCGCTAGTTCCACCCTCCGCAACTCCAGCGAGGGTGAGACCGAGCGGAGGCCCTCCGTTGTCCGCTCGTTTTGTTGGTTCATACTTGTCATTCCTTTCTCTGTGGGAAGCCCTCGCCCCCTCCCGCTATCTCCAATAGCAAAGGTCGGAGGGGCGGGAGTGATCCCCTACGCTTGGCGCCGTCCGTGGGGACCGATCAAAAAGTCACAAAAGCACTACCTTCGCTCTGACTGAGCGGAGCCACCCTCACCAGGCCACCTTCGATGGGACTACGATTCTTCCCCATGCTTCATTCATGTGAAGTCATATACACTCTATTTAGTCATGTCTATGATGGGACTAACGAATTTTTTCCACCATTTTTTCTTTCCTCACTACCAAGGAGGCTACCTTCGATTGGGCACGCATGTCCAGAAGCAACGTGGAGTTGCCCATGTCGCTTCAGTATAGCCCACCGTTTGTCAATGTAGCGACCTTCGCCGCTCTTTGGCGGAGCGGCTCTTGTCGTCTCCGCCGCGAGGGGCAACCTCCTCGCGCCTAGCCCTCGTTGAGGCCGGACGGAACGGGACCTCCACAGTGCAAGCTAGCAATGTCCCGCGAGGGTCCAGGCATGGCCTTCGCAAGGGTCTCACCGCTGGAACACGCCAAGCGAGGACTTTCCATTCTTGCAGGTGCACGTCTTTTTCTGCGACAAGATGAAGCAACCATCATCGAGGCAAGAAGAACCCAGGCCACCTTCGCAGTTGACAGCGCACCTCCGCCGAGAAAATCCCGGCCAGCACTAGAGCAAAGCAACCTCCGCCGTGCCTAAGCAAAGTGAAGCAAACAAAGTAGCTCTCTGAGGGCGCAATGACAACCCGAGACGCCTCCGTCGTGACGGAGGACCCCCACCAAAATTTGTCCTTGCCAAGCGAGCTCCCGGCACCCAGCCGGCTCGACACCAAGAAAGGTCCCAACATAGTTTGCACCTTGTTGGCGCATCAAGGAGCTAAGTACTCAAACACCTCAATTTGTGCAAAACATGTACACACATTGCATATATTTGCATTAACCCCCGCGGGGCATATACTGCATACCAACCCCAGCCAGGTCGTCCAACGCGAGGCTCTTATACCCTTATCATTGACCGACAGAACCACCCTCGTCACTCGATGGACCGAGCTGAGTGCTCATTATCCACGATCTACACTCATATTCGTATATTTACATACACCTTCGCTGGGAAACTCGCCTCGGTGGCCTTTGCAAAGTGTATGCAGGTACACTGGGTCATCCTTCGCCCACGGCTTCAGCAAAGGGGCTCACCTCCGACTACGGCAATATCGATCGCACCTCCGCCCACACCCGGCAAGGGGCTCGCCTCCGACTACGGCGACATTGATCGCACCTTTGCCGGCAGCCGCAAGGGGGCTCGCCCGACCACGGCGTCATCGACTACACCTTCGCCCACACTTGGCAAAGGGGTCCGCCTCCGACTACGGCGACATCGATCGCACCTCGCCCGGCAGCTTCGCAACGGGCTCGCCTCCGACTTCGGCGACATCGATCGCACCTTCTCCGACGGCCGGCAAGGGGCTCGCCTCGACATCGGTGAACGCCAACCACCCGGGGGGCTCACGCGCACCTACCTACGGCGTGACCCACCGCGCGGTTCTCCTCACCAGCCGAAGCTACCATCAACAGGCCTCCATGACTTGGCCAAGGGCACCTCCCTGCCTTGCACCAAAGATTAAACCGCGATGGCGGAGCCTTCGCGGGCGCCAACAAAGGTACCTCCGTTACAATCAATCCAACCTCGCGGGGCTATCCTCGAGGAAACTATACAACTGCCGCTGAGCAGTCTTCCATCACCAAACCTTCGGGCACATTTGGCCCCGACAAGGTCCTGGTATACTTCGCCCAAGTGTTCTTTAAAGGCAGTCTATCACCACACTTGCAGCTTGTCCAATATTTTAGTGCCTCAAGGAAAGCCTTAAGCCATAGGAATATCAAAATTATTTTGTGCTAACATGCAGGTCATCAACACTGTACGTATGCTCTTACCTCCCAAACTAACCCGTTATAGAACTCCTATCTATTTGGCCACAGGTCCTTCGCAACTCAAAAGGTAACACCCTCCTCTAAATATTTCACAACCTTTGCTTTCGCTTAGCTTACCTCTGCAACTGCAATATTCCATACCTCTGCATGAAAATTTTTTCTCTTCAATTTTTTTAGCATCTAGAATTCACGCTAATAAACCTCTGTCGTGAAGAGCTACACACCTCAATGCAGACCCCAGCACACCCCTCGCAGAATCAAACGTTCACCACACTCAAAACCACCCAAAGGGATGTCACACTCTCGCCCAAGAGCAACCCATGAAGCACACATCGGTGTGCGGGGTCACCGTCACTTCGCCGAAAGGGGCTAGGTGGTGGCACCCCGCCCTCATCGGCACAAAGTTAAGTACAAGGATCGGTACCGCCGGCGGAGCAACCGACTCCACCTCTGGCTACACAAGCCTCCGCAAAAAGTCAACGTTGCATGCTCTGAGTATGAGCAAAGTCGCGTAAGCAACCAAAGGTCGGGGGATCCGATAGGGTCGCAACACCCCTCATACTCCAAAATTGCTATATGGTTTGTTTGTCATTGCGGGGATCTGAATTCGCTCATTCAAGCCCCCATTACTATCGGGCCGTGCTCGTCTTCGCGGGGATCTGAATTCAGCTCATTCGAGCCCCATTGCTATACTTCATGCATGTCTTTGCGAGGGATCCGAATCCGGCTCATTCGAGCCCCATTGCTATCGGGCCGTGCCTGTCTTTTGCAGGAATCAATTCGGCTCATTCGGAGCCCCATTGCTATCTTTCATGCATGTCTTTGCGATCCGAATCCGCCTCATTCGAGCCCCGTTGCTATTAGTTGTGCCTGTCTTTGCTGGGATCTAAATTCGGCTCATTCGGAGCCCCCATTGCAATCTGTCGTGCATGTCTTTGCAGGAATCTGAATTCGGCTCATTCAGAGCCCCCGTTACTATCGATTGTGCCTCTCTTTGCAGGGATATGAATTCATCTCACTCAGAGCCTCATTACTACCTATCGTGCATGACTTTGCAAAGATATGAATTTGGCTCATTCAGAGCCTCATTACTATATGTCATGGCTGCCTTCGCAGGGATCTAGATCCAGCTTATTCACAGCCTCATCAATATTTGTCTTGGGCTGTCAATTGCTTAGTTCACCTTCGCAATTTTACATATTCATTTTACCTTCACTGTACTAAGCTTTATGCATCCAAAAGTCGGGCACCCTGGCAAGATATGACAGGGGTCCGCATCAGCGCCCCGCGTGCACCCCGAGTATGGGTAGCGCGGAGGCAAACAAAAGTCGGGCACCCTGGCAAGACATGACAGGGGTCCGCATCAGCGCCCCGCGTGCACCCCGAGTATGGGTAGCGCGGAGGCAAACAAAAGTCGGGCACCCTGGCAAGATACGTCGGGGCATCGAAACAGCGCCCTGCGCCCTCCGAGTATGAGCAGCGCAGAGGCAAACAAAAGTCGGGCACCCTGGCAAGATAAGTCGTCAGGCACGCAAACAGCGCCCGCGCGCCCTCCGAGTATGAGCAACAGCGCAGGCAAACAAAAGTCGGGCACCCGGCAAGATACGACCAGGGGCACGCAAACAGCGCCCCGCGCCCTCCGAGTATGAGTCGCGCGGAGGTAAACAAAGAAGTCGAGCACCTTGGCAAGATACGACGGGGGGCTCGCAAAAGCAAACTTATGCTTTATTCGATGTCCAAATTAACTTCATGTTGCAAGGTTATTCGCATGTGCATATTATGATACACTAGGGGTTGTGTAAGAAGTTATGCAACATCGGGGGCTGCACCATTTTCCCTCGCGAAGGGGGCGCAAGGTTAATATATATGAGGCACCACCTTCAACCAATGCA
The DNA here is from genome assembly GCA_015847255.1 of Hyparrhenia diplandra. Classification (NCBI taxonomy): domain Eukaryota; kingdom Viridiplantae; phylum Streptophyta; class Magnoliopsida; order Poales; family Poaceae; genus Hyparrhenia; species Hyparrhenia diplandra. The sequence goes on along the minus strand of JADLZK010011263.1, from coordinate 207,779 downwards.
TGCGAGGACTTACCCCGAAAAACAAAAGTGTGCAAGAGGCACCTCCGAAATGGGCTGGTGGTGGCACCCAGCCCTCATCGGCAAGAGCGTAGGGGCACAAGGATTGGCCCCGCCGGGCGAAGAAACCGACCGTGCCGCTCGGCCAAACCTCTCGCAAAGGCTTCGCCTCCGACTACGATGACACCAATCACACCTTCGCCAACATGTCAAGCAAGACACGCCCGTGGGCAAAAAACTCTAACTCAGCGCTCCGGAAGGAGTAGTGCGGAGGTACACCAAAAACATGCACCTTGGCAAGACACGCTTGGGGGCTGGCAAAACTCTAACTCCGCGCACTCCGAAGGAGTAGTGCGGAGGTACACCAAAACATGCACCTTGGCAAGACACGCCAGGGGCTGGCAAATCTCTAACTCCGCACACCCGAAGGAGTAGTGGGAGGTACACCAAAACATACACCTTGGCAAGACACGCCAGGGCCGATGAAGCTCAAACTCCGCACACTCAAGGAGTAGTACGCAGGTACACCAAAACATGCACCCGGAAAGACACGCCGGGCCGGGTAAACTCAAACTCCGCGCTCCGTATGTGAGTAGTACGGAGGTACACAAAGGCGTGCACCCGCAAGACACGCCGGGGCTCACAACTCAAACCGCACGCCCGAGTATGGGCTCCGAGTTTGGGTGGCGTGAAGGTACCCAAGATAGAGCACCTAGGCAAGACAAAGCTAGAGGCTCACAAAAATACACCCCGCACGCCCGAGTGAGGGTAGCACGGACGCAATGCAGGCCAAGACGCCCAACCCACTACAAAACAGAGCATCTATCAAGGACAAACTTACGCCGAAAGGGGTTGGGTGGTGACACCCAGTCCTCATCGGCAGTGCAAAGCGCACAAGGATTGGCTTTGCTCGGGGCAAAGTAACCGACTTTGCCCTTGCTCACCAAACCTCCGTTGCAAAAAAAATTTACCTGTTCCAAATAAACAAGAAGTCGGGTACCCTAGCACCTCCGCTTAGGGGCTCCGACAACCTCTCAGCAAGAAGACACAACCTAGCGGCTTCGCTAGGGGCTCCGCACAACCTCTCATGACGATACAACCCAGCGAGGCTCCACTAGGGGCTCCGCACAACCTCTGCATAGCACAACCCAGCAAAGCTCCGCTGTGGGCTCTGCACAAGCCGCATCTACCTTCGCAAACTCATGCGAGCCTCGCTAAAGGAAATAGGGGGCATCGCTGCGACAGAGCCGCATCTACCTTCGCAAAACCAAGCGAGCCTCGCTAAAAGAAATAGGGGGCATCGCTGCGACACGGTACCGCATCTACCTTCACAAAACCAAGCGTGCCTCGCTAAAAGAAATAGGGGCATCGCGCGACAGCCGCATCTACCTTCGCAAAAACCAAGCGAGCCTCGCTAAAAGAAATAGGGGCATCGCTACGACGAGCCGCATCTACCTTCGCAGAAAACCAAGCGAGCCTCGCTAAAAGAAATAGGGGCATCGTTGCGACAGAGCGCATCTACCTTCGCAAACCCGTGCGAGCCTCGCTAAAGGAAATAGGGGCATCGCTGCGACAAAGCCGCATCTACCTTCGCAAAACCAAGCGAGCCTCGCTAAAAGAAATAGGGGGCATCGCTGCGACAGAGCCGCATCTACCTTCGCAAAACCAAGCGAGCCTCGCTAAAAGAAATAGGGGGCATCGCTTTTGCGACAGCCACATCTACCTTCGCAAAAACCAAGCGAGCCTCGCTAAAAGAAATAGGGGGCATCGCTGCGACACAGCCGCATCTACCTTCGCAAACCCAAGCGAGCCTCGCTAAAAGAAATAGGGGGCATCGCTGCAACCAAGCCGCAGCTACCTTCACAAACTCATGCGAGCCTCGCTAAAGGAAATAGGGGGCATCGCTGCAACCAAGCCGCAGCTACCTTCGCAAAATCAAGCGAGCCTCGCTAAAGGAAATAGGGGGCATCGCTGCGATAGAGCCGCATCTACCTTCGCAAACCCAAGCGAGCCTCACTAAAAGAAATTAGGGGCATCGATGCGACCAACTCGCACCTACCTTGGCAAAACCAAGCGAGCCTCGCTAAAAAAAAATAGAGGGCATTGCTGCGACCAAGCCTCAACTACCATCGAGCAAAAGGCGAGCCTCACAAAAAATAAAACCCCAGCCGTGTCATCCACAAGTTGCACCACGAGAAAAAGGCCACCCCACCAAACCATGCAAACAAAGCCTAGAAGGCATATTCCACAACATTTCCCGAAGGCCACGCCTTACAGCACGCCTCGAGGGCGCTAGTCACAGCAAGCCCCGAGGGGGCACACTTTGCAACAAACCCCGAAGGGAGCACACCACAGTGACCTACCAAGACCACGCTCCACACCTAACCTCGCCCACCAGGGGATCACACACCCTCGTTGCGGCTCTATAGATCAACTCCCCCGGCATATCATCAGCTAGCTCTGAAGCAACACATTCGACAAGCTCCGCACCCTCATCGACCTCAACATCCAACAACGGACCATCAGCCCCCTCCCACACCCTTCCCTCTTCGTTCGAAGCACCCATGGCCTACACTGTGCAAACATGCCCTCATAGAAAAGCCCCCTCCCAAACCATCACCATGGGGAACTGCAGTCCTGCAGTGAAGAACTAGGCGAAGACCACCAACTCGTCTTCCTCCGACCGAGGGGTCATCGCCCTCGTAGCCTCCGGAGCCTTCGCACGCTCGGTCCACCTACCCTCCCGGAGCACACGGCTCGCACGGTCATCCCGTCCACCGTCGACAGGCTTCACAACCTCCTCCTCACGACCAACCTCCGACATTGCCGAACCAATAGAAACCCTTCGCAAGCAGCGACTCTCTCTTAGCAAACCTCCACAGCACGCGGCCCCTGGCAAGAAAAAGAGCAAACAACTACAACCTCTACACAAAGAAAGGGGCATTTTGTCCAAGAAGAGGCAAAACTAGCATAGTTGACAACAGTCAAAAGTCCTCTGAGACGAAGGACCAACGAAAGTGAAATTTACAGCCTCGAAGGGCTTATCACATTACAAAAAGCATTGAGGGGTACACCACATTACAGTGAGGCCCAACTGGGCACAACAAGACAAAGACGCCCCAAAAGGCACACCTCCGCAAGATCGAAACCTCGGTGCAAACCCCGAGAAACAAGCGGCCGGACCCCGGATCGGATCTCACGAAATCACCATGGCCCGTCTCCGCAAGTCCCACGAGCAGCTAGGGGCATCGCTGGCAAGGGCCCATGGGAGAGACATGCGTCCCTCATATCCATGGGACCCTCCTAAAGTCTGTTCGCTGCTCTGGCCCTCCGCGGATTGGACCAGACCTTCGAGGGGCTGCTGTTGGGGAGGGCGACCCTCGCCAGCCCCCGCAGGCCTCGCCTCGGCGGGCCAAGCAACTTGTTGTATGACTAACTCTTTGAACATCACAGGCAAGCCCTAGCAGAGGGGGCTCCGCTAGGCCAAAAGGCAGCGGAGGGCCCAAACAACGCCGAGCTCCGCTCCACTTTCCGGAGGGGCCTCCGTCAACCTTTCACCGTAGCCAAGACAACGCCATCGACAGTGCCCAAAGAAAGGGGCCTCCGCAAGATCGAGGGGCATAAGAAGACCCAAGCGACCGCAGGCTCTACCCCGTGCAAGGCCTCCGTCAATCATCAATACGAGGATCAAGGCCCAATCGTCATCCCGAGGACCCAAGCGGAGGGTCAGCATAGCCGAGGATGCAGAACCAATCTCCGAAGGATGGGCGTCGCACGAAGGCTGAGCCGTCAAGCCATGGAAGCTGGCGGCGGGGGGGAAACCCTACCTAAGGACAACAATCTAGGGATGCGTGTGTGTTTACCATTATACCCCTGCGAGGGTAAATTACCTCTTCTCGCCGGCAAGGGCCCACCCATCGAGTGTGCAAATCCCTACCTACCATGTACCGTGTTGTAAAGCGACCATCCGACCCCTTGGCTTCCTATAAATACCGGGTAGGGGGCACCAAGGAAGGGGGTCGGTTGGTGGCAAAATTCATCGCCATTTAATCGGATTATAGTCTTAGATAGCTTCGCAAGTTTTGTCTCTTCACATTCATGCGACCTCCGCCTGGTCCGCCCCCGGCAACTCCAGCGAGGGTGTGACCGGGCGGAGGCCCTCTGTCGCCTACTCCCCTCCGCACTCACGTGGACCTCCGCTAGTTCCACCCTCCGCAACTCCAGCGAGGGTGAGACCGAGTGGAGGCCCTCCGTTATCCGCTCGTTTTGTTGGTTCATACTTGTCATTCCTTTCTCTGTGGGAAGCCCTCGCCCCTCCTCCCGCTATCTCCAATAGCGAAGGTCAGAGGGGCAGGAGTGATCCCCACATCAACATGAGAGGAAATTTAGCTCCAGGTATGTTGGTCCATTCAAAGTTCTAGAGAGACATAGTGAAGTGGCTTATCAATTGGAATTGCATGCTAGTTTGTCTGGTGTACATAATGTGTTCCATGTGTCTCAACTTAAGAGGTGTTTGCGAGTATCTAAGGAGCAAACACCTATGGATGAGCTTACTGTTAAAGAGGACCTTACATATGAGGAATTCCCAATAAGATTTTAGAGACACCTGAAAGGGACTAGAAGTTGGGTTATCAAGATGTGCAAAGTTCAGTGGAATCGGTATTCAGAGGCATTGACAACTTATTGGGAAAGAGAAGAGGAGTTGAGGAAGACATCCACAATTGTTTGAGTAAGCACAACCAAATTTTTGGGATGAGATTTCATTTAAGGGGGTAGAGTTGTAACACCCTAAAATTTGCATGTCTTCAAAATAATCAATTTGATTTATTTATGGAAATTTGTGATGCATTGAATATAGTGAACTAATATTTTTTTGTGAAATTAAAATTCATCATAATGTTAGACACATGTATGTGCATTCATGCTAGAGCATTTTTATTTCTATGCTATCTGGTTTGATCTAAAACTAAAAATGATTCAAATCAATTTGCAAAAGTTCTTTTGAAATACGATTTAAATGAAAGGAAAAGGGATTATATTTATCCTCTCCCTGTTGTTCCATTTTGGCCTAGAAGATTATTATTCATGGAACAAAATAGGAGAGATGCAAGAACATAGCAAAGTCACAGCTAGGCTAAGGCACGTGCACGACTTGTGTGGCCATGATGGGGGCAAGACCATGGTTGGGTGCGATGAGGTGTGAGAGGGGCAAGGTGTGGCGCGGTCAGGCGAGGGGCTGTTGGGGGACGATCGTGGCTAGGAGGGGCACTGTATAGTACATATGGCTGGTGAGGAAAGACCGTGGTGAGGCATTGGTTGGTAGACATTTATAAGCCAAGGAAGGAGGAAATAGTGGCAATCGTTGCTTTCAGCCACTTAAAATTGGCACCGGCTGAAATGGTGTCGGATGTTTTTCAAAGTTAAATTAAGCTTCTGTTTGTTGAGTGCCATGAGATGTTTGGCATTATCTAGTTTCAAAGATGAATACATTAATTGCCTATGCATGCATGGTGTAAAAACATATGTTCCATCTGCCAAGCAAGTTTTCTTCAACATTTGTTAGATGTAGTATTGAAACAATAGCTCTATAGATGATTTTCCTATAAGCGGCTACTAAATTCATGTCATTCCTATAGTCTAAAAAGATATGTTGTTTCTACTGAATTAACAAATCACTTGCTTTTCATGGAGGCCAGAATACCCATCAAATTTTGATGTACTGCTGGAAAACTATCTCAACTTATGTAGAGGTCGACTTCTCAGCCTACTCTTTACATTCATCTTCATTCATCACCAACAGCTCATTAAGCCATTATTCGTTGTAGATATTTCAAGAAATATAATGCAAGGTATAGCCGTGGCTTTGGGAGGGGCGATTGATGCTTTTGAAAGGGAAACAGCCGGAGATCCTTTCTGGGCGTTAAGGTTGATTGGTTATCCAGTAGATATTCCATAAAAAGCAGCGCACTGGCTGGTAATCAGTAAATGTCAGCCATTGATATTTTGTATTTTTTTCCTGCAATCTATATTTACTTGCTCTCACTGCTTTTCTTTTGTTTCCTATGCATTATATGACAAATCCAGTGGAGCTCATACAGATTATGGTTCACACATCTCTCCAAAGATTTTTATAAAAAATTCCATATGTGAAACTGTGGACGATGATAACTTCTGATTAATATAAGCTACTATTATACTGTTAACACAATACTATGGTTTTGTTGCCTACTTGCCTCTTAAGGAAGCTACATAGTTTCTCAATATTTGTTATTATTTCTGGAGTTTGGTGGAGGCTATTCTCAAATTTTGAGACTGTTTTCCCATTTGGTTTAAAATGCAGGATTTCTAACACTTGTTAACTAGGACGATGACACTGATTCAAAAGTAAGTTGTGGCTCAAGTTCAGATATTTTCCATAATTTATATATGAAGCTACCATGCCATAATAGATGTCCATTCTTTTTTGGAGAACCCAATTACTTTGATCTGAACGGTTAGCATTTTGTATTTTTCTCACGTTTCTATCCCAATCGTCATTTTCTAGTTTTTTCAAAAATCTAGATCGCTGGTGTTGTTGTGTTGTTGTGGCGGATGCCGCTGTCGAGAACTGGCATTGTGTAGACAAGCTGGAATTGAGAGTGTCATCGTGTGTGGATTTGAGGCAGGAGTTCCAGGTGATGCTCTCTCATCGTGTGTGGAATTGAGAGTGTCATCGTGTGTGGAATTGAGAGTGTCATTTTTTTTTTTTTTTTTGAGATTACACAGTACAACGCAGACGCTCAACACGCACGCACACTCACCCCTATGAACACACGTGCGCAAATACTACCCCTATGAGCACCTTCGAAGGACTGAGCCGGCAAATCTTGAAGTTCGAAGTCACCACTGGCGCCTCGCTATCGACGGGGGGCGTCGCCTACCACTTAATGCATAGCGCCGGAAAATCCTGAAATAAATCCGAATAAAGTGTCACACCCAGGATTTAAACCCTGGGTGGGAGGCCCCTAACCAATGGCCTTTTACCATTGAGCCATGAGCCCCTTGACAAATTGAGAGTGTCATTGTGTAGACAAGCTGTAAGGGTGCTTATTTTAAGAAAGATTGATTTGTGGTGGCCTAATAAGGTTAATGGATGGATTATTTAAATTCATTGAAACATGTAAATGGTAATATGAACACAAGACACACCCTACACATGATTTTTTTTTTTAGTTAAAGTTCTATATATTTAGTGTTTATTCAGTTTCCCTCAAAGAATCCTGATCTAAACCTTTAATTGGTTTAAATCTTTTTATTTAGTTTCAATAGCTAGGACTTTCTTTTGGGCTTGCAACTATGTACATGTAACTTCTGTTTGTATATATTTTTATAAGAGAAATTGATAGGGATCCCTCCTGCTGACATCATTAAAAATGGGTCGATTTTCAGCTAAACAATATTATCATTGTGTTGGTGTCCAGCTTACTATATCTACCACTGTGCAGAGTATTGATCCAGCATTCTTGAAGCCTTTTCAACCTGTTTCCACGTGCCGGTGCACCAAAGATTGTACAGCTGTGAGAGTGCCCGATGGAAGCCAACGTATCAATGTAGTAGCTGTGCTGGAGATGTTGATGGAAGTTGAGGCGACCATATTTGGCACGAAGGACGCTGAAGTCTTTGGCAGGGAGGAGAAAGACCTGAAATCTGTTATAAGTTGGAATTATCTTGAATTGAGATAGGGATCGTGTATTACTCTCTTTGCAGGCGCTCGGGGAAGCAGAGAGTAAATTCATGAATTCATGACTGTTAGTACAAATTCAATCATGTTATTGTGCTAGCCTATAGTTGGAGAGGGAGTTGAACGGTTTCACTATTCCCTAAGCACAACACTCTGAATGTGAATATCCCCCCTGAGTGGATCTATTACTACCTCCACTTCAAGATTTTCCACTGCTGTTGTTTTATCGCAAACCATACATGTAAATTATATATCATGTTCCTCCATTACCAATTCTATACAAATACAATCTACCGATTTTTATTAGTTACATTCTAACTCATTTATATTCCTCCCGGCAACGCGGGGAATCCTCCTAGTTCCTAGTAAAGAAGAATTCAATAATGTCCCACAAGGAAGATTGATCATCAGCCTGCTCCACAAAGATAGTTCTTAAAAAATATAAGGCAACATGGTTGATAAGAAAAACAAGACAAGTTTATAGAATCATTAGAATAAAAATATCAGATTAAGTAGGAGTGCATATAGTAAAACAACAATAAGGCAATCAAAATCAATCCTTGATGACTTGTCGCCTAGCCACGCTCACGTTGGTGTCGCACGATGTCGTGGCTGCTGCTGGCATGACATACCTTGTCGCCATCTCGCCATGCATAGGTGCGATGATGCTTCCCCTCGTTGTCATCTATGCATATACGTCGTCACGGCTCACCCTTCCTAGGCCGTGACCTCCTGGAGCTTCGGCCCACGACATGGAGTGCGTACCAAGGCACCAGAGTCCACGCCCCATAGGACCCCGCGAGGATATCCTGGAGATACCGATCTAATAGGATAGACTCGATCCCGGAAATCATGTAAACAGATCGTATCCTACCCGACTTCGTAGTTTCTATTTGTAACCCCACCTCTCGTCTATATAAGGCGGGTAGGGACCTCCCTCATTCGACTACCTCATTGTATAATCACCATCTGGTAAAACAAAGCATAGAACGTAGGGTTTTACGCCCTGTTTTAAATAGCAGGCTAAGCCATTTAGCGGCAGCCTGCCTAAAAGGCTATTTAGCGCTATAGCGAGCTATGATAGCGAGCTAAGCCATTTAGCGGCTAAGCAAAAAATATGCCAAACATTATATAATTTTATACATTACATCAAAGTAGTTTGTAGTTCATACATGATACATCAAACATCATCACATCACATAGAGAAATACATGAGTTCTAATACCTTGAGATGAGATTTGGGCCTGCCAATCAATTTGGACCAACGGAAATCAGCCCAATATATCTTATAGCGCTAAATGAGCTGCAGTTTAGCGTTTTTAGCGCTATTAGCAGCTAATAGCGGCAAATAGCGTTTAAGCGCTAAAATGGCAATAGCTTAGCGTTACCCTGCCCGAACGCTATTTAGCGCTATAGCGTCGCTATAGCGCTATTTAAAAACAGGTTTTACGTCACCGACGGCCCGAACCTCGATACTTCGGGTGTCTATTGTCTCTAAACTCTACCGTCTAGGTCTTGGTCTCGCGCACCTCACCAGATCAATCTACCATCGTGGGTGACCCCTCGGTGGACTGTCGAGCGTAAATCTTTGACACACCTGTGCCTACGCATGCCACACTAGGCCACAAACATGTCGTTATCCTGCATTGCCACTCACCGCATTGCTCGTCTAACCTTGCTGGCTTCACACGCTGTGGTTTCTCCGGGTAGTTTTCATATTAACGTGGCGAGTATGGAAATAGGAAATAGTTTCCCAGTTGAAACTACGGTTAAGTCATTCGCAAAGTTAAACGTGCAACCGATGGGCCCGCGCCCTCTCTCTCTCTCTCCCTTCTTCTCCAACTCCGACAGCCGCGGAGCTTAATAAAACTCTACCACATCGATCACCACAACGGGGTGGTGAGCGGCGGTGACGGTGGGGTGGCGCGCTCGCAGAAAGCACGACTAATCACATGTTAATGTGTTCCTAAGTCATTCACCTCTACCCTCTTGCTCATTCTCGACCCACTACATCGCTAACTCTTGACCTTGCACTACAGTGGAAACCGGGGCTTTGCTGAGCGGTAGTGTTGCTCACATACGCAAGGAACCGGAACGACGACGACGCGTGCTCCAGCTGTTCAGTCCAGCTTAACGGCACGCGGCCAGCTGCATTGCTCCAGCTTGACAAACTCAACCCGAACAGCCAAAACCAACCGACCTGCTGCTTCTCGATCGGGCGCGATCGACCGACCCTTACTCCGACTAAACCCGCTCGTCTATATAAACCAGAGACCCTGCTTCCCTTCCGCGTATAAATCCTTCTTCAACATCGCGAACTAAACCCTAACCCGCACCGATCCGCCGCCGCTGCCGCTGCACCACCATCACGCCGCCACCCAAACCTGCCTCAGCGGCCCTGTTTGAAACCATCCCCGCTGCAATTCCTCACTTTCCTCACTCTACTGCGGGGTTGGGGATTTGATCCGTGTCGGGGCGATGCGCCAGTGCCGCGCGGTGATGAGCGGAGGCGCGATGGGGGTGGGTGCTGACGCGGCAGCGGTTACGGACGCGGCGCAGCCGGTGGACCTAGCCAGGCACCCCTCTGGCATCGTCCCGGTCCTCCAGTGAGTCTTGCCGTCTTGCTTGCATGGTTTGGGGCTGGGCGATCTAGACCTGAACGTGTGCGTGCGTTAGCTCCTGAATTGGACTGGTTTTACGGATCTACTAGGCGCGGATTGATCACTTTTATCATGCTTGCCGGTGCTTTTATAAAACCTGAATATATTTGGTGCAGTGGCACCTGAATCTGATCAGACGCGGTTTACCTGGTATATCTGGACTGCTGAATCTGGTTAGACGCGGTTTACTGATCTAGAGTTCTGGACTGTTGGATTGCGCCTGGTTCTTGGTTTGATCTGTTATATACCTACGCCTTTGGGTAGGCTGGGCAAAAAAATATGTGAGGGTTTATTATCTATTAAAATTGGGATGGTCGATTTGCGTGTTGGGAATCAGGCTGGGCAAAAAAAAATATATGTGACGAGCATATAACTTTCCCTAGAGTGATCATTTTAACCTAGTGAAACGAAATAACCCTAGGGAAACAAGTTGATTCCAGTAGTCGAAATTCATGTCTGATTTGGCCAACTTAGGAAATAGTTAGCTCAAATTTTATGGAATGTGCTTGTAAACGGCGTGGCAATGACAACAAAACAATTGGACAATTGGTTACTGTGATTGAGTTGTTTGAATTTGATATAATTCGTAACGTGATTGAGTTGTTTGAATTTGATTTTAAGAAGAGAACGACTTCTAGACGATTAGTGATGTGGACGCCTCTTTTCCCACTTCTACGTAGTTCTCACTATCCTTCGTTCGAATTCTACAAGGAACATTGTCTCAACACTCAATTTAGGCTGTCAATTGGATCTGAAAATGATCGCTCTGCGGGCGCGTAATGCAGAGTACAATCCAAAGGTATAGTTCTTCGCCGCTGTAAATTTCTGGTTCATTGTAATTGTAAAACATGCATGGAAGTCACATGTTAATCGAATCTGAAAATTCCATATATTCTTTTCCAGCGTTTTGCTGCAGTCATCATGAGGATAAGGGAACCAAAAACAACAGCGCTGGTCTTTAGTTCTGGGAAGATGGTTTGCACTGGAGCAAAGAGTGAAGAGCATTCAAAGCTTGCTGCAAGGAAGGTAAAAGCCACTTCTGATACCGCTACATTGTTCCATATGCTTAGCAATGCCGGGCCTATCTATTGTGCAGGCAGAAACTTTTGATTGATCCTGCTTTCAACCTTCTGATGAATTTTGCTATAGAACAATTTTAATCTGTCGTTATTTCCTGCACAGTATGCGCGGATTATTGAGAAGCTTGGATACAAAATCAGCAGGGTTAAGGTAATGCCTTTGCCACTCCGAATCATTTCAGAGTATAGAATTCCTGATATCTCATCTTAACAGAATGGATTATTCATTCTTACAAACAGGATTGGAATTTCAAAATCCAGAATATGGTTGCCTCGTGTGATGTGAAATTTCCAATTCGTTTGGAGGGCCTTGCCTTTTCTCATGGTGCCTTTTCTAATGTAAGTTGAGACGCTTGAGGCTAGGATCTGTAATGCCTTGTCTATACCAGTTGCATGGTAAGAGCATAAAAGAAGACAGATTTATATGAACTTTGAAGCTTCTCTTTTAATTGATACTGTCAAATCAAGATATAGCTAGTTTTATTTGTCAATTAATTGACTCCGCTCCTGTCTTTTTTTTTTTTTTTTTTTTTTTTTAATGGCTCCTAATCCTCATACACTAATACACAACATTAATGACTGCATTTATTTACTTTTAGTTCTAATGTCCCCACCTTAGGTCATATATAGCAACGTATCATGTGCAACTAAGCTTCGTATGCAACTTATGCAACCATCAATTAAGGCCACAAGATCTGGATCCAACGTCTGCGTTGTTTTTCACTTAAACCCCTCCATCTGTGGAGTTTAAATCTAACCCGTGTGTATCTAGGTGGGAGGGGTTAAGTGAAAAAAATCCCAGACATTGGATCTAGATCCTGTGGTCTTAATTGATGGTTGCATATGTTGCACACGAAGCTTGGTTGCACAGGATATGTTCCAATCATATATATGGCGAAAGTGAAGTGCATTCTGTATTCTGCATCATATAGTTCGGTTAACCTTTTAAATTCTTTGATGACATTGGCAGTATGAGCCAGAGCTCTTCCCTGGGCTGATTTACCGTATGAAGAACCCCAAGATTGTGCTGATTTACCGTATGAAGAACCCCAAGATTGTGCTGCTTATTTTTGTCTCTGGCAAGATCGTTCTCACTGGAGCCAAGGTGCGGGAAGAGATATATACTGCCTTTGAGAACATTTACCCAGTGCTAACTGAGTTCAGGAAATGCCAGAAATGGTAAGTCAAGCGCCAGTTAAATCGCCATTTGCTGTGCATTATAAAAAGGTTAACACCACCGGCCTATTCGTTGTATCTGACACAAATTACTTATGTATCAATAGAAGGAGTTTCATCATCCGAAGGAGACTTCTGCTAGCTGGAGCAGATGTACAGAACTAAAAGCTTAGTGCCAAAATTATCGGATATGAGCTGTTGCTCGTGGTCTAGGATATTAAGGCACTGCAAACAAAAGTTCTGAACAATCTGAGCAAAAGAAGTCTGTTGAAAAAAAAAAAATCTTGTGAACAATCGGCAAAAAACGTCTCTTTTTAACATGAGATATTCCTGTGACCCAGAAATGTTTTGCGGGTAGTGCTTTACATACTTTGGGCTGTGGCAGTATGACCAGATGTATGGTGACATTAGGCTGAAAACGTATGTGGTTCGAATAAGTGTATGGTAATGCTACGCCAGTTTTTGATATTAAGTTAAATTAATTCTGTGTAAACCCCAATACTGAATTTCTTAAAAAGAATAATCAGTGATAAATATTAAGTACAGTAAATTCTAACGCAAAGGAAAACACTTCCACCAGGTGACATGATAAAAAAATAACAAAGATCAGATGTAACTTGAGGATGGCAGTTAATAGTAAGAGCATAACCTGTCACTAGAGACAGAGAGAGTTCGCCGTCCTTTCTCGTGGTAATCCTGGAATTGCAACTTGTTTTGTAATTCGTTAAACTCTACTTCCTCTTAATGAAATACAAGAAAGAGAGATCGTAGTAGTAGGCAACAATGGGAAGGGCACAAGAGTGGTTGGCATTGAGGTAGAGTTTCTATATTAACTATGAATGAACTACAAGGGTGATAACGAACCAATTTGAATGAACTATAGATTCATCCAAAACAACCAATAACTAAACAAACTGATCATAGATAAGTTGGTTAGGTTCTTTATGGTGGAACCTACTCACCAACGTTCAAGTCGAGGACTTAGCATGGGTGCTCGCATTTTCTTGATTTAGTCTAGGATTTACTGGTGTTATGTTTTAAGTGGTAAGCGAGGTGCCTGTGGTGACTTTGGGAATATCTGGATATACCGGCTCAATCCTTTGGATGTGCTCATAGAGGCGAGTGTCCTTTGGAGGTGCTCATAGGGGTAGGGTTTATGTATGTGTGTTCATAGAGGTGAGTGTACTCCGTAATCTCAAAAAAAATCTAGACATCATTACAAACCTAGACATCTGTTGCTTGTTCACTGAATCTGCTATTCAACTCTTTTGCTTGTTGATCTATTGCAACAGTGAAGATATCATACCTGTAGTGATGCTCAACTATTGTCTCGTTGGATGTCTGGACCTAATGAAATCTGATTATAAGTCTATCACATTTGGAACAACAATACCTTTATTCAAACAAAAAGACGTCACATCACTAATAAGCATGTAAAGAAAAATGTGCTCATGGGGGGCGAGTGTCCTTTGGAGGTGCTCATAGTGGTAGGGTTTATGTATGTTCATAGGGGTGAGTGTACTCTGTAATCTCAAAAAAACCTAGACATCATTACATACCTAGACATCTGTTGCTTGTTCACTGAATCTGCTATTCAACTCTTATGCTTGTTGTCTATTGCAACAGTGAACACATCTGGGGATGGATGGGTTAGCGACGCATACGCACATGCATAGGTATACACCTATAGGGTCGGAGGGGTGGGAGACCTATTCTAGGGTTAGCCATACATAGGGGTACACCGGATAGCGGGTATGTCAATGTATGTAGAGGCATGTATACTAGGGCATGTGTCACAGAGTACACATACACGGGCATACGACTAGGTTAGAGGAGTTAGCCATGCGTAGATATAATCGATAGGCATGTACATATATTTATTTATATTTTAGTCACTACTACAACATCGATTTTAGGTGGCGGGCTTTTTGGATTTTCGGTGGCGGTTATTAAAATCGTCACCCGTAGGGTCACCGTAAATCAGCCATTTACCGTGGCGGTTTCCAATAATCGCCACGGTTAATCAAAATAAAAAGAAAAAAGAAAAAGAAAAATCCAGGAAACCCTAACGGGCTCACGGCCGCCGTCGCCGCCGGATGGATCTACACGCGCCGATCTGCACGCCGCCGCTCGATCCGCGCCGTGCCGCCGATCCCGCGCCGCCCGCTGCTCGATCCGCCACGCCGGCGTTCGATCCGCCACGCCGCCGCTTCGTTATAACCCGCCTGCTGAAACCACCGCCCGCCCGCTTCGATCCGCCCACGCCACGCTTCGATACGGCGTCCGCGCTGATCCAAGCGCCCCGCGCCGCTCGATCCGTCCCCGGCCCCGGCGTGGTGTTGGCGCCCGCCGCCGGGAGAGGAAGGGAGGAGGAGGGAGGGCTGGGCCGCCGAAAGGGGAGGGGAGAGGGTGAGCGGGGCCGGCCGGAAAAGGGGAGGGGAGAGGGAGGGCGGGGACCGCCGCCGAAGTCCAGTGGAAGAGACTTGGTCCGAGGAAGAGTGGTGGGTCGAGTGGGTTAGGTTAGGAGGCGCCGGCAGAGTTTCACTTTTATATGTCCAAGCCAATAGTGGGCTGATGTGGGCTTATTGGGCCGGGTGTTTGGGCTTCATTTTCCGTGGCGGTTTTTATAAAAAAACGCCACAAGTTAATTGATTTACCGTGGCGGTTATTAAAACCATCACGGTAAATAAAAAAAACCTGCCACGGTTAATAGAGGTATTAACCGTGGCGGTTTCCCAAAAAACCGTCACGGAAAATGTTTTCTAAACATCGTGTAAAATCAATTTTGTAGTAGTGAGTATGCTCTTTTATATTTTTATTTTTTATATTTTATGTGCGTATAATCTACCACGTATATCCAGCATGTGAACAAACCTTGCACATGTATATTCGAGTATTCATGTATGGGAGGTGGTGTACATGCATGCTCGAATATACGGTGCGAGGTGGTTAGCACAAGGGCCAACTAGGGTTTACGTAATCTACAGAGCACGGTTAAATTTTAAAGGGCAAACACAACTAGAATATATATGTGCACCAACTAACAGTTCAAGGGCGTAAATAAATAGGGGATGATTTTAGAGGAATTTTGGAACTGGAACGAAGTGATTTGGAGTTGGAATGGAGGAGATAGGAATTTCCAAAGTTTTATAAGGAATTTTATAAATGAAGTAAACTTTGGAAATAGATTCGTAATTGTGGGTAAATGGAAATGGTGTAAAAATTTGTCAGAAGGATCTTGGGAGTACCTAGTTTATTTACAAATTTTCTAGGAATTTTCTGATACATGGAAAATATATTATCAACCTCCTGTGTACTCTTCGTCGGGTATCCATGGCACTTTCTATTCGGCTAACGCGCGGTTCTAGGCTGCTGGCGTGGCCGCGTGTACTGTGTCATGGAGTGGCTCGGTGAACCGATCTAGGGCTTTGATCTCTCTCTCTCAATTCCATGTGAACCGGGTCTACGAGCAAAAGAGGGAAGGGTGTGGATCACGACCACATGGGGCCATGGGCTGTGGTTCCCAGCTTTGACCGGTCACGGGCGAGGGAATCCTTGTTGTTTCCATTGTACTCGTTCCGTCCGCGCGAGAGGAAAAACAGAGGAATGGAGAGGGAGTGGAGGGGAGGTGCGCCAGAGGTGTTCATAGGGGTAGGGTTTGCGTACATGTGTTCATAGGGGTGAGTGTGCGTGCGTGTTGTGAGCGCCTGCATTGTACTGTTTAATTCTCAAAAAAGAGCATGGGCGGCGGGGCTGCGAGCTCCGGCGTGGTTACCATGGTGCGGCGGCGGTGAGCGGTGACAAGTGGCAGCTGTAGGCGCCGAGGTGCAAGGCGCGGTGGTGGTGATGGGTGTAGTGGCGATTGTGGCTAGCTTGGCGAGCGGGTGGTGGGTGGCGCCGTGGGCATGAGCGTGGTGGTTGCGAGATGTGGCGGCACGGCTATGGCGAGGTGCCAAGTGTGGCATGGGTGGCGGTGAGTAGCGCGGCATGGCGAGGCGTGGTGCACATGGCTTGGGCATTCTGCAGCCGCGGTGAGGTGGCGGCCATGGCCGTGCGTGGTGGCAAGCTACGCAAATCACGGCGCGGCGGGTGCACGGTTGTGGCGTGGGCGGTAGAGGCTGGGCAAGATGGAGTTGCACGGTGGCGGTGGAATTGGGCCCCCGGTGGTGCAGCCGTGGCATAGCGGCGGCTCGGCGTTGCTCCTCGCGCGGTGACCATCGAGGCTCGGGACTCGTGAGAGCCGAGGGAGTGAAGAAGAGAAGGGAAGCAAGATCGCCATGATAGACGCGAGCCGCCTCCTCCGTGCTCCTCCTCGAATCTGAGCTCCGGGCGACCTCGACGGAGGTCCCGGCCGGCCTTATATAGGCGCGCGCGAGCTGAAATATCTCCGACGACGGAGATTTTTGCCGGCAGCGTCATTGATGAGCTCCAGTTATCGGATGGGACAGGGTTTCGGCGGCGCATTTGTTGCGGACACGGAGGTGACGTGGTGGCGGGAATCAACGAGAAGATCTTTCCCGACATGGTCCACTCATCCACTGTGGGCAGGCCAGCGGCAACAGGGGTCGCGTGTTGTGCGTCAGCGGCAACAGACCTAGTTTCTAAATTTGATGCAGGGTTTTTGAAAACGGGCTTTTGGTTGAGCGGAAATTAAATCAGGTTTTAGTTGTTAATTATGAAAGTTCAAATTTTTTGGTGATTTTAAAATGATGCAAAAACACGAGTGCTACAACCTGCCCGCCTGCCACCGCCTGTCATGCCTGCCTCGACCTCGGCCCAGCCATGAGGGAGCTTGAGCTCGGCGCTCTTCCATGGGAGCATCATGTAGTAGAAAAGGTGGAAGAAGGAGCAACACTTGATCTACTTTTGAAACAGCCGGGGGACAACAGTTGAAACATACATATGAAGGTAGTTGAAACACTTGAAACTTAAATCTAAAACACTAGAAAAACGCACCCGATCTAAACCAGTTGAAACACTTGAAACATCCCTTCAGAAACATCGATGGAACATATCTCTGAAACATGTGAAATGCTCGATCAACTTTTGCAACATACATACTTGTTCGGTTGAAACATACCCCTGAAACAACTGAAACAAACAAATGAAATATTGGGGGAAATAAAAACATTGTCGCCTTGTCCTGCCGTGCGCCTCCCTTTCCCTACTCGGATCTATTGAGCTGGAGCTCCCCTCCTCCATGGGCAGCCATGGCCGGAGCTCCTCTCTTCCATGGCTGACCACGGACCGGAGCTCCTCTTCTTCATGGCCAACCGCGTCTTCGGCCAGCGACCCCCCCCACCCCCCCTCCCCGACTGCATCTCTGGCTGCTGAGCCTCACTTTGAAGATCGAGGCTGCCCCACGCACAGAACCCCTGCATCAAGGCACGATCAAGGCTTTGAAGATCGAGGCTGTGCTTAATTCGCACAGAACACAGCCTCGATCTTCAAAGCTGGAATAAGTGATTTTGACGGCCTATCAAGTCAAAATGTAGGCTACCATTAACTTCAACAGACTACTAGGCATGTCTCCCATCACCCATCATATAACTGTTTATATAAATCCTATCTATTGTCTCCTATATATGCATCTATTTACTCTAGACAAAATAAGATAACAACAAGAACAAACTGTCAAAGAAACTACGAAAACGAAAGGCTATTCCCATCGACAAAAGAAATAGGATAGGATGGGCATACGTATCTACTAGTATAACGAACCTTTTGAGGCTTCCCGAAAGGCGTTACTCGACTCTGAGAATGCCTCTCTATCATTGGGCCTACAGAACCTAATTTGATCAGAACACAAACCGAATTCTTACCACTAGTGCCATGCAGCGCAACAACATTGATATATATACTCTATGCTTACAAAGTTTCTGGATGAAATTAATACCTCGAAAGCATGGTAGGTGGCTCTTGCTTCTTTATCAAATGGAAAGGTTCTGATAAAATTAAAACAGGATAAGGCTACACTCATCTTATGAAAAGGCTGCACCCGGCTGTTGGAACTTGGTGATAAATCAATACTATTCAGGTGGGGATTCCCCGGTGACAGTTCAAATTAAAAAAAGGCTGCACCCAACGGACTTCATAAACTTTTAATCTCTTGCGAAAAGAAAAAAAGAAAAGAAAAACATCTACGGATATAATGGGGCATTGACCAAATTATGTCAATCTTTAAAAAGAGATAAACAACAATTATGTACAGTGGTACATAGCTGCTGAGAACATGGAAATATTCTAGCCGTCGGATAGGTCGTTGTGAACCGTCGACGTTTTGCCCAAACGTTGTAAAAATTTCATGTAATTTATTTTTCAGACAATAGTATCAGAGTGCAGAATCCAGAAGAAAATGTTAGCAACACAGTGAGAATGGATTTTTTCCTTGAATATACAGGAGACTTGTGTAAAGATTTCATTAAAGAAGAATATGGAACCAAATACAACAGTCCAGAACATTTTTTTAGATAAAGGATGAAAAGCATCCAGCCTCTACGTTTGAAGGCGTACACAGCCAATTATTATAAAAATTCAAACGTTCAAAAGAAAAGGAGCAAAACCCGTTTCTAGAATGGACAAAAGAACTAAAGCAAATGATAAATATGCTTCCACCCTCTATTAGATATCTCCAAAGCGATCAATTCAATGTTTTTGCTTATAACAGAGAGTGTGTTCTTGGTCTGCTCATTACGCTGCAGCTACGCCTTAAACGTGCCCAATGACGCTCCCCCCCCGAAATAACTTTGTAAAATTGAGTTCACTTTGACCTTGTTAAAAATTATATCATTTCAACAAATACAAATGGACCAGCATCTCGCAACCCCAACCCAGATCAATTTCCTAATCTGACTTTGTTGATTAGTAAGCCAATTGTCAAACATATAACTAATCGATCTAGGTGGAGTGAAACCAGTAGCAAAAAGATAATCCTCCAAACCATACTCGCATAAGGATAATCAAGGAAGAGATGTTGAATAGTCTCATCCCTATTACAGCCACAACATTTGAGGTTACCTTTCTAACGAGGTTATCTTTAGTTAAAACAACTCTCTTTAGAAGAAACCAAAGGAAAATTTTAATCTTTAAAGGAATTTTTAATTTCCAGATCATCTTATGTCAAAATAGTGGTGGTGTGTCAATAAGATGCGAGATAGAACGATCTAACGAGAATATAACCCAGATTTGGTTAGGTTCCATTTAAAAGTATCCGAGCCCTCCACCATCTCTACATGAGCAATCTGTGCTACTAGATTATGCCACTCAACCAGGTTTATTATCCACCAAAGCCCTTCGAAAAGACACATTTAGGGGTTTGTGTCCATGACCTTTGCCACGCTTGCATGAGGATCACGCATAATACTATAAAGTGATGGGTATTTAACTTTAAGTGGCACCACACCTACCTAGGTGTCGTCTCAGAACCGGGTTTTGGTTCCATCTAGTACTTTGAAGGAACCATTGGCCAGCAACTCATCTTTAATACGCATGAGACCTCTCCAGAAATGTGAATCATAAGGTTTGGCTTGTACTTGGGTGAGGGACTTGGATCTTAGATATTTGTTTGTCAGCAAAGTTTGCCACATACCATCTTAGAAAATTCACTAACCATTTGGCCAATAAGCATTTATTTTGTAAATATATATCAAGGATCCCAAGACCTCCTTGGTCCTTAGGGCAACACAAGATGTCTCGTTTGGCAAGTCTGTACTTATGTTTCTGAGAAGATCCTTGCCAGAAAAATTTTGATCTACAATGGTAAAGGTTTTTGAGTACCCCCTTAGGGATTTTAAAGAAAGACATCATAAACATAGGTAGGCTGTTAAGTACCGAATTGAGTAGGACAAGACGTCCCCCATAAGAAAGGTACTTGGCTTTCTAACAAGAGAGTTTTTTTTTTCTCAAAACGTTCTTCAACTTGTCTCCATTCAGAGTTAAGTGGTTGTCTATCGTGCATTGGAATCCCAAGATATCTAAAAGGGTATTCGCCTGCATTACAACCAAAGAGATTGGTATAAAATTCTTCCATCTCTTTAGCCTCACCATAGCAGAAGATTTCGCTCTTGTGGAAATTGATTTTTAGCCCTAATAATAGCTCAAAAGCACAAACCAAAAGTTTTAGATTTTTTGCTTGTTCCAGGTCATGATCAACTATTAATAAGAGAGCAAGCATATCAGCCACGATGTTGAATAAGATAGGCGACATAGGATCTCCTTGCCGGAGTCCTCGTTTAATCTGGAAGTAAGGACGACTTTTTCATCATTAACCTTGATCCCCACACTTCCCTCGGTGACCATCCCTTTAATCCATATACACCACTTTGGTGAAAACCCTTTCATGCGTAGGGTTTGTTGAAGGAAAGACCATTTCACTTTATCAGAGACCTTTTCAAAATCTATTTTAAAAATTACCCCATTTTGTTCCTTAGTGTGCAACTCATGGACAATTTCATGTAGAATGACTGCTCCTTCCATGATACCTCTGCCTGGCATAAAGGCAGTTTGCGTAGGACTCACCACAGTTTTGGCTACGTTATAAAATTTTTAAAGCTGACATTTAGGACACAAATTGGTCTATATTGCTGAATTTTGGTAGCCACTTTAATTTTCGGGATTAGAGAAATAATCTCAAAATTCAAACTGTAGAGATTTAAATCTTCTCCATGAAAATCAGAGAACAATTCCATTAGGTCATCCTTAATCGAGTCCGAGAACACTTGAGACTTGTTGTATTCCATTTGAAAAACAGCAGCCCTCACTTCGATTCAGTGAAGTTGCTAATGAGTAAGTCATTTTTCTCAGGAAATACCTGTGGAATATCCAAAATTTGATCTTTCAGAAGTGTAATCTCCGAGTCAATTGGAGAGCCAAACAGTCAGAACATGTATGATAGTGAATAAGATGACCAACTCGAGCACCTACTTGGCACCAGCAGCACACCACAAAGTATCTCTTTCGATTTCCCACTTGCATCCCTTGATTCTTATTTTCTTTATGCTCTCAACCCCTTCTCTTTAATCAAAAGGAAGCGCTCCTGCCATTTGTTTCCAATAAAAAAATTAAAAAATTGGACCACCAGTTGGTATGAACAACTGGCACCTGCCCCGCTAGAGAAAAAAAATTTGGGACCAGATGCTCTCTTTGTCAACAACGGCTTTGCTTAACAAGCACTTATATTTCTAATCAAGTAGCAATGTGTTGCAGCCCTTATATAATTTATTATATATATCATCATGGCATTTCAGGTTCATTTCACTTACCAAATCCCTCATTGGCAGAAGCTTGAGATAAATATGCTCAACCCTGAGTTCAAGATTACTGACATCTCTAGTGATGCATTATGCCATTGATAGTTCAAAAAATGCATTATGCAATTGCCAAGTGGTAACATATATATATTGGCCGATTCTTGAACCAGGTTTGAAGGACCTTTTCCCCTCTGCTGTATAGTGTGTATACAATCCTTGGACCTAATCCTAGTGAATGAAATATCGGCCTCTTGGGCAATGATAGCAATTAGGCAGAGGACGACTTCTATGATTATAAATAGATGCTGAACCATATTAAAAAGGACAGAAGGAGAAGAGAGCAACATGAGTAGAACTTTGTCCGACCAAGATCTTCCGAAGTCCATTCCACATTTCCACATTGCAAAGTAGCTTTCTATGGAGCAGTAGCTAATATGTGATGAAAGTTAAGTCTGGACTCAGAGAAGCACTAGTATCTTGGAAAGTTTACTTGCATCCCCACCATTTAATACACCTCTGCTTATCTACACTCCTATGTATACAATAACGTCTTTCGAAAAAAAAAATGTATACAATAGCAAAATATGTGACCCACAATGTGTTTTGACAGCTACGAACAATTAAGATACTCAAATTTGATTCTGTTGGTCTGAAATTCAAAGTGCAACCGGGAAAAGCGTAATTTTTAGGCCTGAACAACAGACTGAGTTCAGATCATTCTAGCAACAAAAAAAAACACATTATATGTCGCTGACTGGAAGCAGGTGCTCAGGAAATTAAACTGAAAGACTACCTTCAAGTCAAATCAGTATCTGCAGGATGCCACACCACTTTTAATATTCGTATTATTAAGAGATAATTGATTTTTAATTACAAGCTGAACAAATATTTTTCCCTTTTTTTAATCCAAGTCTTCAAGCATCATCATGGGTGAATTAAGGTAATCGTCTTTTCATCCTTTTGCAGTTCCACTAGGACAAAAGTACTAACACTAGCGTAGTTTAGCATTAGACAGCGATAAATGCTAAGTGGAACCCATAGAATACAAAGAGAATGCAATTGCTACCTTTGTGACCCACACTAGAATTTCACAATAAAAGCATCGGAATCTGAAGTCATGCCAACTGCTCACACAGAGTGACAAGTGATGCTTCTACTATACCATGTGAAACATTACAGTTTGTTTGCAGGGCAGGATTATTGATTGGTTCAAATGTGTTGCAATCCTCCAAGAGTGAAGGACCGAAACGGCGACCGGAGGGTGAATGGGAGCCTCAAATTTCCTTTTTAATTTTGGGTCATCGGCTCAACCCCCAACCTCAAAAAAAGCAAATCCAAACGGGAGACGAGTAACACATGTAAATCAAGTCGATCTGAAACTACTTGAACAATACGAAGACTACACAAGTCAAGATCCGAACTCATGAGAAATACTTGAACGTAACCTAAGACCAACAAAGAAACACAAAAGCTACGGACTTTCGGTATTGGAAACTACTTGAACAATACCGAGACTACACAAGTCGAGATCTGAACTACTTGAGAAATACTGAACGGAACCTAAAACCAACAAAGAAACACTAAAGCTACAGACTTTCGAAGATCGGAAAATACCGGACAATACCGAAGACTAGGCAGTCGATATCCAACTCCATGAGCAATACTTGAACGGAACCTAAAACCAACAAAGAAACACTAAAGCTACAGACTTTCAGTATCTGGAACTACTGAACAATACTGACGCGAACTGAAAGCTGTTAGCACGAACAAAAAATCCGCCCCAAACAAAATTCCTTCGAAACTTGATCAAATCAACTCCTTTTTGCCACAAGATTTTAGACACTTGGTCACAAGGCATAGGAGAGGCTATCCCAAAGAAATCATCGCCCAATTTGATCAAAATCAAGAGAAATCGCGGATCTCACGAAGAACACACCAAAAACGACTTTGATCCAAAACTTGCCCGATCTACGTGCTCGTGAGGAATTAGCTCAAACCCTTGGGTGGAAATGATCCTCTCACGTCCCTAGCACGAATCAAGGCAAGAAAAACGAGATCAAACGGTGCCAAAACGAAGAAATCGCGAAGAGAAAAGAGGGAGAGAGGATGAACTCGGGAAGAACAAGTGAAGAACGAAAATCACAGCAGACAAGATCAACAAAGAACACCAATCCAATCAACCCAAACGCCACCATGTGACAGGGCTACTCGAGCTAGCCCTTGCTCAAGAAATTCGATACAAGATCGGTGGACCTCTCACACCAATGTCTGGAACCCTAACTAGAAAATGTGAAAATGAGAGGCAAGGGAGGATGAAGGGGTATGCCTCTGCTAAATAGCCCCAATTCCCTCTGCCTAAACTACCCCTAAGATACATGAGTCGATTTTGTAACCCTAAGGCTATTTCGGTCGACTCGGGTAATCTTCGATCCGACGGCCACCGCGCGCTCCTCATCGGTAGCCTTGCCTCCACGCAACCTCCCCCGATGCCGCCACGTGCCGCCCCTTCCGTCCCCGCCGAACACTTCGGGTTTGAGGCCCAAACCCGCGAAACCCGCGCCCGTGGTTTTGAGGCCCAAACCACTAAACCCGCGCCGATGGTTTTGAGGGCAAACCACCAAACCTCCTCGACACGTGTCATCGCCGTCTTGACCGCCCGAGTCGCCAAGTCATCCGAGCTCCCCGCTCTGCCTGCACGCTCGCCGTCTTGACCCGATCGACACGGTCCCGCCCACGTCCTCTTGCATCCGTCGATGTCCCGGATGTCAGCCACCATGGCTAGCCACCCGGCGATCCGGTCCCTCGGTCCAAGCCTCACGTCCCGTCCCTTCACCTCCGCGGTCCGTCGGCCCGGCACGCCCTCCTTGGCCCCTTCACCTCGTTGTCGCTACCATCTCCGAGCTCCACACCCGCACAACACGAACCAAGAGATACGTCTTCGACACACTACACGTGTGCCGGTGAACATAGCCGAAGCATAAAAGATAAATGAAAATAGAAAGAGAATGTTGACCGTTGACAATCACTACATCACAAAAACTAAACACATGTGACCTAAATCAACCATGTGTTCGTAAAGAGGATTTGCTGCTGTTGGCAGTCCTTATCCTAATTAATGGAGTTACAATATTAATTCTGCAACAGTTGATCTCTACAATTGGCATGATAACGACAGCGGCCCTTTCAATGCTATAGTGTGTTGAGTGTGACCCAATAGAAGCAATATGTTTAGCCTGCTCCACTGAATGATCAAACCATGCACCCTGCCTCAGTGGTCAACATTTATATGCTGCTGGTTAGCAGCCAGGGACATCATTTTCAGTACCTTAAACATGCAGGCTTCATACCAAATTCCAAACACGTACTACATTCTGACTTGATCAAGCATGGCAGTTGGCATGAATACTGCTTCAACAGGCAGCAGTACTATGTATTGAGCTTTTGTCTTTTGTCCACACAGCTGAATGCATTGTTCCAGATGAGCACTAGTTACAGGTCACAGTCACACAGCATCCAGAAATCAGCAATTCTAGCCTCTCAGTTTCAGGCACTCAAACCTGCAGCCATGTAATGGGCACGTCAAACTCAAGGTGACTCGGATCACAATACCGCTAGCATCACACTAGAGGTGAACCGGGTCACACTTTACTGAATGTAATTTCTCATGGAGCCCGGCGTCTTTCTCATGCAAACCTTCCATTTCAGCAACCAATTGTAACCACTCAAACGCGGGTCAACCCAAGTCTGAATTGGGTTTCTTTTCTGAATGTAATTTCTCATGGAGTCCGGCGTTTTTCTGAATGTTTCCTTCACCAACATCACCTTTTCTTTACCACCTAAATAAAAATCTTTACAGGGCACAAAAAGACGCGTACATTCATTGAACCAAGCAAGCACAGTATAATTTGCTCCGCTCCGGACCCTTTTATGCTCTTGTCTTTCTGGAAAATTCTACCCCACTGGGGCATGAACACCCAACACCTCCCCCCAATAGTGCCATATCTCTATCTCACCAAGGACAAAGAACCTTGGCTCCAACTCTAACACAGTACTGGGATCACAGAACTCAGAATCTTGCAGGCCTAAGAGCTGCAAACTAATCTGATGGGGTCCATGGAATTGCACCTCACATATACAGGAGCCCAACAGATGATGCATGTGAAAAAGGAGGTGGCCAATGCCACCTTTTGTGATCCACCGAACCGGACAAGAGAAGGATGTTTTATTTTTCTATCCAAACAAATACCAATCAGGAAGAGGGGTTGGTGTGGTAGTGGTGGTGGTGGTATATAAGATGGAGTAAGACTGACGCTGGTCCAAGTCGCCGTATATACCTGTACGTGGAGAGATGGAATGGAGAAGCAAAGATCCAAGCCGGCCCGTCGCCGTCGCTGTCGATCGCCGGCCGTCGCTGTCCGGCCGGGCAGGGCTCTTGCGAGGATTGCAACAGCGGCCTGGGTCATCTCGATCTCCTCACACTCACATCAGTTGCCTGAAACGCGATCGAGCGAGAGGATGTTGAAATTTCTGGATCAGACAAGGCGGGGACATTGGTGGGGTGCCGGTGACCTTGTCTGGTGAGATGCGCCATCGTTTTCACTTTCACTGCGGTGAGATGAGACGGGTGCGCCTTCGTTGCAGGTACCAAGTACAAAGTTTGTAGCCACAACGCGGTTTCGTCACTTACGATGCAAGCGGCAGCCCGCGAAACCCACCTATAAACTTAATTAAGTGGGTTACCGTAAAAATTTAGCCTATATGTGGGTTTGTGGGCTAGCCCACTTGCATCCCTAGTTATAATTTAAGCATTTCATACATTAGTGAGATTATTACAAAATGAAAATCAGTTTGAGAGAGACATCCCAATGTCAGTGGAACAAACAAAAGTTTCTTTTTTTCCCTTTGTTTTCATAATCTCCTTTAACAAAGGGTCCTGCTGTCTTCCAAACAAAAAAGTTACTACACACGAAGATAATGCGAGACGGGTCATAATTAACAAAGGTGCTTGAGATGGATGGTGTGAGCAATGAAAGAATGGACAAGGCATGGACATTCGGTTTTTATTTCAAAAGGCATGGACATTTGTTGTGGCAATAATAAATGGAGAACCTGGAGACTTCGTTATCCATCGGCATCGGCATGGGCTTCACCAGTAAGGCGATCTCTCGCCCATGTTATTTATTTTGGTGAACCAGGCTAAACTCTAATGGTCTCTCTCTCCCTCCCTCCTCGGTTGGGATGTTTTGGCCACAGAGCTCATTTACACTTATATATCCTTTTTTATAACGGAATCTTTTATTAAACCTCAGTAGAGATACATCAAGTGATACAAATCCAAAAGAGGCAACTTCCGGCCTCTGCCCAACATAAGGCACAGAGACAAAGAGGGAAAGAAGAAGCCTGACACAATCTAGTGACTATCAATTCGTAAACTAGACCGCCATCCATGTGCCTAGAAGAAAATATCCTTGACCATGTGTCAACTGTTTTGAAACCGCTACAATTGTGTATCGTGCAAATACACTTATATATCCCATGCAGTGATGACAAAGGAGGACAGGAGTTGGTGCCTAGCTTGTTTGCATGTGAGAACAAGGATTTCCCTTACACTGTGTTTGGATGTAGATATTGAGCCTTAGGAATTGACATTAGCATTGCATTGCTCCAAATGCCAGTGTTTAGATGGCTTGGAATTGGAATTGGAATTCAACTTCAATGTGAAAGGGTATTCGCTACACCTGCGCCTTCCCACCCTCAATACTGAGCCATGACCCATCCCATCTTCCTCTATGCCGAGGACATGCCCAAGCCCCTCTATGGCGGCTCTCCTCTTCTTCGCTACCACTGGGGCCATGCCTAAGCCCAAGCCCCTCATGAAGGCCACTTCCTCACTACCGTTCCTGAGCCCGAGCCTTTGAGGCCAGCGCCCCGCCTCTCCCTCCTCGTGAGTGCACGTGACATGGGCGGCGGCACGAGCTCATCTTCCCTATGGCCAGCGGCGCGAGCTCCTCTTCCTTCTCCTCGTTGCCGGCGCCGAACTACTCTTCCTCTTCCCCATTGCTGGTGTCGCGTGGTCCTCTTCCTCCCATGGCTGTGGTTGCCCGGGTTTGCCGCCATTTCAATAGTAAGGTTGCTTTGGTATTGAAGCCAATTCAATTCTAGCTCCCCAATGTCTACATCCAAACGGACATGAAACTTATTTTGGTCTACAACATGCATGAAAGACCATGATAAAACTCTCATTTGGTGTGGCCTAGAATAGTGCTCCCTCTGTCCTAAAATAACCAATCTTGCATTTTGAGAGTCAAATAAATCTAAACTTTGAGGAAATATGTACTTAAAATAATGGTAAGGTAACCCGTACATGAGCATCACCATATTGATGTATAACCCGAAACCAAACCCGGACCTCGAACAAGCATGGCGCGCCAACTGGTACCATTTGGCGGTTGGGCACAAGAGACACATGTGTCCTTGTACATGCCTCCTGTTACGTACCATACATGCATAATTCATTCTCCTGGTGTAACGGGCTACCAGCAAAGTGTGGTTGCCTTCGGTATCATAGTACCGGTGCCTTCTCTATCATTTAGAGATATTTAATAATACTTTATTTATTTTATAATTTATAACAATTTTTAAATAAGACAAAGTCAAACATAATGTTTGAAAGAAAAGACCGATCAAAAAAATGTTTGAAAGAAAAAAAACATCCCTCATTGAAACGGAAGGAGTAGCGTGTAATTAGCTGCTCCAATACTATACGAATGTGTTTTGTTTAGTTAGCGTGCGGTTATAAATGGTTACTTATACATCATACTTAAAAAACAACGTAAAGTAAACTCTTTGAATTTGGATAAATGTTACCCAACCTATGCATAAATGTGGAGCAGAGTTGAAAAAATATTGAGTGGAGCAGTTTCAAACATCTCCGAAATGCAAATGAAACTCTGATAAAAATTCCATTTAGTTTGGCCTACAATAGCACTCCCTCTATCCCAAATAACCCATCTCGCATTTTGAGAGTCAAATAATCCAAATTTGAGGAAATATATACTAAAAATATTGATATTTCTGATACCAAATAAGTATCACTAGATTGATAATATCATATATTTTTACAGTAAATTTATTTAAAGATACTAATGTTGATAACTATTTTCTATCACTTTTTTTGCTAAAAAGCAGCCTCCTAAAATCTGTGTTTGGTTTGGACGATAAAGTGATCTTTTGATGTTGCTTCAAGATTCATACATCTCATTTGTTAAATTTTCATCTTAGATATAGCTCACAACTGTTGCTTGAACAAATATTATTTTTCTAACAACTAAAAAATAACAAATTCTTCTATAAATCTAGTTAAATTTAAAATTAAAATTTGTTCAGTCCTCGAAACTCAAGACGAAGACTTGGTTTTTGGGACCGAGGGGGTTAGCCGTACATGAACATCACCTGGTCGATGTAAAACACGAACTAAAGCCGACGACATCAGAGAAGCACGGCGAACCAGGGTAGCATTTGACAGTTGGGCACATGAGACACATGTGTATTTGTTCATGCCTCCTGGTCCGTAGCATAATTCATTCTGTGCCTATCTTGGTGTAACGGGCTACCAGCAAGGTCGTATGGATAGTACCGGACATGAAACTTATTTTGGTCTACAACATGCATGAAAGACCATGATAAAACTCTCATTTGGTGTGGCCTAGAATAGTGCTCCCTCTGTCCTAAAATAACCAATCTTGCATTTTGAGAGTCAAATAAATCTAAACTTTGAGGAAATATGTACTTAAAATAATGGTAAGGTAACCCATACATGAGCATCACCATATTGATGTATAACCCGAAACCAAACCCGGACCTCGAACAAGCATGGCGCGCCAACCGGTACCATTTGGCGGTTGGGCACAAGAGACACATGTGTCCTTGTACATGCCTCCTGTTACGTACCATACATGCATAATTCATTCTCCTGGTGTAACGGGCTACCAGCAAAGTGTGGTTGCCTTCGGTATCATAGTAGTACTACCGGTGCCTTCTCTATCATTTAGAGATATTTAATAATACTTTATTTATTTTATAATTTATAACAATTTTTTAAATAAGACAAAGTCAAACATAATGTTTGAAAGAAAAAGACCGATCAAAAAAATGTTTGAAAGAAAAAAAAAACATCCCTCATTGAAACGGAAGGAGTAGCGTGTAATTAGCTGCTCCAATACTATACGAATGTGTTTTGTTTAGTTAGCGTGCGGTTATAAATGGTTACTCATACATCATACTTAAAAAAACAACATAAAGTAACTCTTTGAATTCGGATAAATGTTACCAACCTATGCCATAAATGTGGGGCAGAGTTGAAAAACATTGAGCGGAGCAGTTCGAACATCTCGATAAAACTGCTGTTTAGTTCGGCCTAGAATAGCACTCTCTCTATCCCAAAATAACCCCATATCGCATTTTGAGGAAATATATACTAAGAAATTGATATTTGTGATACCAAATAAGCATCATTAGATTGATAATATTCATATATTTTTACAGTAAATTTATTTAAAGATACTAATGTTGATAACCATTTTATATCACTTTTTTTGCTAAAAAAGCAGGCTCCTAAAATCTATCTTTGGTTTAGGCGATAACGTGATCTTTTGATGTTGCTTCAAGATTCATACATCTCATTTGTTACATTTTCATCTTATGGCTCACAACTGTTGCTTGAACAAATATTATTTTTCAGACAACTAAAAAAATAGCAAATTCTTATATAAATCTAGTTAAAGACTTGTTTTGGGGAACGAGGGAGTGAGCCGTACATGAACATCAAAAGCATTTAGCCGAAGCTCCACCGTTTTAGCCGGTGCTTGTGTCATTGCCCTCTCTCTCGGCGTTGTAATTTAAGTCTCTCATTTCGCTTAATGCAGTGCGGGTAAGAGCCCGCTTTCGAAAAAAAGCCATGAACATCACCTGGTCAGTGTAAAACACGAAGCAAAGCCGACGACATGAGACAAGCACGGCGAACAAGGGTAGCATCTGGCAGTTGTAGTGGGCACATGAGACACACGTGTCTTTGTTCATGCCTCCTGTGGTACGTACCATACATGAAATGCATAATTCATTCTGTGCCGACCTTGGTGTAACGGGCTACCAGCAAGATCGTATGTTATGTGTCTTTGCACAAAACATAATTGCGTAGCGTGTAATTAGAATTAGAATGAGGTGCTCCTGTATCAGTATGAGTGTGTCCGTGTGTTTTGTTTTCTCTATCATGATGATATGACGATGATGCTGATAAAGCAGTGAAAGTGATGTCCCACTGGAAAAACGTCCTGCTCCGGCTACCTCCTCCGACTCTTCTCCCTCCGGCCGTTGGAGGACAAAGCATCGCCACCCACCAGCTTCCATCGTCTTTCTCCATCCTCCATCCCCAATCCATCCATCTCGACAGCTCCGCGGAAACCGTCATCTTCTTGGTTGCTCGGTGCTGGTGCTCTGTTCGGCTCTTCATCTGTTTCTGCAGCAGCAGCTCGTGCTGCTCTTGCTTCGGCGGATTGCCTCTGTTGGTTCTTGTGGATCTCCGAAGAGAAGAGACGAGTCCCAGGATCGGAAGAGGGCATAAGGGTTGTTGCTTCCCTTTCCCATGGGGAACTGCTTGGAGGGCAGCACCTACGTCAACAAGGTCTCCTCCACTGCAAAGCCAGGTGAGTGAGTCAGTTCCTCTGCTGTTCTTGGAACTCTGTTTCGGTTTTCCAGGCAACCCAAATCCTGAACCAGAGGCCGGACTACAAACAAGAAGCTTGTTTAGTCTCAAATGAATCCATCAGTAAAACAAGTTGATTACGAGCAAGAATCTACTAATTAATTGGAATCCCTAATAATTATAGCCGGATTTTTTTTAATCTCCCCTTCTGACGACGTTCTTGGTTTGGCGCTTCAATTTCCTGTCTGTGGGATTTGATCGGGCAGAGAGTCCTCCCATTCCCAAGGTCCAGAACCCGTCGGAAGTGGACCGGAGCGACGACCAGAAGCTGCCGTCGACCCCGTTGGAGGTGGAGGCGCTGCGGCGAGGCGCGTCGGCGGCGGCGCGGAACCCGCTGGTGGCCTTCTCCTTCTCCGAGCTCAGGAAGGTGGCCAGCGACTTCCGCAAGGAGGCGCTCATCGGCGGCGGCGGGTTCGGGCGCGTCTACAAGGGCTCCTTCTTGCTGGCCGGGTCCGACCTTCCCGTGGCCATCAAGGTGCACGACGGCGACAACAGCTTCCAGGGCCACCGGGAGTGGCTGGCGGAGGTGATCTTCCTGGGCCAGCTCTCCCACCCCAACCTGGTGAAGCTGGTGGGCTACTGCTGCGAGGACCAGCACCGCGTGCTGGTGTACGAGTACATGTCCCTGGGCAGCGTGGAGTCGCACCTCTTCTCCCGGACGTCGCCGCCGCTGCCATGGGCGACGCGGATGAAGATCGCGCTGGGCGCCGCGCGAGGGCTCGCGTTCCTCCACGACGCGGAGCCGCGCCCCGTCATCTACCGCGACTTCAAGACCTCCAACATCCTCCTCGACGCCGACTTCAACGCCAAGCTCTCCGACTTCGGGCTCGCCAAGGACGGGCCCGTCGGCGAGCAGTCGCACGTGTCCACGCGCGTCATGGGGCACCTACGGCTACGCCGCGCCCGAGTACATGATGACGGGACACCTCACGGCGTCCAGCGACGTCTACAGCTACGGCGTCGTCCTGCTGGAGCTGCTCACGGGCCGCCGGTCGCTGGACCGGTCGCGACCGCCGAGGAGCAGGCGCTCACCGACTGGGCGCTCCCGGCGCTGCCGCACAAGAAGCGCGTGCAGGGCATCGTCGACCCAAGGCTGCAGGCCAACGGCGGATGCGACGACCCGCCGCCCGCCAGGGCCGTGCAGAAGACGGCCATGCTCGCGTACCACTGCCTCAACCGCAACCCCAAGGCGCGGCCGCTCATGCGCGACGTCGTCGCGTCGCTGGAGCCGCTCCAGCAGCCGCCCGAGGACCCAGCAGACGCCCACGCCGCCGCCGCCGTGTTGTGAGTCTTACTGTTCTGTTGTTGAGATCGACATCGGAGCGAGCGGGGAGATCTGCCAATGCAATGCAAGGTGCTGGCCGGCAGGCCGGATGAACAAGTGCGCGGAGCAGGAACGCCGGCCGGCTGGCCGGGGCTGTCCTTGTCCTGCCCGGCTGTCCGTTCCGTGGAACGAAAACGAACCAGGCAAGGTGGATGATGTGACTGATACAAGTGTGGATGTGTATCATATGGTCGGTAGTACAGTAGTAGCTTAGGAGCGCTTGATGGGCACAGACGATACATGCATAATTGCTTCTCCATTGTTTTGATGCTAGTTATTGACGCGACCGGTTCCGGTTCCGGCCGGCCGGCTGTGCTCAACAAGAACAACTAGGTAGCGCTGCTGGTACACCAAGTCACCAACACCGAGACCATTGTACGCATGCAAATCATGAGCTTTTGCATTACAGTTCCCTCAAACTTAGACCTGTTTATGCATATAGAGGTCAGCGGTCGGCGCCACAAGCTATGGTGCCAAGGGGTCCGGAACATGCCTCGGCGTCACAGGCCATGGCGCCAACCATGGAGCTCAACACCAAACATCTTGAGCGCGCTGAGCTGAGCTCGGTGCCATCTCTTATGGAGCCAAGCTAGTGGGCTTGGCCAAGCCGCACCGAAGCAGCGCGGCCCACGCGCCTAAGCAAGCCAGGCGCCCGAGCGGCCGCGGCCCAGCAACAATGCAGCCCAGCTCGCCAAGGGCAGCAACGGGCCCGGCAAGCTAGCACCAGCGGCAGGCAGCGTGCGCAGGTAGAGCAGGCCCAGCAGCGCTGAGAGCAGCAGCAGGCAGCCCAAACTTCTTCCTCCTTTTATTTCCAATTGAATCCCAATAGCTATCTCTTCAATTTCTCTTCCAAGAAATCAACAAACCTCAATCCAAAAGATATGCTATCGCATTCCAAATTATGTCAAACCTCATTGGCACAAATGATAGAATTTCCCGGGCCTTTTTCAAGAAATTTCTCGTCAAAGAAACCATGTCAAGAACCTGAATGCAAACATAATTTGAAATTCAAATTAGTGGCACTAGGTGAGTAAAGCGATTGAAGTTTCCCCTCTTTATAGTGCGGTTATCAAATCTAAATACGGTAATAACCTTCTCTACTCACATATGACCGGAGAAATGAAATACCTATAGGTCATACCTTTGCTGCGCATTTTCATTTCGCTCATTCTCGTCCATGTGTCGATGCAACATATGCATCAACAAACTCAAGAATGATATGATCCATTTCATATCATCACATGACCCTATTGGTGCATCGATAAGCGTCAGTCCGTCAGCACCAAGTCTTGCCCAAGCTTCACCCGGGGTCCATCACTTCAAAGCCTTGACTTGCCCTTCACACTTGCAACCGATCCATCAAGCCAAGCCTCATCTTGATCTTCTCCACCTTAGTCATATGACTCCATGTCATGTCTCATATGCAATAAGCTCCATCATTTCATCATCACATGTGAACTCATGGAAATTGTTAGTATAAACCCTATCTGCTTGTGTTCTTATTATATTTAAATCATTTCTCTTGTTTATTTATCCTTAAAAGTTGGTGTTCTCCACAGTCAACACTATGTTTCTAGACTCAGGCATTAGCAAACTCAGCATGGATAATTTTTCAAATGTTGGAGAAACCACGCCCGTTAGGTTGAATCCGAATCCGGATAGGTCAATGGCTACGATAACAAGATTTTTGCATCTGACTCCAACCTATGGGTCATTTCTAACCATGGGCGTCATTTCTAATCATGTGCCTCATTTCCTAACCATGTTTGAGGTAGTGAAATTAGGAATCCAAAACCCAACAGCAAGGTCAAGCAAATTGGAGGGGGATCGTGCCCCCTAGCCATGGACACTCAAACCCATAAAAAATAAGTAAAACTATGATTGATACTGAAATGGATTAATTAGAACCGGGATTGATACTGAGATGGATTGATGTGGGATTGAGACCGAAAAACCAAATATGACCATATGTGGAGCCTTGTAATTGGTCGTGTTTTGATGTGGGTCCTGTGTTGCATGTCCACTTTTGGCATTGGAGCGGCTCATCCATATATGCAAAGATTCTAGGCTCATTCCCTCGGCTCCGTTCCCTGGGATTTTTTTAAATTTTAGCCATTTTTCAAAACAAATTTCAAATGTATCCCCAGTTTGAAACAATTTACGCAAAGGTATCCCTTTTTTCGCGCCCAAATGCGTTGGCGTGACATTTACACATGTCGCGCCGATTCATGCGGCGCGGCGCTCCCGCGCCACGCCGCGGCACGGCGTTGACCGTTCTTTGGCGTGTCCTGCGGTGGGTCCCCACACGGTCGCGCCCTACGCATGCGGCGCGAAAGCCTACCGCGCCCGATTATTCGGCCGACAGGCCCGTTAGGGTTTCCGTCTAGGCCTCGTCGAAAGCACATGGGCCCCGCCGCGTCGCGCCAAAGGTTACGGCGCGACGTGTCGAGTTAAATGCCTCCACCAACTTTTCCTTTCTCCCTCTCTTCTCCCACTTTCTCCATTCCGGCGGGCGAGGGTCGATCTTTGCAAGGGAATGTTCCCTTCACCTTTGTCCTCCTCTCCATGATTTCCATTTGGTTTTTGTGTGAAGCTTGTTTATGCTTGTGTTATGCTAATTGGAA
This sequence comes from Hyparrhenia diplandra, assembly GCA_015847255.1. NCBI lineage: Eukaryota > Viridiplantae > Streptophyta > Magnoliopsida > Poales > Poaceae > Hyparrhenia > Hyparrhenia diplandra. The sequence goes on along the minus strand of JADLZK010011263.1, from coordinate 172,191 downwards.
CTCATTTGTGGTTGATTTGCTTTGGTAATCTTCTATTGCTTAGATGTAATTGTCCTCTCAAATCCCGATCCCTAATTCAATTTATATTGGTCATGGCAAATAGGAAATCTTGTTTGTGATGTTTATTTGTTCTTGTGCTATGTGGTAAAAACTTCTTTGTTAGGAATGATGCGGTCGCTTGCAATTGTCCTCTCAAATCCCAAACCCTATTTGAATTATTAGCTCCACACGGCAAATTGGAGATCTTGTTTGGTACTACGTAGATGACTTCATTATCTATTGAAGATGTGTTCATGTTTTGTGTTTTTGCTTAGGGTTTATGAATAGGGTTTGAATATTTAAGCATGTTTTATGGTTCTATTATGATTTGTTACCATGTAAGGAATATGTTATTTGTTGGTTTCAAACAGTTGTTGTCATAGTTGTTTATTGTATTTTGATTTCTTAAGAAATTGTATGAACATTAATTTGATTGAAATAATTTGATACTAATATTGTTTAGAAGATACCCATCCATGGTTTGTTGTTTGTGTTTGCACATATGTTTCGCACAAAGGTGACATTGTTATCTTTTTGCTAGGTGTCATGGACCCGTCCCTGTTCGTGCACCATCCGGAGGACCATGATGGGAAGGGTCCATTCCCAAAGACTGTGCCGACGCCGCATTGTCACTGTCGGTGGCCGGCAAATGTGAAGCAGTCCAGGCATCCTTTGTCCGCCGGGCGTGCTTTTTTCTGTTGCCAGCTACGGCGTGGTCCTCTGACAGACAGATGGGGAGACGGATGCAATTTCTATCAGTGGATCGATGGTCAAGAATGTGTGGATCATTCCATCATGTTGTTTCCTTATGACCCTTGGAAGACCGTTCCGCTTGATCAGTTTAAACGGTGGGTGCCTCCGCCTTCGAACCCACCTGAAATGACAGAAGCGGAGAAGGTTGATGCTGCCTTTGCACCGTCTAGAGAATCCTCCTACATGCCATTGTGGGGAGAAGGCGTTCCTCAAGTTCCGAGCCGACCGGGATTTGTTCACCCCTTTCTATCGTTGTGGTCGTGAGATTTGGTAAGTGGTGCTTGCGATGCATGTTCTTTGTGAACTCATTTGTGTTGTGCATAATGTAACCTTGCACCTCATATGTTGTCTATTTTAGAGAGGTTTTCCAGCTTGTGACTTTGAGGAGTATAACTATGGACCAAAACCTGCGTGGCCTAACGAGAGGTTGCAAGAAGAGTATTCCAATGGACGCATGCCATGGCCATGCCTTGGTCTTCCGGATAAGAAGTGCAAGTCGCGGCATCAAGGCCCGTGAAGGAGTTGTTCCCTCCGAGTTTGGGATTGGTTACTCTTGTGGCAATGCTTATGGTGGGCGGATGAGTTCTTTGTGAGTATAACGAACTTGTGTCTTGCATGGCTACTTTATCTTACTTTGGCAATGCATAACTTTGGTAATGTTTGTTTATGTTTCACTCAGTTTGGAAAGACTTGTGATTGGGAGGATTTCCCAGCGGCGGTGAGGTTATGGCCAATATGTTTACGCCCAAGTTCAAGTCCCCCTTGGAGAGGAAAAGGATGATTGCGAGGAGGCAAAAGGCGAAGAGAGAAGTTAGCCCAAAGGCCGGTGTTGCAAGACTGCGGGTAACACCCGGATGAAGCTCGGTAAAGACTACTTGTAAAGCTAAAGGAAAGGACATAAGTCCTTACCATCTCCGGTTTATGGGCGACGAGCTCCTTGATATTGGCGGAAAACAAGGCACACTACGACCGCCTCGAAGCGGAGGAAAGGAGGGAGCATCGTGAGCGTATGGAGCGGGTTCTCGAACTTGAAGGTCAACGGCGACGGGCTTTGATACGAGATTTGTGAGCATTTCTTGTTCTTCGAAAACTTGTTTTCACATTTCGCTATTTATTAAGGTCGTTGGAATGTTGACATGTTTGTTTCTCATAGTTCCTTCGCCACCACAAGAGGGCGAGGGTAACGAGGACGATGGCAAAGAGGTGCATGATCGGGACAAGGGTAACGAGGGGCGAGGCCAAGGGCGTGGGCGACCACGACAAGGAGAACGCCCATGAGAATGTTTGGAATGATCTCGACTACGAGGATTGGAATCGGACTGCAGGGAGGACGATGATGATTTTAGGCGGCCTTGACTTAGCTATGAGGAAGGCATTAGTGGCCGTGACTTAGCAATGCTTTTGTTCGAACCACGCGAAGTGTATGATGCATGGACCCTAGAATTGTCGGTGACCCACTTATGTAACTCATTGTAGTGACTCTTCTTTATGATTTGAACTATTGTGATGCATGCGAAGTAAAGTAATGGCTATGTGTTGGCATTTCAATGTTTGTACATCGTTTTGTTCATCGTACTCAACCACGAACAACACTTCCTACGCCGATGAGAATAAAAGACCAACACCGTACATAATTGTTGATACATGACATGGTTCAATACAACAACTAGAGATACATGGTTCAATACAACTAAAGATACATGGTTCAATACAACAACAAGAGATACACCTACTAGAGAGCATAGTTTCATTACATGGTTCATTACAAATAGATTAGACATTGTTCCATACATATGGCAACAAATGAACGTTGCACTTCACAAATCCTCGTCCGTGCCCCAATCCTATGCATATTAGTCGTCCGTGCCCCAATCCTCTCAGATCTTAGTCTTGCGTGTCCCGTCCTCCGGATATTCGTAGCTTTGGAGTCGTGACAAGAGCACGAAATGTAGCCATCATATGGTAAGGATTCGTCCGTGTCCAATCCTCCATTGCATCTTAAAAACTTGGGCTAGTAGAAGACCCCGAAACATAGGCATCACACTCTTTGTTGTACTTTGCATCAACCTCATCTGCTAGCTTCGAAGCCTCCTCCCGAGAATTGATCCTCGCGCCCTCTCCTCGCAAATGTGCCAAGTCCGGCACAATGTCCTCGTGCACGGATGCACAACGGAACAAAGTCGAGGGCATGTAGTACCCGATTAAAGACGGTTTTAACACTTGGGGCACGCCGGCAAATGCCGCCGCATCGCACCGTGTCTGCCGGGGCCTCTTGTGGCACCGTTGGAGCATTGTCGGCCTCCATGTTAGGCCTAACATGTTCGGTGTCCTCCTGCACGTGAGGCACTGTAGGTCCTCGCTGCCGTCCTTCTTGTTGGGCTTTCAAGTCGGCCCTCGGCTAAGGCAATGAGCTCATCCAACCGTGAGGTGTCGTCGTAACCCTCATCATTTTCACTCTGCATCTGAGCCTTGGCCCACTCGGCCTTGGCATGGCGCGCATGCTCCGGCTTCCTCTCTCTCTCTTCCCTCCCGAACTTGAGCTCTCCTCCTTTCCTCTTCCTCCCTGCGCGCCTTCTGAGCCGCCGCTTGCTTCATATCCTCCTCGGACCTCCTTTGAAACCATGCAATCCACTCCTTGTGCCCTTCCAAGAATTTCTTGTGTTCCTCACTGACCTCAAGGTCGATCCACTGCACAAAATCACAGAGTGGAGGTGGGGTCTGGAAGACAAACAATTGTCAGCAAGCTAATACATACTCATCAAACAAAGGAACCAAAACGAATATACGCACCATGAAACTGCGGCGTTGTTTCGGGCCTGGCTCCCATTGATAATTGCGACACATCCAATACTTGCGCATGTAGGTTTCCTCATCATCTTCATCCCATTCAACTTTGCATGGATCACCACACCAACACTTGGGCACCGGTACACCTGGCGGGAGAGGCTTATGGACATAGGGATCCGGCAGCCTCAAGTAAGGATTGAAGGCCTTCTTTTTACCACGCCTCGGCATGCGACAAGTGTAGCTACGAAACAATCGAACGTCCAAAGGAGGGACTAATTATTTGTAAGTAATCACACAATTGTCTTTCTTTTCTTATAAATCACACCAACCTCTATCGTAATGGTAACTTGCATTTATAAGAAATAGACACCATTCTCATTTAACACCAAATAAACTAATGGAGATTCCAATTAACAACTAAACCCTAAACCACTTCCAAATAGTATGAATTGAATGAAGAAAAACAAATCCAAAACACTTACATAATCCACAACGAGGAGGGGGCTTGAGCAGCCTTGAAGAGTTTGGGGGAGGATGAGAGGGGCTTGGGAGGGAGGAGGAGCCTTGGGTGGAGGAGGAGGGGGGGCTATGGGTGGTGGGGGAGGAGGAGGGGGGGCTATGGGGGTGGGGGTACTTGGGGGGGAGGAGGAGGGGTTTGGGGGCTTTGGAGGTGGGTTGGGGGGCTTTGGAGGCGGGTTCAATGGTGGTGGAGGCGCACCTTTGCGAGGGAAAGAGAGAGAGGGGGGAGAAGACCGTGTCGGAGGAGGAAGAAGGTGTTTTTATTACGCACGCGTCGCGCCGTACATGGAGGCGCGGCGTCCATGTCGCGCCGACTCAAAAAGGCGCGACGCGACGTGTCGTACTCCCGTTGGATACGAATCGCACTCGCCGCCCGAAAGATAGGCGCGAGCCGTCGCGCCAAACACCCCGAGGTTACCGCTTTTCGCCGGGGTGGGGCTCTTGGCCACGCCGCGCTAGTCATGGTGGCGCGACATGCTCGCGCCAGGTATTTAGGCGCGACGGCCGACAAACCGGGGCCCGATTGTCGACTTGTCGCGCCACGCGGCCGGCGTGATTCAAGGGGACACGTGGCGCAACATGTCGGACTTCGTCGCGCCGGAAGGTTTGGCGTGACCCGCCGCGCCAATTACCCCGACGTCCACGCGCCGCCGGGGAGGGCCTCTTTGCCACGCCGCGCCTATGTTTTGGCGCGAGCCGCCGCGCCAACATATCAGGCGGACGGTCGGACACGCGTGGTGTTGCTGTGTGTGCCGACACGAGTGGTTGTCGCTACGGGAGAGTAGGCGCGACGCTATCGCGTGCAAATGGTCGTCGCGCCTACTTGTTTGGCGCGACGTTTTTAAAAAAATTTTACAAAGCACATAGCACATCACAAATAAACACAGATTCATACCACAAAATATCACAGATTTCATAGATAACATCATCTCATCATATACCACAAAAGATCACATAATTCATACATAACAACATCATACCAATTTGGTCCACATATAGCAAATCCATATCACAATTCACCATAGAGTCTACAGCCATAGTTCACACATAGGTCACCAAAGTGTCGTGAGCATAATTTACATAGTTCACCCAAGTTTGAAGACCACAACTCACATAGTTCGGACATAGTTCAAACATAGTCGATACATTCACAAACATAATAGCCATAGTTCACACATAGTTCGGACCACAACTCATCATTCCCCAACGTTGCTTCTTGTTTGCCAAACACTCACCTTCTCACGGCGGGGAAAAAAATTTGAGGCCGACGGCGTTGGCGACAGTGCCGTGTTGCTAGTATATTTGGAGTCCCCACGTCGGAGCGGTCTTTACCTTTGCGCTTTCCCCGCCCACGCCGCCCGGAGGTGACCTTTGAGATGCACCCTACAAAACTCAAATTTCGGATATGGTCCAAATGTTAATACAAGGTGACAACTATTTCAACAAAGATAGAAGTTGAACTCGTGTGTTTGGCTCACGCGAGGAGCATCATACGATTCAGAAGAACCAATGACCTCCCGCTCAAAGTCCGGATCCTCGCTGTCGTCGTCGGTGTCATCACCGCTTCCCTACCGGGCTTGTGTCCCCGAGGGGTCCGTGCAATCGCTTTTCCTGGTACTCCGTCTTGTACCGGGAGGCCACCGGTGACTCCCGCACCGGCTGTTCCTGTTCCTCACTTTCAGCTCTCCTCGCCGGAGGCCTCTCCTTGCTTTCTTGCCGGCACTTCGTCATCCTCACCTCTAAAGTAGCTCAACTTGCGGCCGAGGCGGCGGCAGAATTTCTTCACTTTTGCAGTCATTTATTTGGCGAGTTAGGACATACAAACACATGCGTCTAACTGGAATTATATTGAGTCGGGCGTCATACCTGCCGCAAATTCTACAAGCTCACTACCTTCTTGCCCCAGGCGCCCAATGTACGCTCCGGCTTCATTCGAAAGGTGGGCTAGCTGCGTGGTCTGTGTACAGGAGCAAGGTTAAAACTTGAATGCGATGCTAAACCCTGAAGAAATGTACGCTCCAGCTCAAAATGCATGCTTACCGTGTAGTTGATGAGAGGTGCTCTCGCGGGCTGCCGGCCTCCCCTCGTTGCCGTGTCGTAGGGGTCTTCTTGATCGCTCTCTCCATAGAAGACTGGAGTCACCGAGTGTGGAGTGTGAAGACGCACTCTAGTCACCTTGAAAAGGTACACGAGGTACTGATGGTACTCTTGGGCCACCGATCGAGGCCCACTATCAGGCCACACCCTCTCGGCGTTCATCCACTGCTGCACATAAGCCTCATGGGTGTCGAGCCAATTTCCTCCAGCACCAAACCTCTTCTGCCTTGAAATACTGAAACATTCATCGTTAGTTTTGACTAGATAAGTAAAAATACGCCAACGAAGGAAGTTAAATCTGAAATGACTTACTCGTGCAACGCTGAGGACGTCCCGCCTTCATGTATTGGGTATTCCTGCCTCCGCCCGAACTGCTTCATGACCCTCATAGGAATGTGGTGCTCCACAATGTAGTATAGGATCATTGGAGCATTGCATCTCCAGCGCAGCTTCTCTTCATCACTCCGTGCGGGAACATTCAAGTCCCGTACATCGCGTCGTTCATATGGAGTCCACTCAACCTAAAGTTTGAGAGAATTAGACAAATGCATCGGCGATCTTAAAGTACATCACAATATGTATAGCAACATGACTAACCTGTGCCCAAGTCAACAAGTCCAGATCGTTGGAGTACCGACTGTACCTCATCTCTGAATCGCCCTTCACCATCTTGTTTTTGTGCCACAAATACAACAATGGGGCCCGATACTCCGCATATGGCCATGCCTGCAAAAAAATTCCAGCGACCCGTATAAGAACTAGAATATTAGATAGTGCAACTAAGATCAGAACATAAAAAAAACATGGATGAGTAACGTCACGGGAACCGCCTCTCAGTAGTCCCTTCCAAAGGGTATGCGCTCCCAAATCCATATCTGCAGGAGGTAGACGCATCCACCCAAGTTTGAGGAATCTTTCATCCTCCTACAGGAGTCACACAGCTGTCGATACAGCCATGCGAGTGTGGCGGAGCCCCAGCTGTACCGGGCGATGTCCTCCCAATCCTGCTGCAAGATTGGGAGCACCATCCAGGACAAGGTGTTCCCAGAAGCGTCGGGTAGCAGGAAAAGACCAATCAGGTGCCACAACCACACCTTCGCATGCCTCTGCACCTCTTCCTCGGCGGCGTCTGTAGGGCAAGTATTGAAGTGCAGCTTCGCCCAACCAGACGACACACCTGAAGTCTTGTGCTCCCTCTGTCCCTGTGGAGGCGTGGGAGGGTAATGTCCGGTGAACTGGAACACCAACTCCTTCCAGTTGGCACTGTCGATGGCACCTGACACTGGTAGACCGTTGACTTTGAGGTCCAAGATGTAGCTCACATCTTCTAGGGTGACTGTCATCTCTCCACACGACAGGTGGAAGGAATGCGTCTCCGGACGCCATCTGTCCACAGCGATCACCACCCCCGTCCATCTCTCGGGAGCCCCGCCAAAATGGCTCGAGCAAGGCCCAAGAAGCCCGCCGAGCCGGGTAAATGCGTACCGCTCGTCCCCAACGCAGGGGGCTTGTGAGCTCGGGGACGCAGCGGCTTCAGTTTCTGAAAAAAATAAAACATTTGTAACGATTAGAGATGATAAACGATGGACACAATATAAATATTTTTGCAACAATGAATATGGGAATCACTTGCCTGGCCCAAGTCCACCGCCATGTGTGCTCGGTGGTCCTTGTCATAGCAAAGGTTTGAAGAAGGAACGGGGCTCCTCCCGCGCCATCCCGAGAAGGCCAAAAAACACAAGATTAGACATATGACATGAATAAAAATAATGTCAACAACAAAGCATTAGGAAATTAATATATCACAACGTGAAGAGACTAAGACAACACCAAAACTAAAAACACCCTAGTACCTGAACACTATCGTGAGTGGCTGCAGTGTGACCGGTCCTGTGACATTTAGAGCACCGGACCGGAGCCATGGCCTCATCAAAATCTCCATAGCCATACATATCGAGACCATAGCCATTCGAATCATACACACACATCCGGGCCATCGGCATTGCAATCGTCCATAATTCCTTGAAGGCGTTTTCTCTTCCTTCTCCCAACCTTTTTCTTTTCTTGATCAGGGTCGGGTACATAATCCAATCCGTTGTATGGAGGCCACTGTGAAGGATCTAAGTACGGCTCAAGTCGGATTCCCACACTTTTAGGGTGTTTGATTTGAGATAGAATGGAGACATGAAAAACTGATCTTCATGGTCCAAACCCCTCATCTTACAGGCCGTGATGACGTGTGAGCAAGGCACATGAAGTAGCTGCGGAATGCAACAAGAACACTCCGGTTTCTGGAGGTCCACCCTATAATTTTTGCCACCGTACTTCTCACCGCCCGGATTGGTTCCTCCCGCTGACATTATGTTGTACACTAGCCTTGAAGGTCCGTAGGCAACACCAACCTGATTGGAACCTATGGCCTCCGCAATTTGCAGGTGTCTCCTACCGGCACGGCCCCATTTTTCTGTAGAAGCCTTGGCAATGTTCCAACGTTTAACAAAGTATTCGTTGCACTTCTTGAACGAGTACTCCACAATACCGGAGACAGGTACTGCACGGATTCCCTTGAACACTTTGTTAAACGATTCCGATGAATTGGTGGTCATCACGCCATACCTAAGGCCACCATCATCAAATGCGAGAGCCCACTTGTCCACATTACTCATCTGGGCCACAAGCCAAGTCCTCGCAGGAGTGTTTAGGACCTTGTTCAACTCGCAAGCTTCTCTTTAAACCTCTCCTTCGGCGACAACAACACCGACCTTCAACTTCGGGCGACCTCCTTCTTCCTCTCGTCGCCGCCAAATGTTGGCGGCAAAGTGTCGCATGCACCATCGATGCTCAAGAGGGGAAGCCCATCTATCTCCTCTCTAGCGACCCAATAGCAATCCATTGTGCCGATCGATATCATGCAAATCCTACGGGACGTCGACGGATCACATCTCTTCTTACAAGCTTCATGAACCAAGACCAGCTCAAAGTGTTCTCGCTCTCGGCCAAAGCAAACGCTAAAGGCACAAAAGTCGGTTCTCCTGATCCACACCGACCGCCATCATCGAACACCTTTGTACTTCCCCGTAAGGAATGTTGCATCAACAAGCACTACAGGCCGACAATGCTTGAATGCCTCGGCCGACCGGGAAAACACCAAAACAATCTGCAATGCAGAACATGTTTAGGCACGCCGTCCGTGTCATGCACTATCCGGCCAAACAAGAGGATACCACCTAAGCCCCGGATTGTAGTGTTTCATGGTCTGTAAGGATCCTAGGAGCTTGGTTGTATGCCTCCTTCCAATCACCCCACAACAGCTCTATAGCATGCTGCTTTGCTCGCCATGCCTTCATGTAGCTCACTCGATATCCGGTCCACCCCCAAATGCTCTCGATCAGGGAGGGAACAGATATATCGCTATCGGCCTTAACAAGGCCGACAAGACGACGACTTCGGATAACGGGCGTGTTCTCGTGGCGTGAACCCCCTTAGGCTTAGAAGACCGACACGTGTGAGGTTGCTTCACATTCAGAATCCTCCAAGTCTTGTTTGGCGCCTTCCTCCCCAAACTCCCCAACCACATTTCTTCTTGCAAAGCACCGTATGTACCGCTTCTCATGGTCGCAGATGATCAACACAAGAGGGGGCCTATGATACCTAACGGCGTAGTCCGCAAGAAAAAAACTTGAGATGATCCAATGTGTCAAAGACCATCCCCTTCTTAATCTCCATCTCCTCGCTCTCAGTCCCCTCATCGTCCAACAACGACAGACCGGTGTCACACACCGCTTCATCAACCATACTAATGTCCATGAAGTTGGGTACGGAGGGTACCTCAACATGGACCTCCCTCAACTGACTTAGCTCCACATCAGTGTACTCCATTCTAAATGACCCGTCAGGTGGATGCAATATCCCCCTATACTCATCGCTTTCATCCTCCGTACTAGGCTCCGACCTATACTGCCCCTCTATCACCTCCTCGGAGTCTGCTTTCACTAAAACTGAGCTCATCTCTGTACTCTCCTTCGTCCTCTGATCCTACAAACATGTCGTCCATACCACCAATCTCCTCCTCATCGCACTCTTCCATACCTACCATCACTTTGCACTATCATTGTATCTAACAACAAATAGGTTGCACCTCTTCCTCCCGAGTCAAGTGCTCTACGGGCTCCTCATCCACGTTCTCAACCGCAGGCACACAACAACAGGGTTCATCACCTTCTCCACAACAACTTCCAAGCAAATCGAACACTACTACCCTTCACAACATCCACAAAGTTCATCCAATCATCTTCACATGACAAAGGCATCAGTGCATAGTGTGCTCGTTCCTTCCCACATCCAAATCGACCAATCAAGCTACACGGCCATCCATACTTCCGACGACTATGGCCGACCAAATCATCAAAGCTAGGAGGTCTACCAAAAAATGAACTTGTTCATGCATGTTCTCAAACTTGCCATCCTCTCTAACTTTGCCACCAATATAAAACCGCACTAAACGGTCCATCTACAAAGTATTCGGAAATAAAAACTATAAGTAAAACAACCATATTGCCAATATATATTACAAACAAACTCAACAACATGAATTTATGTAGTTCTAATCTACGTCAAATCCACATTCTATCAATTAACGATTCAATCAAGAAATAATATCCTAAGTCCAATCCAACAACAACCTCCATGCTTCCTCTTTTTGGGATGGATAAAAGAATGAATTTAATAGTTATTAGTATTATCTAAAAAAATTGCCTTAACTACTTAGTATTATCCACTTAGCTATACTTGTAAACAAGAATGCATTAATTAGTTATATAACTACAAAACAATGCATTAATTAGTTAGTAATATTATCCAAAAAAAAAGATAATACATTGGCGAAGCTAATCAATTCAATCCTCATTTGAACTTGGCCAAAATAATATCCTAGCTCAAATCCAAAAACAACCTCCATGCATCCAACAACTACATTTGTGTAAATTCTATTCAAGGTGAAATCGACAAAGAAAAAATAATATCCTATAACGATTCCACGTACCACATTGCATCAATAAACAGGCCAAACACTTATAATTTCACATTGGAAAATAGGAATAATATCAAACCCTAAACCTCCATGCATGCATCAATGAACTACTTTCATGCAACTCGTTCTCTATGCCAAATCCACGACCAAATCGAATCCTAAACCGATTCTACGAACCACATTGTACCAATTCACGCTTCAATCACGAACAATTTCATGATTATCAAAACAATACCATGACAAAAGAGGAGAAGTAGGAGAAAAATGGAGTAATACCTCAACCGGTTTTTGGAGAGGACTTGAGCGGGGGTGGGGAGACGAGAAGGCGCCGGTGAGGGGCGGCGCCGCCGCCGAGGTGGCCGCCGCCAAGGGCCGGTCGTCGGCGGGAGGAAGGCTTGGGCCCCAGCCTCCGGCCGCCCGCTCCCTGGGCCTCCTCCCGCGCACGGGGGTGGGAGGTCGAGGGCCGGCGAGGGGAGATCCAGGAGGGGCGAGGGAGGCGGGGGCGGCACGGCGGCGCCCGGAGCGGAGGCGGTGGGAGGCGGCGGTCTCGGGCGGGGAGAAGGAGAGAGGAGAAAGAATAGAGAGAGAGAGAGAGAAAGAACCAGCCCGACCTAACCTATTCGGTGCGTCGCGCCAAATTAGCCGGGCGCGACATGGTGGGCCCACGCGGTTTCGACGAGGCCCAAACCTAAACCCTAACGGGCCCGTCGCGCCTTCTCAACAAGCGCGACCGGCACGCCACGCCGCATCTTGCAGCGCGACGTGGGGACCCACCGCCGGCCACGCCAAACCGGCCAACGGCGCCGAGCCGCTGGCAGGATACGCCGCGCCACATGCATCGGCGCGACATGTGTAAATGTCACGCCGACTCATTTGGCGCGACAAAAAGGGATACCGGGTGTAATATGTTTCAAACTCGGGGATAGATTTGAAATTTGTTTTGAAAAAGGGCTAAAATTTAAAAAATCCCGTTCCCCTCGCCACGTTCCTTCCCCGCCTCAACTTCGGCTCCTTCTTATTATATCCCCCTCTCATAGTCTCGCATATGTGCGCCCCGCCCCAACTCTCTACGCCCCACCATCCAATGAGTCGTGCAGCCACGGACACAATCGAGCGAAGGAAACGAGCCAAACACGAGTAAACAAGACGGAGAAAAATGAGCCGGCTACATGCATGCATGTGGTCCACTAACTGTGAAAAGTAGTGGGATCTATGTCCAAAAGCAACCAATGAGCGCGTGAAAGTAAGCTTTATACATTTGTACTCGTTGTCACGCGTCATATTGTTTTTTTCAATCACGCAAAAAGATTTGCGTGTTTTCATGTTAAGAAGATAGAGTTTTCATACATGGGGTGGCATACAAATTTTCAAACAATACCGACTCCCCTTTGATGAGTGACCGCTGGCCTGTTACTCGTTGTAAGATACACCCGATCGAGGTGCTTAGCATGCATGCATGTGGTCCACTAGTGACATGCATGCATGCATGTGGTCCACTAAGTGTGAAAAGTACACATGCTAGTGGGGTCTATATAAAAAAAAAAGTGTGCGTGCTTGTTGAACGTCTACGTTGTACTGTGTAATCTATAAAAAAAAAGCAACCAATGAGCACGCGAGAGTAAGCTTCACGTGCGCTTATACATTCAGTTGTGCATTTATGGGTTCACCCAATATGAGTTAGGGGAGAGGTGTTTCAACGAGCTCATGAAGAGAAGCTTGATTTAGCTGGTTCTTTTTAGTTTTTTTTTAGTGTCTACGTCCATGACACAATTCTTGAGTTCATTTTGTAAGGTTGTGGAGCAGAAACCACCTGGATAGGATTAAATTAGTCATGGTTAGTGGGCTTACAAAAGATTGATATATTCTCATGCCCATGAAGTTTCAATGTTTTTAGAAAGTCTTGGTAGCTTCCCTATAGAGCACTTGCATGTTCTTGATTTAGAGAAGACTGTGAGGGACTACAAGCAAAACTAAGAAGGTTCCATGCACTAATAAAGAAAAAATATTGTATGATGATGGTCGAGTCCCCATAATAATTAAAACATCAGGCTGACATTTAGCATTACACGTACGTGCTACGTTTATCCCCACATACATGCCTGATGGTGTCCAGGAGTGCGATACATGGGGTGTCGCGTCATTTTTCAGTTGACAGGCCGGAAGGGAACGCGACAGTTGGCATTGTGTTCATTAAGCTAATAAGCTAATTACCGCGCGTGCACATTTTTGGGTTGTGTATTGCATTTCAGTCATCGGTGTTGTTCTGTGATAGACAAGCTCAATGAAATATGCTAATAGTAGCATTTAGAGTTTGAGACGACACATTGTTTTCTTATTATTAAGTGCGAGCTGATGAACTGTTAACATGCTCATTCAATTACATGATGCTGATGATGAATTGCCAAGGATACTATGCAAAGGTGCTGTTACTGTTACTGTGTTCAGAAGCAACCAATACTGTCCACCCTGGCTGCTGCTCACCAACATCAACACACAACAGTGCCAAATGGAGAGAGGTACAGTACAGATATCTATCTACCTCGCACTATGCGCTGAAAACTGTGCACCACTCTAGGTCGTCCGTAATGGTTAGCTAGCTATCTAGATGTGACGTGACAAACAAAAAAGTATGAGAGAGTAGTCACTAATTATATGTAAATAGCTAGACTATTTCATGTAGCTCAAAAAATTTGAGAGGAGCATATGGATCTAATAATATAAATGTTCTTTATTGTTGTCTCTAGCACTAGCTATTACTATTGCGGACGCCCTTACTTTGTCTCTGAGCGATGAAGAGATAGAATCGATACACTCACTGTGCACCACGTTCTTCGCAATTGCATGACTGCTGCTGCTGCAGCAGCTAGCACTAGTGGCACTGCTGCTAGCTGCCGATTGATCGATTTCAGGGCTCTCCCAAACACCCAACAGTGCACGCCGTCCGCCATCGATGCCCGTGCTGACCGGCCGCGGTGAACCGTGGACGCCGGCGGCGGCGGTGCGTCGTCCGGGAAATGATTCTGGCGTAGAACGGGCACTTGGGGTGCATCGTCGAGAATTAACAGTAAATAACGAGGGCACGTACTGTTGCATCATCGTAGAAAGGGGCGGAAAGAAAGGGCACTGTGTTGTTGGCTAGTCCGGCTTGCGGTTGCGGCCCCTGCAGGCGTGGCACCGCGCATCTTCGTGTCACAGACTCTCAGCCTCCGTCGGACACGAGGCGGCCGGCCGCCTCACCATGCCCATGCACGTGTTGCCAGCATATGTCCAATGTTACTCACTGTGTACCAAGTAATTGGTCCCAATAATACTGAAACTTTCTCCTTTATCATGAGAGCTATAAGTGAATATCGTGTGCTGCTAGTATTATTGCCCTGATCCAATTATGTCATATAAAGTTTAGTCTCTAATTCTATGTGTGACACGAAGAGAGCACTGAAACCACTAGTAGTGAAACAAAAGAAGATTGTTTCCTTTGACAAATCACACACAACCAATGCCACAACTGAGGACCGAGAGTTCTTTTGTGCCCTTCGTGGCTTGTGGCGAAATGCCGTCTCTCCTCTAACTCCTTTCCCCCAACCTCCCTCCAGCTCTAGCCGCCCGCCGCCGGCCCCCTGCTCGTCCTCTCCGGCGTGCTCGCCGGCGACGACGGCAGGAGGGCCGGTCCATCTGCCTCTCTCCATCCCCTCCTCTTCCTCTTGTAAGATTCCTAGTTACAAGAATAAAGGCCTTCATGGCCATGTTTCCTGCTTTGTCTCTCGAAGATGCATCCATGGAGCAAATCGAGGAAGCCAGTTCGGCCTCAAAGCAAATCCAAGAGCAGCAGCACGCCGCTAGGCTCAGCCAGAGTCAGTGGCCCCCGACGGTGGTGTTGTCGGTCCCGGACGACGCGGAGATGCGGAGGGTGTTTGTGTGCTTTGATGCGGTTGGCGATGGCTGGATCTCCCCGTTCGAGTTGGTCGCGGTATCGCGCGCCATCTCTCAGCCGTCGAGCTCCTCGCATGGGCGCCGCGAGGTGGTGCCCCAAGGATTCGTCCACCTCGCAGATTTCAAGAAGACCCGTGCTGCCGTGCTGCTCAAGATGCAGGGCCTCATCGCTGAGAAGTGGGTGGACGCCGATGACGACAAGACCAAGGGCGACGACAGCAGCAGGTCGCGCTGCAGCACCCGTCCGCCGGTGCTGGTGGCGGCAATCCGCCGGCGCCGCCGTCAATTTGTCGTCAAGCGGGGAGTTTTTTCATGGAGTTAGTATGCCACATGGTGGGACCCGCAGTGGGACCTACATCGACGTGTGTTGCATGCAAGAGTCCATGTTTCCTTCCCTGGCACGGAATCGAACACGCGTCTGCCAGCGAAAATACTGGAGGTCATCCTCATCTGGTTCCTGGAATCTTCTCGATCCCATGGTGTTTATCTTCTTTTTTGGTTTTTTATTTTTTCTTCTTCTTTTCTTTATCTTATCCGCCCACCACCACCGACCCGTGTCGTCTCTACTGCACGCCCCCGCTCACCGCTCATCCACTCCACCAAACCTAAGCAGCCTTTACATCGGATCAATGGTTGCCTGAGCAACTTCAACTTTCCGTCCGGAAGCTGGCCGAAGAAATCACCTCCACCGGGAATCGACATCGAGAACCATACATCGCCAGCGGCGAGAAGCTCTCAAATCCATCGGCCGCCCGGTGTGAGCTTCTTCACCAACTCGGTCGCCCCGCTACAACCGTTGCATTGCACGGTCTTCCCACCCCTTCGCTGTTCGCCATCGGCGATACCTCAACTCACCGCCGGTGTACTCTTCACCGGCAGTTTCTAGGTGGATCCCCTATTGCTCAGGTCTATGGACCTTCTTGTAATACGACCTTCTTTGAAGGTTCGCTTTTGTAATATGGCTGCTTAATATATAAATTACGTTTTTGTCAAAAAAAAAAAAAAAATGCCACAACTGAAATCGCTCAAGAATAATACTAGTCCATGAACACCAACTAATTAAGGCCATACATGCACCCATTATTAACACCATAGAGTTCACCCGTCAAAACATCAATACCATGTTTACTAAAAAAAACCATCATACTGTCAGTACAAGGTACTGCAATGTTGTCTATACTCGGCTCTCTCTCTCTCTCTCTGTCCCCCCAAGAAATATTTTTGCTATGAATCTGAATAACAATATGTTTAAGATAGAGGAAGTGTATATGGCAACACTTGTTTTCTAGTTTATAAGCTATGGGCTTCGGCATTTTTGGAATGATGGGATGGGTTGATATGGGCTAAATTGTTCAGCAGGGTGGTGCATATACCTAAAGTTAATTCATGGATCTCTGTATATGACTACAACACAAGTTCACACTTGCATGCAACCCACACTCTACTTGATAGATATCCAATTTACTATTAACAATTAATAACAAACATATGGTAGCTATCTCCAATTTATACCCTAGCCTTGGTGGGTAAAAACTTGTCATATACTCTTCCGGCACCATATCGGGTTCTAGTTTTAAACATGCAGCAAGTTTTTTTTTTTTTTTTTGAAACAAACATGCAGCAAGTTAAATTCTTGGTATGTTTGTAATAAGAGTAGACTAATGTTGTTTCTTCAAGAAGATGAATTAATTTTCCACTATCTAAAGAAATCTATATATGGTCAATAATAAAAGGGCTTTTCTGATTTCATTGTTCTAACGGCTTTGCGCTTAACACACATCATCGTCTAAAGGTATGAGTGATCATCTACCTTGCCCTCTATTTTCCACAACATTGGTGTTTATAGCAATTTGGTATTTATAATGCAAACAAAATAATCCACAAACATACGGATACTTGGTAGCTTTCACCTGGAGTATTTCAAGGTATCGATTTCCATGTGGAACGTGAATTGTGCTAATCAAGGATCAAGGTCGTCCAAATATGTTTTTATGGGGAGAGAGAGGAAGTTCTTGAGGTTTTGATCTAAGAATCAAAGTTACTTCAAGGTTTACTTACTTTGGGATAGAAAGGGGTGAGAAAGGGACTAGAAAGCTCGACTATAGTCTTATAGACACCAACGCGAATGTGGTGGAATACGCTCGGCCGTCGGGGTTGTCATCACTGGGCTACACAACTATCTATATAGTTGGGTGTAATTCTAGGTAATCACAAGACTAGTAATCGAAAGATTACTACTCTAGTTTTGCCAAGACTAAAGCACTTGATGCAAGAAAAATTTTAATAATTAAATGTAATAATGAAAGAAGGTGAACAGAGAACTTAGAAGTAATAAATGAAGAGAATGGAGATTACTCAAGGGCTAATCGGATCCACAAAAGTACAAAGTCGAGGAAGATCGACATATCCGACTCCATAGCTCTCTCTTCTTCTATCTCCCTATTAATTTCTAGATTACATCCGGATGAGAACCATCTAGAGGGACACTACTACAATGAGGATGAAATTATGAGGCTCTGGGAATAGCACATGTAGAGGTATCTTTCCTGGAAGAGGTAGGGGTGTAGCACATGTATATGAGTATGGAACAATCTTTATCCAAGCTTCTATCTCATCAATGTCATAAGCATGTCACTTTTCAAAACTTAAATTGAAGTGTTGTCTTGGTTGCTTTTAATTGTAGGTTTAAAACAAATGCATATCAAGTGCAAAACTTAATAAGCATATGAACATGTGATAAAGGATCAAACCAAGTTCTAGAAGTTTCATGCGGTCTCCTTCACCCGCTTCATGATGTGCTTTAGTGCATTTGTTCATCAATGAGGGTTGGCACGTCCCCCATACTTCTATAAATTGTACCTGGATTGTATTCATAGATAGCAATGGTAAAAACTAAGGAGACTCTTCTAATGAGAAGCACTAGAGAGTCAAAATTTATTCAACTAAAGAACATGACTGAAAAATTAAATCTCCACATTTTTGCATAGAGGATTTTTTATTGTGAAAATCCATTGAGCTCTAATGTAAGAATTCTATGAACTCAATTACATCAAGTTTCTCAACCATATTGGTTTGTGGCTCAAGGTAAACTTCCCAATGTTGACCATTTACCTTAAAAGTGTTACATGTCTCATTTTGGATGGTGATAGCTCCATGAGTTGAAGTGCCAACGACCATATATGGTCCATCCCACTTACTTCACAACTCACCATGTCCAAAGAGGTTAACTCTTGAATTGGATAGTAGAACATCGTCTTCAGGATTAAACTTCTAATGCATGATTCTCTTATCATTCCATCTTTTTGTTCTTTCTTTGTAAATCTTAGAGTTATGATAAATCTTTTCTCTCCATTCTTTGAGCTCAAATAGTTGCATTTGACAATTCTTGTCGACTAGGTGAAGATCTCGTAACAACCCGGATTTTCAAAACCTAAAAATTGCAACTAACAAAAATTTTTTCTCAAATAGCCCATGATTGATGACTTGTCATCTAGGAAAACATTCCCTAGTTGCACAAGTAGTACCTATTAAATTTTTGTTGGGCATTTTGCATTTTAAATCAACCATGCTTGAGTTGGAGTTCTTTTGATTTTATGTATTGCCAATAAAATCAACCCCTATGTTTTTATAACCCCTCTTGTTGCCATCCCCTTTGACTTGGATGCCATTTAATCCCAAGTGACCCTAGTAGACCTCCTAAGAGTATTTACATGTTGGCAACACATGTACATACACATAAGGTGCCCATGGTTTAGTTTTAGATGAAGGAAGAAATAGAAAAGACTTAAAAGAGGAGGAAGAAAGTAGAAAGGCCATTCTCGCCCGTAGGCCACACAACCTTGCCTAGACCCCCGAAAGGCCGAAGCCCGGCTAGCCCCGCCCGGCCCGCCCCAAATTTAAGCGCAGCAGAACCGACCCGGCCCAAAGAAATAGATGCCACCGCCAGCGTGGCAACATAACGGGGGCACCTTCCGTCATTTCCCAAAATTTCAACCGTGTGGCCCCCCGTGTCATCCCTCTCCCCGGTCCCCCATGCTTCCTCTCGCTTTTTTGCGGAGAGCGGATCACCCGTACGGCGCCGAGATCGCGCTGGGCCGCCCGGATGGAATCCCCTGCCGCGCCCGCGCATCCTGTGACGCCGCGTTCCGCCACCACCACCGCCGAGGCCTACGATGCGCGCCACGCGTGCAGTCAGCGTGATGACGTGCCCTGTCCCCCTCGCCGCACCGCGCCGCGACACGCCGCAACAGCCGCCGACGCCTACCCGCGCATGGCGTCACCTTGTCGCCGCGGATCGGCGACGGCCGAACGCTAACGCCTGTGGCGTCGCGGCCGGCCGGCAGCCACGAAACCCCGCCCAAAGAGCATCGATCACCGCTTGATCGCCACCGCGCCCATCGGCCGTCCGTCCCATCACCATGGCCGCCGCCACCCCATAAAAGGGGGGACGCCCGGGAGCGCTAGGGGCTTCCTGCCCCCGCCGCCACCCTTGTGGCCTTCACCTACCACCTCGCCAGCCAAGGACCGAGGAGGAAGAAGGGGGAAGGAGGAAGGAGTTGGGAGGAAGAAGGAAGAAGAAGGGAGAAGCACCGCCCATCGGGCACCACCTCGCCGAAGCACCGTCGCTGTCGGGCTGCCGCCGCCGCGAAACCGGAAGTCGGAGAGGAGACGCGACGCCGCCGCACCGCACCACTTCGCCCGTGGACACCGCCGCCCGAGCCGTACCGCGGGCGGGGCAGCCGGGCGGGCTTCGTCGCCCGATCGGCTACACGGCGTTGCCGCTGCACGGCACCACCACCGCCTCGTCCCGCCCCGACTTCGCCACCGCCTGCGCCATCCGGCCGCCACGAGCCCCACGGTAAGCTATCCGTCCGCCCGTGCTCATCGTGTTCATGACCATGTCGCCGTAGTGTTTCCCCCTCGTTGGAAGAGCCAAGACGGGACCTTTACGCGTGGCCATGGCTCCCATGAACTATCACGCCAAGAACGTCAAGAGTCGGCCTTGCCGAGCTCCCCATGTTCGAATGTTCAGCACGGCCGCGTGGCCGCGAACAGCCATAGCCATGAACCACCTTGCCGCCGTCGTGTTCCGGCCAAAGTAGGCCGAGAACGTCCCATCGCAAATCCGCTGCACCGGGATCCGCCTCGACTTGGGAGACCCCGGAAGGCCCTACCCTTTTTGTCCCTAGGAGCCTTGCACGGCCTCGACCCCAGCTCACCGAGGCTCTTTGCACCCGCCATGAGCGCCGCCGCGCGCCAACTTTGTTCCGACGAACCTAGGCCATCTCCTTTGGGAGCTAGTGGACCCCCGAGCCGCCTTGACCTGACCTCGCGCATGGCCGCCTAGGTGGTTCGAAGAAAAGGGGCCGCCTTGCCATCGGACGACGCGTCCGCCCGGGCAGGGGCCGGAGCGCCGCCCGCACCCCGGTCTTGCGTGAGCGCCGCCGCCACGCATGGTCGTCGGCGCCGCCTTCTTTTACCTTGTTCCTAAGCCCAATCGATGAAGGGCGCCCTCTTTTGCGTCAATCGAAGCCTCAACCACCGCACGGCCGTCCCCGTCATTTCGCCAGTCCGCCGTGCCGTGCCTACCCTTGCGTGGCCGGGAGCCCTCTTGCGGCGCGCCTTGACCGCCCTAGGATCCCGAAGCGCCAAGAAGCCAAGTCGGTGCCAAGACGAAGCCTCGACGCCGTGAGCTGCCGCGCCGCTCCGCCACCTAACACCGCCCGCGGTGCCGCACATCCGCTTCGCCGGAGCGCGATAGCCGCCTACCTAGCCTTCCCCCGTGGCCATGACCCCACCGTGAAGCCCCCGGCCCGTCCTAGCCCACCTAAGGAGCCGCCGAGGGCGCGGCCTCGCGACCGCCGCCCGGCGATGCGCCACCGCGAGCGTAACAGAGAGAGATGGGGGAAAAGAAGCGGCCAGCCGTACACCTCGTCCACGTGAACCAAGAAGGGAAGAGAAGGAGGTGGACGTGGGTCCACAATGGACCGCACCGCGGGTCTATGGACCTGGGAGCCCGTCCACACCGCGGAACCCGGCCAGGTGTACACCGGCCAGACACACGCCCGATAGGAGCCCAACGGGCCCACGTGGACCCGACTCCACGTACGACACACGTCGGTCCGCCGGCCCCAACCCGCCCATGTCCGCCCACCAAAGCCCACTATCGGCCACTATAGTTGACCGGTCAACGTTGGCCGTTGATCGGACCACCACCGCCGCTTGACCGGTCCCACTGCCGCCCCACATGTCACGGACCCGGCCAAGCGGACCCACCGTCATACGCCGCTACCGACGGACCCACATGTCGATCGCGGCGCCACGGTGGACGCCATGGTGATGTCATTCGACCCGCCGCCCAATGATGACGCCATGCCGACATCATCACAGACCCCACCCGCCGGCTAGAAAGCCATAGGACCGCCTCTGGCCGAAGGCCATGCTGACGTCATCCGCCTCTCAACCAGAAGCCAATACGTGTCGCCCTTTGGGTTAAATCGCCTTTTCCATTTTCGAATATAATTTGATCTTAGGAAATTCATAGAATATTCATACGATGTCGAAAATTATGAAACAAGAGTCCAAATTTTTCTAAATTCGAGCTCTACGTCATAGGGTTATCTATGAGTGCATTTGGATCTTTTGATATTGTTGCTTCTTTGTGGACCTCTATAGGAGTAAACATCGCGACTTTACGTTACGCGTTCAAATTCCGAGTGGAGTCGACCCGGGAGGAGGAGACCCCAACGCACGACTACGCCAAGTGACAGAGACTAGTACCACTACTTCCTCGACATCGCAGGTGTCATGGCAAAGACTTTTGTTTTAGAGAATCCTATTTAGACATTGCAAATAGATATGCTAGCGCTTTTACTTTATTCCCTTGCTAGTATATATGGATGCATGCTTTGCCTCGAGCCTGATGTGCCTTGATTGAAACCCCATCCACCAAATCACCCCCGCTTTGCGCCGCACTTATATACTCCTCGCCTTACTCCCGCTTGCTGTTGCACCGCCACTATGTGGCTTTTACCTTCACTTACGTGTATATATATGAGAGCCGGAGTATATGAGCCGGACGGTTGAGTTGTGTCGTGCAGGGAAGTGTGATTCTGCGTGGGTGTCTTGGGTGTGTGGTGGTAAGGGTTGAGTCGACCGGGGCAGACTGACGAATCCGCCGAGACGAGTCTAGCCGAGGAGGTGCGGCCTGGGCACCCCTAGTTTCGGTACCTATGGTGGGTACATGGTGATTTTCCCCGAAGTTCGGGGTGGAGAGCCTTCGTGGAGCCGAAGCCCCCGGTGCTATCGAGAGCACAGAAGTTGAGAAGATGTCTTGTCCGGTCAACCTAAGGACTTACTGCATCGTTGGGGGCGGAATCATATGGGAACCTCGGTACACACGCCGCCCCCAAAATGGGTAGGGGCGGGTAGTCCGACTAGCTAGGACGGTGCCATTACTGCTAGGTTTGTAAGGTGATTAGGGTCAATCTGAGACGGAGGTCTTGCCCGTTCCGTTCTAGTAGGCGGCACCACTTGTGGGCCCGGTGTTGTCTTTCCCTGCCTCGGCGTGCGGTGGTACTCGGGGCTTCCTGTGGCCGAGTGGTAGGATGGCATCGTACTAGTTGGAAGGCAGCGAATCTTCCTAGGTGCTCCTAGGGCATCGATGATGGTGATCGAGAGATCTTGTGTACACGCTCCGCAGAGTTTAAACCAATACGTATTGTCCCGCGCTTCGGCATGGATCCCACCTTGAGCCCGGATCCCCTAAGGGTGTCTTGCCGGCCTTCCGAGCCCGGGCGACACGAAGGTGTGCGCCGGCTTACTAGTTGGGTTTACCCCATGGGTTCTTGCTTTTCAGTAGTAGAGAGGGTGTTTTCTCTTCTTACCTCGGATGTAGTTGAGTGTGGTGATTTACGGTTGAGAGCCCGGGGCCGAGAACCGATTAGGCAAGGCAAAAAGGAGCGGGTTGTTGTCTTGTCGCCCTGTGTCGGTTGTGAGTTGAGAGTTGTGATATGTGTGTAGTGTTGGTTATGGACTTTGGGGGGATGTGTTGGGTATGAGTTTAAAATGTGAATATTATTATTATTATTATTTATCGCTTTGCTGCATGCGCTAAGGATGCAAACCACGGTAAATATTAGGATCGCCAGATCCTTATTTTCTCTTTTTCCACTAAAGCTCATTCATCCGACCATGGCCCGCACATATCCGGGCGGTGTGCGATTTACTCGCGTGGTGTCTAGAAGGATTAGATGGTCTCGCCCTACGCTCAAGCCGAGATGATGATGATGATGCTTCCGCAACTAGCTTCCGCCTTCGCCGCCGCTCGGATGCCGCGGTGACTCTCGATTGTTTCGCCAAGTGGCGATGTACTTTATAAACCCTTCTATTTGTATTCTTTTTATTCAAGTTTGACTCAGAATCGATCGTAATTTGGATAATGTGATGGAATGATCCTCGGGGACCATCGTGTTATACTTCATTCTCGTGGATTTCCTTCGTGGAAATCGGGATGTTACAGCTTGGTATCAAGAGCCGGGCTTGACCTTAGGGACGAGACCCTTAGGATTGGTCGTTAGCAATAAGTGAAACCTCGCCTAATTCGGGTTATATTACCGACCTTGCATTCTCTTTAATGCATGGCTTACCTCACTATGCTAACCTTCTACACCCAACTCGTGGACCGGTTGTTGGAAGACCTACCTTGAGTAGATGAAAACTTTCCACTATCGAGACTACCTACGTGTAGTATTACGTTCCTTGAGTCTATTAGTGTAGCAAATAATGACATCGCCATGTAACAAACTAATGTATTGAATGCTTGGGTCTTATTGCTTTTTATGGATCTTATTGCTTCTTTGTATGAGTGTACCTTAGTTGTAAAGTTTTAAATTGCTAAATACACTCATTTATAAACTTGAAGATAATTTAATCATACACATGTCATAACCCCGATGCTGTTTTTCGGCCATGACCCGCCGTTCCAACCGCCCTGCGCATCGCTCACCTTCCCGGTCCCCAAATATGACCCGTGGACGCCGAAATGTAGAGGTCGGGGGGCATTGCCCTCAATCTTGAGGAGACACCTCCTCGACTGGCGACGCGGTAGGATTTGATGGCTCGTCCGACCGAGCTCATGGAAACAATGGCGAGAATGCATGAAGATTCGCCAGAAAGTCGACCCGACAAATTCGGAAGAAGCTAAAGGGTTTTGTCGGGTTGGAGCCCCCCTACTTTTGATGGTACCAATAGTGACCCAATTGCAGCAGAGGATTGGCTGCGGGAGATGAAGAAGAAGTTTGACCTGACCGCTTGCTCCAGCGAGGAGTGTGTCAGGCTTGCCATCCACCAGCTTGTTGGCTCTGCACTCGCATGGTGGGACAGTCTTTGTGACTCGCACCCCGAGGTCGTTGGTGTCTCGTGGGAAGAGTTCGTCAAGATTTTTCGTGAGCACCACATTCTCGAAGGTGCCATGGAAATCAAGGCAGATGAATTCCGTGACATCAAACAGGGGAGTGACAAGATCACCGAGTACGCAAACCGCTTCACCAAAATGATGCGATCGGCGCCTCGAGACCATGTCAAAAGCGAGCGAGCGAAGATGTACTACTTCAAGAAGGGCCTCGAGCACTCGCATTAAGCTCTCCTCTCGGGTAAAACTTCTACTACCCTCAGGGAGATGATTAACAAGTGCATCGAGATCGAGAAGGATCGGTGGAGGCCGACAAGCTTGACTTCAAGAAGAAGCGTCATGCGAAAGTACCTCTTGTGCCCGCCTTCTCATAGGCCGTGCACGAGGACACCTTAAGCTACCTCGTCCCTCTGTCGAGGAAGAAGCGTGCCCAGTTCGAGCCGAGGTGGTGGTATCTACCTCACCAACTACCCCACCCCGCTCGTAGCCGCCTCGACGCCACATTACCGCCCGAGCACCCGTAAGGGAGAGGTCCGGCTGCGACAACCTCCACAGCGGCAAGACCCTCACTTGTTTTATTTGTGGCGGTCGGGTCACAAGAAGATCGGCGCCGAGAAAGAGTACCACTATAGCGAAGGGTACCACTACACCAGCTCAGTGCCCACCAAGCAAGCTCGGGGAGCCCTGTTCAAACGGGTGACCTGCAGGTTTCCCTCGTACCAAGCTCAACCACTTGACCGCGGAAGACGCTCAAGCTTCCCCAACGTGGTGTACGGTATGTTTATGGTACATGGAGCTAAGGCTTCGTGTTATTTGATTCCGGAGCTACATGTTCATATATATCGCAAAACAAGTTTGCACGAGAGCACAAACTACCAACCTCACACCCCTTTGAAAAACCCTATACACTAGCTCACCTATGGGAACCATCCGATGCACCCACGGATGCAAGGGAGTGATAATCACCATTGAGGGACACCCTTTCCTAGCCGACCTCACCCTACTTCCCTCGAGATGGCTTGGATGTCATTCAGGGAATGGATTGGTTAACCCTCGCACAAAGGAGTAATATCTTGCTCACCAAGATATGTGGAGATCACCACCCTAGCGGCCACGTGATCCGATGTATACCTCACCAAGAGAGAACAGTTTCTATGTTGTGCACACTAGAAACAAAGACCTTAGAGGAGGTGCCCATAGTGTGTGAGTACCCCGATGTGTTTCTCGAGGAGTTGCCTGGTATGCCACCCGATCGAGATGTAGAGTTTGTGATTGAGCTTCTACCGAGAACAGGGGCCTATTGCTAAGAGACCCTATCGTATGTCGGTTGATGAGCTAGAGGAGCTTAAGAAGCGGCTTTTAAGGAGTTATCGACAAAGGATTCATCAAGCCTAGTGCTTCACCCCTGTTCTCCAAATTACGTTAAGTAAAAGAAGAAGGATGATACACTCGGGATGTGCGTGAGATTACCGAATCAATGCGTCACAATTAAGAACAAGTATCCACCGCCGAGGATTGATGACCTTCTAGATCAGTTGCGCAATGCCAAGTATTTCTCCAAGATTGACCTTCGTTCAGGCTATCATCGATGAAGATCCGGAAGGAGGATATTCCCAAGACGACCTTTGTCACTCTCGGTATGGACAAGATGAGTTCACGGTAGTGTCCTTCGGGCTCACTAATGCCCCGCCTACTTCATGAACATGATGAATAAGGTATTCATGGACGAACTCGACAAGTTCTTGGTAGTGTTCATTGATGATATTCTCGATATACTCGCCACCCAAGAAGAGCATGAGCAACATCTAAGGATCGTGCTCGAGAAGTTGAGACAACACCAGCTCTATGGCAAGTTCAGCAAATGTGAGTTCTGGCTTGAAAAAGTTGCATTCCTTGGTCATATTCTTACAAACCGAAGGAGTAGCTGTTGATCCCTCAAGATTGAGATCGTGCGAAAATGGGAGCAACCACTCAATGCGACCCGATGTCCGAAGTTTCTTAGGATTGGCGTGGATATTATCGCCGATTCATTGAGAACTTCTCCAAGATAGCAAGACCCATGACCAACCTCTTGAAGAAGACCAAAGGGTTTGAATGGACGCCCGAGTGTGAGAAGAGTTTTCGGACTAAAAGAGAAGCTCACTACCACACCTCGTATAGCCCTACCCGATATCCAAAGAGACTTTGTTGTCTATTGCGATGCTTCCGCACAAGGATTGGGATGTGTGCTAATGCGCAGAATGGGAAGGTCATAGCTTATGCCTCCCGACGGTTGAAAAGAGCACGAACAACGATACCCCACTCATGACCTTGAGCTAGCAGCGTAGTGCATGCCCCAAGATCCGAGACACTACTTGATTGGGAATAAATGTGACATCTACACCGATCACAAGAGCTCAAGTACTTCTTTACTCAAGAAGATCTGAATATGAGACAAATAAGATGGCTCGAAAGTTGATTAAGGACTATGACCTCGAGATACACTATCATCCGGGAAAGCGAACGTAGTCGCCGATGCTTTGAGCCGCAAGAGCCATTGCCATGCTTTGGTTACATCCGCTCTACCTCCTAAGCCGGGCAAGAAATCGAAGATTACCAAATAGAGATGGTACCACCCGGTCTGTTGAATGAGCTTCGAGTACAGTACAACCTTGCGGACAGAATTCGTAAAGCACAGCCCAGCTGCCCCGAGATTCGGGGAAATCGAAAAGCTTATGAAGAAAGGCAAGTGCCCCGAGTTCCATGAAGATGAACAAGGAACGCCTTGTACAAGGACGTAATCTGGCATTACCTATAGACGCAAACCTTGCGAGAGGAGATCCTATCGGAGGGACATGACTCCAAATATTGTATCCACCCGTAGTACCAAGATGTATACCGATCCGAAGAAGCACTTCCGTGGGTTAACATGAAAGCGTATATCGCGGGACATGTTGCTCGTTGCGACATTTGCAACCGAAGTCAAAGCCCGAACATGGGAGACCCGGCCGATTGTTGAAGCCGCTAGATATTCCAATGTGGAAATGGGAGCATATCTCCATGGACTTCATAAATGGATTGCCCCGCTCACCAAAGGGTAATGATTCTATTTGGGTGATAGTCGATCGTCGACCAAAGTATCTCACTTCGTGCCAATCAAGGTTAGCCACTCATTTGAGAGACTAGCGGATTTGTATGTTGAGCACATTCTTCTGGCTACATGGAGCCCCTACACATATTGTGACCGATCGAGGATCGGATTTTCTATCCAATTTTTGGAAAGGACTCAACGACACCATTGGAACTAAGTTGGACTATAGTACGACTTACCACCCGTGAGACTGATGGACCGGAGAGAGTCAACCGTATTCTAGAAGATATGCTACGAGCTTGTGTTCTCAAGTATGGAAGTGATTGGGAGAAGTGTTTGCCTCATGCAGGAATTCTCCTACAACAACAAATACCGCCTAGTATCAAGATGTCACCTTTTGAGGCCTTGTACGGTAGATCCTGTAGAACCCTCTCGATGTGGTCACAGACCGGAGAGAGATCATTCTTTGGCCCACTAAGATCAAAGAGGCTGAAGAAGGAGTTGCCCAAGTGCGAGAGAATCCGAAAGTCGCACGTAGTCGACGTAAGAGCTATGCCGATAAGAGACGGAAAGACCTCAAGTTCTTTGTTGAGATTTTGTGTACCTCAAAGTGTCCCCACTTCGAAACACCAAGAGGTTCCACGTGAAAGGAAAGCTTGCCCCGAGATACGTAGGGACCGTGATTTTGATCTATGAAAAAAATTGGCGCTTTGGCCTACGGACTTGAGCTACCTCCGTGAGTTAGCGGGAGTACACCCCGTGGTTTCACGTGTCACAGCCTACGCAGATGCTTGAGAGTGCCCGACGAAAGCGTATACCTATTGATGCCCCGGACATACGGGGAGACCCTAGAGTACAAGGAACATCCTATAAAGATTCTCGGCACGGATGTCAAGGAGACAAGGAGCAAGACAATACCCATGTGCAAGGTTCAATGGAGTAACCACACGTAAAGAGAAGCGACATGGGAGAAAGAAGCGGATCTTCTTTTGCGCAAAGACCCTACCTCTTTGAAAGGTACGTACGCCTAAATCTCGAGGTCGAGATTCTAATGAGGGGGTAGGGACTGTAACAACCCTCGATTTTCAAAACCTAAAAATTGCAACTAACAAAAATTTTTCTCAAATAGCCCATGATTGATGACTTGTCATCTAGGAAAACATTCCCTAGTTGCACAAGTAGTACCTATTAAATTTTTGTTGGGCATTTTGCATTTTAAATCAACCATGCTTGAGTTGGAGTTCTTTTGATTTTATGTATTGCCAATAAAATCAACCCCTATGTTTTTATAACCCCTCTTGTTGCCATCCCCTTTGACTTGGATGCCATTTAATCCCAAGTGACCCTAGTAGACCTCCTAAGAGTATTTACATGTTGGCAACACATGTACATACACATAAGGTGCCCATGGTTTAGTTTTAGATGAAGGAAGAAATAGAAAAGACTTAAAAGAGGAGGAAGAAAGTAGAAAGGCCATTCTCGCCCGTAGGCCACAACCTCGCCTTAGACCAAAAAAGGCCGAAGCCCAGCCTAGCCCTCCGCCCGGCCAGCCCAGCCCGGCTAAGCGCGGCAACCGGGCCGGCCTGCCAGCTAGATGCCACCACACAAGGCGTGGCATAACGGGCACCTTAAATTCTTTCGGTAACCCCGTGTGGCCCCCGCAGATGTCATCCTTCCCCGTCCTCAAGCTCCTCGCGCTTTTTGAGAGCGGATCACCCGCGCGGCGCCGAGATCGCGCTGCGCGCACGGATGGGAATCGAGCCGCGGGCCCGCGATCCCGAACGCCCGCGTTTCCGCCACCGAGCTCGCGTGAGAGGCCTGCGATCGCGCCCGCGAGCGAGCCGCGTGATCGTGCCACGTCGATCGGCGGCCGCTGCGACGCGCCGCAACAGCCCGGCCGACGCCGGGTTCTCGGCATGGCCGCACCCAGTCGCCGCTGACCGCACGGTCGAACGCGAACGCCAGGCGATCGCGGCCGAAATGGCAGCCACGAAACCCGGCCGAGCATCGATCACCGTTTGACGCCACCGTCCATCACGGCCGTCCGTCCCCATCACCATAGCGCCGCCACTAATCTATAAAGGGGGACGCCGGGAGCGCTAGGGCTTCCCTGCCCCGCCGCCACCTTGTGGCCTTCACCTACCACTACTAGCCAAGGACCGGGAGGGAAGAAGGGAAGGAGGAAGGAGTTGGGAGGAAGAAGGAAGAAGAAGGGAGAAGCACCGCCGCATCGGGCACCACGTCGCTGAGCACCCGTCGCGTCCGGAGTTTGCTGCCGCCGCGCGAAATGGAGTCGGAGAGGAGACGACGCCACAAGAGACCGCACCACTTCGCCGCGGGACACCGCCGCCGGAAGCCGTGACAGTATGCCGGGCCGCCGGAAGGAGCTCGCGCCTGATCGGGTTAACGGCGTAGCCGCCGCAAGACACCCGCGACCGCCTGATCCGCCTCGACTTCGCCACCGCCTGCGCCATCCGGCCGCCACGAGCCCCACGGTAAGCTATCCGTCCGCCGTGCTCATCGTGTTCAGCGACCATGTCGCCGCCCGTAGTGTTTCCCCTCGCTGGAAGAGCCAAGATTCGACCTTTTCGCCGCGGGCCATGGCTCCCATGAACTATCACGCACGCCAAGAACGCCCAAGAGCTGGCCTTGCCGAAGCTCCCCATGTTCGAACGCCGATGTTCAACGCGCCGCCGGGCCGCGAACAACCATAAGCCATGAACCACCTTTGCCCCGTCGTGTTCGCCAAAGTAGGCCCGAACGCCCATCGCAGACGCGCACGGATCCGGGCCGACTTGAGACCCCGAAGGCCCTACCCTTTGTCCCTAGGAGCCTTGCCCGCCTCGACCCCCGGGCTCACCGAGCCGCCGACCGCCATGAGCGCCGGCCACAAGACGCCAGCTTGTTCCGACGAACCTAGGCCATCTCCTTGGGAGCTAGTGGGACCCCGAAGCCGCTGACCTCGCGCACATGGCGCCAGGTGGTTCAAGAAAAGGGGCCGCTTTGCCATCTGGACGACGCAAGGCCGCGTGGGCGCCGAGCGCCGCCAAGGTACCGGTGCGCGTGAGCGCCGCCAAGACGTATCGGGCCGCCGGGCGCGCCCTTCTTTACCTTGTTCCTAAGCCCAATCGATGAAGGGCCCTCTTTGCGTCAATCGGGCTCAACCACCACGTCCGCCGCCGCCGCCGCCCTCGCCGCTGTGCCTACCCTGCGGCCCTGAGTCAGTTCTTGCCGGCGCCGCTTGACCGCCTAGGGATCCCGGCGCCAAAGAAGCCAAGTCGGTGCCAAGATTTGGCTCGGACGCCGGAGGCCGCCAGCGTCGCTCCGCCGCCTAGCACCCCGCACGGCAGCCGCACTCGCCGCTGGAGCGCGGAGTAGCCGCCTCTACCTAGTTTTCCCCGTGTGGCCGACCTCACCGCGGAAGCCCGCCTGTCCTAGCCCCACCTAAGGAGCCGCCGAGGCGCTGCTCTCGGCGACCCGCCGGCCGCCTAAGCGCGCCACCGCGAAAGTAATGTAGGAGGAGATGGGAAAAGAAGCGCCAGCCAGCCGTGACACCTCGCCCACGCGGAACCAAGAAGGGAAGAGAAGGAGGTGGGCGTGGGTCCACGATGGACCGCATCAGGGTCTATGGACCGGACGAGCCCGCCCCACCGTGAACCAGCCCCGTGTACACCCCAGACACGGCCCGATAGGGAGCCCAACGGGCCCACGGGACAGCCTCCACGCACGACACGCGTCCGGCCGGGCGCTTCAACCCGCCCATGTCCGCCCCACCAAAGCCCACTATCGCCCACTATAGTTGACCGTCAACGTTGGCCGTTGGCCCGACCACCACCGGTTGACCGGGTCCCACTGCCCCCACATGTCACGGGACCCAAACAAGCGGACCCAATTGTCATACGCCGCTACCGACGGACCCACATGTCAAGATCGACGCCACTGATGACGCCATGGTGATGTCATCTGGACCCGCTGCCCAGTTGATGACGCCATGCCGACATCATCACAGACCCCACCTGTCAGCTAGAAAGCCATAGGACCGCCTCTCGCCGGCGCGTCATGCCGACGTCATCCGCCAACCGTAAGCCGCCACGTGTCGGCGCCGGTTAAATCAGCCTTTTTCCATTTTCGTAATATAATTTGATCTTAGGAAATTCATAGAATATTCATACGATGTCGAAAAATTATGAAACAAGAGTCCAAATTTTTCTAAATTCGAGCTCTACGCCATAGGGTTATCTATGAGTGCATTTGGATCTTTTTGGATATTGTTGCTTTTTGTGGACCTCTATAGGAGTCGCTATCGCGACTTTTACGCTACGCTTTCACCCCGAGTGGAGTCGACCCAGAGGAGGAGGAGACCCCGGGCGCATTTACTACGCCAAGTGACAGAGACTAGTACCACTACTTCCTCGACATCGCAGGTGTCATGGCAAAGACTTTGTTTTAGAGAATCCTATTTAGACATTGCAAATAGATATGCTAGCGCTTTTACTTTATTCCCTTGCTAGTATATATGGATGCATGCTTTTGCCCGAGCCCGATGTGCCTTGATTGAAACCCCATCCACCAAATCACCCGCTTTGCGCCGCACTTATATACTCCCCGCTACCCGGCCCGCTGTTGCACTCGCCACTATGTGGCTTTACCTTCACTTACGTGTATATATATGAGAGCCGAGTATATGAGCCTGACGGCTGAGTTGTGTCGCCCGGGAAGTGTGATTCTCGCGTGGGTGTCCTGGGTGTGTGGTGGTAAGGGTTGAGTCGACTGGGCAGGACGACGAGTCGCTGAGACGAGTCTAGCCGAGGAGGTGCGGCCTGGGCACCCCTAGTTTCTGGTACCTATGGTGGGTACATGGTGATTTTCCCCCGAGTTCTGGGGTGGAGAGCCTTCGTGGAGCTTAAGCCCCCCGGTGCTATCGAGAGCACGGTTGAGAAGATGTCTTGTCGGGTCAACCTAAGGACTTACGTATCGCTGGGGACGGAATCATATGGGAACCCTCGGTACACATCGCCGCCCAAAATGGGTAGGGGATCGTAGTCCCACTAGCTAGACGGTGCCATTACTGCTAGGTTTGTAAGGTGATTAGGGTCAACGGAGACGGAGGTCTTGCCCGTTCCGCTCTAGTAGGCAAAGACCACTTGTGGGCCCGGTGTTGTCTTTCCCCGCCTCAAAAGTGCGGTGGTACTCCGGGGCTTCCTGTGGCCGAAAGTGGTAGGATGGCATCGCACTTAAGTTGGAAGGCAAAATGAATCTTCCTAGGTGCTCCTAGGCATCGATGATGGTGATCGAGAGATCTTGTGTACACGCCTCGCAGAGTTTAAACCAATACGTATTGTCCCGCTCTTCGGCATGGATCCGACCTTGAGCCCTGGATCGTGCCCTAGGGTGTGTGCGCCGCCGCCTTCGAGCCCGACGACTGGTGTGCGCCGCTTACTAGTTGGGTTTACCCCATGGGTTACTTTCAAATGAGTAGAGAGGGTGTTTTCTCTTCTACCTCGATGTAGTTGAGTGTGGTGATTTACGTTGAGAGCCCTCAATGAGAACCGATTAGGCAAGGCAAAGGAGCAAAGTTGTTGTCTTGTCGCCTCGTGTCGGGCTTGTGAGTTGAGAGTTGTGATATGTGTGTAGTGTTGGTTATGGACTTTGGGGGATGTGTTTGGGTATGAGTTTAAAATGTGAATATTATTATTATTATTATTTATCGCTTTGCGCGATGCGCTAAGGATGCAAACCACAAATAAATATTAGGATCGCCGATCCCTTATTTTCTCTTTTCCACTAAAGCTCATTCAGTGACCATGGCCTGCACATATCCGGCGGTGTGCGATTGCCTCGTGGTGTCTAGAAGATTAGATGGTCTCGCCTACGCCAAGCCGAGATGATGATGATGATGCTTCCGCGAACTAGCTTCCGCTTCGTCAGCCGCTCGATGCTCGTGACTCGATTGTTTCCGCCAAGTGGCGATGTACTTTTATAAACCCTTCTATTTGTATTCTTTTATTCAAGTTTGACTCAGAATCGATCAGAATTCGGATAATGTGATGGAATGATCCCTGGGACCATCGTGTTATACTTCATTCTCGTGGATTTCCCTTCGTGGAAATCGGGATGTTACAAGATCCATGCTGCATTTCTTGATCTCGCAAATGAGCTTTGAACTCCAATTCAAGAGGCAAATGGAATGTTTTAAAATGCCCATGGAACTCTTTTTTATAAACCCCCCCACTAAAATTGGCCTTATATAACCCCGCAGGTAGGGTTTACACTAGAATCCCCCGATCAATCGAGGTTGGTTTCTAGTTTGTTATCAAGATCGATCTAAATGGATCTTTACAATTTAGGAAACTTAAATACATCAAAGATCCCATAAATGTGTCTATGACTTGTTGGCCAAGTAGATGACATCCCCGCCAAGTTGGACGTCTTGAGCAACCAAACCAGCCCACACCTATCTAACAGGTCAATTTTCTTCTCAGTGAGGATGAGGATATCATAGGACCATATTAATCAATGATGATATTTAACAATTAATCAATTCCATTTGTCCAAAATTTGAGTTTGATCTCCATTTAATGGGCCTTAAACCCTACATGATCACCATTACTGTGACTATTTATCATAACATTGTAAAATATTGATGCCATGATTATAAAATGCAAATGATATGTTTGAATGATCCTTAATTGTGAATGATTAAATCTAGGATGTTACAACTCCACCACCTTAAAGAAATCTAACGGAGACATTTGCAATTGCTAGAAAGGGTAGTTTGGTAGAGCTCTAGCTCCTATATCTGATTTTGCTCCTCTTTTGAAGCAACTGTTATAAAATGGTTGGCAAAATAGCCCCAATGGCAATTTTGTCATAATTTGTCCAAGTTTGTGAAGTAGAGCCAAGAGAAGCCACATTTTCATGGCTCTAGCTTGGTAAAAATAACAGCTCCGGCTCCTCCAAGATTCTTCCATGGAGTAGTTTCTGATGGCCATTTGGTAGGGCTTAGGCTGGAGTCAGAGGCGGAGGCTCTTCAAAAGCCCTACCAAACGTACTCTAAGTCTGTGCGTTTACAAAAATAAAAGATAGGAATTTTTGTGTTATGCTTGTGTCTTGGTAGCTTGTCTTTGGTTAAGAGATATTTGGATACCAATTGATTACACGATAATAAGAAGATAAAACAATGTGAAGGCAATCCGAAGCATCTCAAATTATATGTTTATCTTTAATATTAATTCAAATTCTGTGATAAATAATGTGAAGGAAAATCTATCTCAATTTTCAAACCTTTTTTTAGATTATAGGTTGTTTGTACTCCAACTAATAGTATTTAGGAACACAAAATGTCTATAATGATATCATAATCCATCATTCAAAGTATTAACAATGTCATCCACAGTTTATATTACTATAATCAAAATCAAACTATTATAATCTCATTCACAGTCTATATTACTATAATCCATCGAATTGATCAAAACTGGCCTTCCATCTTTTCTCTAGTCCATCCTCAGACTCAACCAAGATTTCTGGTCCAGTTGAGATGACAGTACATAGCCCCATTTTTTTTTTCTGGCTATCATGATTTTGCATTAACACGAGTATGTTACAATGGTCACGACCTACACCAAATCTAGGACAGATTCACTCTCACACACCCATTGAGAAAATGTGCCATTATTACTCTTTTCTTTTAGAAGAAGATTGAACACTAGAAGCCGGCAAGGAGGACACAACAACAGCCGGGTCTTAACTTTTAGACCCTCAATCAGCAGCTTTCTACTCTTTCTTCCTACAACAACCTCATCCTCTGACTCGTTGTGCCTGCCTACCTACTCGCATCCGCCGGCTCGTCGGCGTTGCGCTTTTCCTCCATCGACGACGACGGCAGCGCCGGTCGTGACGTCGAGGAGGGCTATGAGGTCCGCGAACGCGGCGAGGATGTCCCTGAGTGCGTCGCGCTCGTTGAGCGCGATGTAGCAGAGCAGCAGGTCGCAGGCGGGCCAGGTCGGCGTCGCGGCGGCGCGGGTCCAGCCCCAGCGCCTCCACCATCTCCACCATGGACTTGAGGAAGTCGGCGCGGGCGCGTCCGTGGACACCGAGACCTTCCGCACTGGACGCTGCTGCATGCCGTCGTCATGCAAGCGTGCTTTTGGTGGCGGACGACGCCGCCGACGAGGAAGAGGAGGAGGTCGGGGAGGAGGACGGAGGCAGCGGCAGCAGACGCGCGGGGAACGCGGGGGGGCGCGCGCCGCAGCGCGCGGACGTTGGAGGCGTTACTATCCCGGCCGGCGTGGGGAGGGCAGATGGCGCCGGCCGCCGGGTGGTGGTGCTGGACGGAGTCGACGATGGAGTTGGACAGGCCTGGCGTCGCGAGGAAGAAGCGGCGGAGGCGATGGCGGTGGACAGCCCACCCGCGTCGGGCTCGGGCTCGGCCGCGTCGTCGGGGTAGAGCGCGTCGTCGTCGTCGAGGAAGGCCGGGGACGACGTGGACGCCGTGGACGACGTCGGCGGCGAGCCGGCCGTGCTCACTGACATCGACGCCGCCGACGTGGGGGATGAGCCGCCCTCCTCGTAGGTCAGGGACGGCCGCCGCGCGACGCCCGGAAGCAACCCAGCATTGCGCGCTCCGTGGCCCTCGGCATTCTCGCTGGAGACCCCCAGAGAGAGAAGATCGAGCGAGGAGGTGGGGATGGAAATAGACGGAGACTGGTGACCACGCGTGTATATAGCAAGCGGCCGGGGTGGCAGGGACGACAGGGTGATTAGAGGGTGCTTAGCAGGAGGCGACGGGCGACGGCGACCTATAATTGGCGAGATTAGCCTAGCTAATCCCTCCTGCTAAGACGTACCCTAATTAAACAACAGCGACAAGCGCGTGCCATTGACCCAAGTGAGGCTACCTCATCTTGCTAATTCCTCTCCAAGAGATATATATATATATATACGAAGCTCCTCAGCACGGATGGAATTTGAATTCAATTTCTATTTCTATCCCGTTGACCGTCCACGGCTATGCCAGGCTGCCCGCTCCCAGAATCAACTGTTACGGATATGGCCATGCATGCTCTGCATCGTCCTGTCCCACGCCTTTGGACGGCTGGGATATCGTCCTGAGATCCGTTGGCACAATCAGAGCCGCCGAATGCTAAAACGGTCAAGGATTTTTGAGTTGAAAAAACTCTGAAAATTTTGAGATATGATGGTGTCATGCATGCGAAGACTGATTGAGGAGATATTTGCAAAGATAATTTAGGAAAGAAGATGTTTAGGAAGATTTCATATGGGTTTTCAAATTTCCATTTATTATTCTATCTTTATTATTAATTGCTGGGCATTGCCAAGTGTCTACGTAATATTTTCATCAAATCTTCTTACGGAAGAAGTCAATGATGACATGCAACCAGCAGATTAAAATAATCGATATCGATGCTAGTCAAATATTGTGAGATGTTTCCTTTTATTACAATAATCTCTGCTTTGCAAGATTCATTAATCAATAATCACTAGGTTGTTTTTCCCCCTAACGGTCATTCTTTTTCAAATTTTCACGCAAGCCAAATTAATGCTATAGATTTTGGGTTCTAGAGAAAATCTCTTACAATATCTTTTAGGATCTCTTCCTTATTTTTTACTTAAAAATGTATGGTTTCAATAATACCGGATCAGATTCATGAAACAAGCGGCCCGTCCATGGTTTTAATCGACCCCTTTGCACTAAAGGAAAAAAAAAAGGAAGACATGGTTTGAAAAACCGAATCCATGTTATGGGTAAGACCAACAATAAGGAACAATTTAGATGTAGGCTCTTAGCACCATATATGTTTATATCCATCTTGATATTTTTTGTTTAAAGGTTTATAATAAACCAAAGAAAAAAGCAAGAAGTAGAAACTAGCACTTTTTTTTTTCTATGAGAATTTGGTTTCAAAACTAAATCCGGGTCATGAACATGTTGCACATGGTTTTATCTAGAAAAAAATAATCAAGGGGAAAATGAGACATAGGTCCTTAGCACCATGTTTGTTATTCTTTAAGGTTATATAAACATAAGGAAAAGCAAGAAGTAGAGACTCACACACCTGATTTGATGTATCAAGCAAGAGAACATCTTGAGAACCAAATCTTTCGGTCAAAAATGAAAGATCGTAGGGCACCATCAACAAAGTCTCCGGCAGCCAAAGGCGGATAAACAAGGTTCAGTGGAGAACGCTGAAAAACAAAGCGGAACAAGGCTACAAAGGAAGAGAGCGAAAGACGAACGCCGAGCGAGGAGAGATTAAATAGGCAAAAATTTGTAACGGTTATAATGCGAAAGCAGGGCTAAATGTCAACGAGAAGGATATGTGGTGGCGTTAAGAAGGCAAATGTCAAACGACACCATTTAGCGCAACCCACATGAAGTCTTACATAAAAGATACGCGTCAATATCAACGCAGCATATATCCTTCTAGAAGAAAAACAATTCAACGTCTAGAATGAAAGCACGAATGCAAATTGCATCGAGAGCAGATAATAACACCTCCTTT
The DNA here is from genome assembly GCA_015847255.1 of Hyparrhenia diplandra. NCBI lineage: Eukaryota > Viridiplantae > Streptophyta > Magnoliopsida > Poales > Poaceae > Hyparrhenia > Hyparrhenia diplandra. Next base: position 134,029 of record JADLZK010011263.1, on the reverse strand, counting down.
TCTACAAGCGCTTGAAATCAATCTCATCAATGGCTAGAATGAAAGCACAAATGCAAATTGCATTGATAATAACACCTCTTATTGTTCTACAAGCACTTGAAATCAATCTCAATGGCTAGAATGAAAGCACAAATGCAATCCGCATTGATAATAACACCTCTTCTTGTTCTACAAGCTTTGAAATCAAGATTGATTTCAAGCGCTACTCTCCTCAAGAAGATAATAGGGTTGGGTTTGAGGATGGCCTTAGAAAGGAGCTTGTCAAAAGCCAGACTAGCCCGACGAAGGAGGCATGGGCAAAGAAGTGAGGCCACCACTAGCCACAAACAGAGGAGGATGGTGATTAGGTTAAAGAGGGGCTTTAGAGATGGAGATGGCCAGTGGTGTTATGTTACTGTGCCAAGGGACAATAAAGACAAACTAAGCAACGAAGACACCACCGAGAATGTGAGGTGGCCGACAATAAGTGAGGGAGAAGGAGTTTAGAGTTTACTGGCTACAAGAAATAGAAAGGAGAGTTTGAAGGAGAACAATAGCACTTGACCTAGGATATTATTATACTTAGTGTTATTTTGATGATCCGCAAATGTGGTTGGTTAGTTAATTAGACAAAGCGTTGACATAAGATGCCAGAGGCTAGATGTAGTCCCTTTGTTTCACATAAAAAGTGTGGAGGTTAAGGTTCAAACCACGTTGGGCCTACCTAGACTTTTAATGAGGGACAATTTCATAAATGCTTAAGAAATTGAACATCGTTGCAAACTATTTTATTGAGGCCGCGGGTTCAAGTTCTAGAAACAGCCTCTTACAGAAATACAAAAATGGGCTGCGTATAAAAGACACAAGTGCTAGGACTCTTCCCCAGAACGTGTGCAAGTGGGAGCTACATGCAGTAGGGGCTGCCCTTATTGAGTCTATCAAGTCAAGTAACAAAAAGAGAAAAGTGAAGGAACGATCATTTAGTTTTTTAAAAAATACAAATGGGCCTGTATTTGTAGAAATTTTTCACGGGCGATACTAGAGATCGTAACATCATCTGTAGCTAGGAATGTTCTTTTACAAAGAAATTGTAAAATTTACCGTTGTTAGGACACATTTTCAACGGTATGCTTCCGCTAGTCGCCTAGTTTTCGTTCAGACAACATTACAAGGGCCAAGAAGCACCAAGCCCAGCCCAGTACAGTTGCCTCAAACCCTGAAGGTGTCACAGGTTTCAGTTAGACGCGCGTCTGCTGCAGGCTGGTTCTGTCAAAATGTAATTAGAGAATATTCAAAAATAAAAAAGTAATTGGAGAAATTTCGACTAGTAACTGGATGCATGTGAACCATGTAAAACCTTCAATATAATTCTGAGAGCAGGTAATTTTTGCCAAGAGAGAGAGAGAGAGAGTTGGAATCCTACGCAGGACAGCAGGAGCCGAGGACTGAGGTGCAGTGCATACCTCTACACGTGCTACAAATCAAACGGAGTAAATGCAAAGCAAAGAGAAATGAAAAGGTTAAAAAAAATCGGTAACCTAATTGCTGATCTTATAGCCAACTAAAACTTGAGCAATTAATTATGCCTTTAGATAAATGGCATGACAAAATCATGCAACTATCAACTAACCGTATCATTAGCAATGCTTGTAACATAAAGTACCGAGTGTAATTGCTTCCGGTTCCGGGAGAGATTTTTTGGTTATTTGTTTGAGTGGATGCTGCCAGTGCTGTTGCAAGACACGCACGTTCTTGTATATGAACACACACGTCAGTGCTCTACCTTTGTTTAGTGACATGCAATTCAAACAAACAAAGAATCGTCATCACGTCAAGGCCTAATTAACTCAGCTATCGGCGAGAATCCCACGACACCGGCCGGCGACGGCATCGTCGATGCGGTCCTTGCCGTCACGGTACCCGACCCGATGACGTCGTGGTCGCCGACGACAGCCGCGGTGTGGCCACCTGTTTGATGGACACGTTCGGAAGCGGGCAGCGCCGCCGCCGCTCCTGCTCCTTGACCAGCTCCGCGGCCAGCGCGTCCACCTTGTCGGCGTTCGTCCGCTGCGACAGCCTCCGTCCCCGAACAGCACCGACTCCACGTTCCGCTGCGCAAGCATCGCTGACGCTGCCGCGGATGCGGTGGCTGCCTGCAGCGGCGCCGGCGCCTTGCCGGCTTGGATGCGCACGTAGTTGCATGAACACGCGTTCCCGAACGCCATGGCCACTGACTCGTCCACCATTTCCGTGACGCCCTCTGCGGTCACGCGCGCCAGTTCCCGCGGCGACGGAGGACGCGTGGACATGGGCGTGCTCGACCCGTCGCATACGGACACGGTGGCTGAGGCACCGGCGCCGATGGAGAGCACAAGAGGAGGTCTTCGACGCCGGTGGCGAGCAGGTATTCCATCCTGCTTGTCGTGGAGCACGTGCGTGATGGCGGCCACGGCCGGGTTTCCCATGGCCGACAGTACTCCCCAGACGGCCCCCAAGGCGCAGGTGGCGGCGCACACGTCGCGGAGGCGGAAGTCGAAGCTGTCGCTCGACGGCGTCGGCGCACGAGAACACCAAGGGGCGCGGCCGTGGCGAGGTCGTAGCACGGCACGAGGAGCGGCGCCACGGTGTCCATAAGCGTCGTCGCCGAACACGCTGCGGAATGAACGCTCGTCGCCGGCCCGCGGACGTCATCGGAAATAATCGTGATGTGTGAGAGTGAGACGGCGACTGCTGGCAGCTGCGATCGACGCGTCCTAGTCCACTCTACCTCCCAAGCTCGAGGCCTTTTATAATGGCGGGAGTAGCAAGCAGGCAGGCTATCGCTCCCCCCGTACGTCCCCCGCACGACGTGGATTCATTATTCGTATGTTTTGGGATTCAGGGCATAGTATAAATACGATATGACTCAAAATGGCAACGGGTAACCGAAACTCGAGAACCCAACAGGTTTTACCCGATAAAGATGCGGGTGTGGAATGATTTTTCTACCCGTGAGTACGTTCTTGGGAGAAATCTTCTACCCATCGGGTACGCGGGTGCGGGTGTATGCTACCCATACCCGTCTACCCGTGGATAATAAATACCCGCATATATCACTAGCAATCCTAATAGATTTGTCCCATAGCACACTAGTATTTGAGCCAATTCAACTAAAGTCTACATATATAACACTAGTATTGTTGCTAATTGATGTTAGATTTGCTTTTGTGCACATGTATTGACCTAATATTTATTAAATGTTTGAATTTATAAAACATTTCATATGTCATACTTGGTATGTTCGCGGGTACGGATATGTAATGATTTTCCTACCCGTGTGCGGTTACGGGTTACCCGACGGGTAAAATTTACTCTGGCGGTGCGAATGCGGGTGGGTACTACCCATCAGGTATTTACCCATTGCCATCTTGAGATATGACAATGATAAAATCATTATTTTTTAAAAAGATGTTGGTAATAGTAATTTTCCTTGATTTAGGACCTTTCTGTGTTCAAACTGGCTAGGGATAAGGGTGGAGTGGAGGGGACCTGATCTAGAAAAGGCTTTTGAGCAGCAAAACTCTCTCAACTCATCTTCTTAAACTTCCTACTCATATATACTCTATCACTCCGGCCTCTCGCCGCAGTCCTCATGCAATGCGCGGCCATCACCATGCGACAGGATCTTGAAGGGAAAAAAGTGCATATAAGAAGCATACTCAGGCGATCAACTACTGCTGAAATAAAATGCACAGCACACGTGATCATGACATGATCGGCCAACCCGTTCGCATCAACCCGTCCGACATGACATGATCATGATGCCGTAATCATCGATCCAAATGATCAACAGGCCTCTACTACTTGACAGTTGACACGCCGCGCCCACAAAACCATCTCGCATGGTCTCAACTAACTTGCCACTAGACGTCTACACTCCTAACCCTAGGCATACCAAATACCAACAGGCAGGCTTATAAGATATGTAATAATAAGACTAGACAACACAACTGCGACGAACAGATCTAGCCAATCGGCACATGTATAACACTTAAGGTTCGACTAATAACACGGCCAACCCGTCCGGCAAAAATTTACGACCACGGAAGCAACCTACAGCCAACTCACTGGGTTAAGATTCTTGGCCATCACTGGCCAGCAGCAAGGTTCCGATCTAGAAGCAGTTACAAATCCTTTGCGTTGTGGAGCTTCAAGATGTCTTTGCCGCTCATCGCTTATTGGCAGATCATCTTCGTCATGGTAGATGTTCTCAGCCATCTGCCATATCTGGAGAATGTTGTCTTCAGCGACGCTAGCAACCACCCAGTCCTCGCAAGGGTTCCAGGAGAAATCAGAGATTTTGCTGGTATGGCCTCCGTGGATGAACATGAGCTCTGGAGGGCCATCTTCTGCATCCTCTGGTGTTTGTTCTTGGTCAATCCTGTGATATAACAAAGCAAACAACAATAGTTATCTGAACGTGTCATGTCAATTGTACTTCAACAATAAATAATGAGGGAGTGCAAGGACAACACAGAAAAATCGCAACGTAAGAACTAGCAACGACCAGAAGATACAGCAAGCACACCAGTGGAAAAGAAAACTAACTGTAACAGCATATGGGAGTATCGTTAATGTTTGTATTGCTTACCTGCTTAGGTCCCAGATCATGAGTCTTCTGCCTAGGCAACACGATGCAAGTATAGTTTCATTCTTCGGACTCCATCCAACTTGAAAAACTTCCTCTCTGATTACACAAGGTGTTGAAACATTAATGTTAAACTAGAAATATAACGTCCATAGAATTACATTCAATACTTCAGAAAGTTGTTTAGGAAGTTAAAACAAACAGTAGCTATTAACAGAACAAAAAACAGCGGAAACATACTTGTGACAGTCAAAGGTGTGCAGAGAAGTATCAATCTTCCTAAGATCAAATAATTTGACAGTCTTGTCAGTAGAACCAGTTGCAACAACCCATTCGTTGAATGGGTTGAAAGCCAGGCAGTTCACCTGTAAATAAAGAAGCCAGCATCAGTAAACAAGAATCTTGTCATTGAACTTTCAGGAATAAAAAAACTTAGAGCAAGGTTCAATAAAGTCCCACCGCCACTGGCTTTCAGATGCACTGAATCACTGATGGGTTCTGATCTTACTAGTTACTAACTTACTACACTAAAAATTAGAACATCTTCAACACCAAATTGTTTTCATTTACCTCTAGTTTGTACAACCAAAGTGCAGGACCAAGGTTTCCTATACCCTGACTTATACAACCATAGTTGAAGCATATGTTCCCAAAGAAAGCTGCTTTTATAAAGACAAATATAAACCTAAATTTTTTACTGTTCATTAGTCATTACAATCCACTGATATAACATCAGATCCGGAGAACCAAAAGATGTTGAAGCTTGTGATCTATTTGACCCAAAAAAAAAAAAAAAAAAAAAAAAAAAGGTGTAACAAAATGATAGAATGTATGATCAACCAAACATTCCTTCAACATCAATAATGATGGGAGTAAATCGATCTGGAAAAACTAGTTCACATTGCCTACAGTACTTCTCCTTCACTTAAGGACAAATAGATCCTCAATTCATGCAACAGAAGAAACCTTAAAATTTTGTAACCATGGAATAAAATGATTTTTGAGTAATAAATAATATCAATATTACTAACAGCAATTAAAAGCTCATAATAGTTACTTTACCTCCCCTGGTGTGCAACCACTGACTGAACAGGCTTAGTAGGCGCTGGAGACCGCATGTCCCAAATCAAAAGATGATGATCATCACCAACTGACCCAAATAAGTACTCATGCCTCAAGTGCCAAGCAACATCTTCAACGACACCATCATGATGCTTGCCAAGAATAAAATCTAAGTATTAGTATTATTAAATAAATAGCATTAGTATCTCTATGAAGCTTGCATCACTGTGCATAAGAAACAACAGATGAGAGATTCAAATCCCTAGATTGCAAAATAGAGTTTCCAGGCTTCAGAGACAGATATAGATAGCTTTGTACTCATACTCATCAGAGAAAGAACATTTAGTTTTCCAATTATGCTATTTAGCAAGAATACATTCTGTTGTAGTTTTCTTAATTACAAAAAATAATAAAATCAGCATAAAGAGAAACTGAATTAGTTCCACTAATTTGTCTTATTAATCCAAGTATGACTATCATGCACCTTCAAAGAGATGATCCAGAGTTCTAAAATAACCATTAGAATGTTAGAGAATGAAGAATGCTTTAAACAATGTTCTACATCAAGCTCCAAACATTAACACACAAAAGAGAACCAGGCACATGAGTATACCTTAAAAATCTGCAGGGCATCAAGACTTTTGTTTTTACTATTTGCTTTAATGTCCCACAAGCAAATTTGGGCATCATCAGACCCACTTAACAAATGACCCTCTTTAAAAACACTCCATGATAAGCCATATCCTTCAGAATTATGTCCCTTCAGCCAGTAAATCAGGGTTGCATGCACCATCTAGTGGAGGCTTGGATGGGTGCTTGCTATAGTCAAAGACATATACTTCTGCACTAACTGTCTTGGTAGCAATTATAAATGAATTCTGGGGCATATAGCGAGCTCGATTGACCTCTCCATCATGATTTATCTGCTGAACAATTTGCACCTACAAAAAAGGAGGAAACATGTGTTCTAAAGATTGTCTCCAAACAGAAAAGAGAAACTGGTAAACATTAAAGACCTCATCAAGGCATTAACAAAAATGAGGAAGTAAATGCTCAAATGTATATGTTTGCTCCATGAATTACAGGGGTTAAAACGAAAGAATAGAACATTCTCATACCCAAGAGGTTTACATTGGACTGGCAACAAAATCAACAGAACATTCTCATACCCAATACTTAATTAGATTGATATGGCAACAAAATCAAGAGGTCCATGAAATATAAGAAAAGTAAACATGAGTATACAACAAGATGATGAAACAGTCAAATATGTAAACTGGTTGTTCCTTAACATAACAAGAGTTTTAAAATCCCTTCCAGTACCACCTATGGAAAATCATGAACCAAGAACCACCTAAAAATGGCAACTTAGCAAACAAGCAATTAAATATCCAATCAAATGCTCCAGGATTTCTCAAAATGGCATACGACCAATGGAAATTAGTCATTAAATATTGCAAAACAGGGCATTCCTTTGTGCAAAGACAATCCAAAGCAACCGATGTGTGCATATCACTCAAGTTTAAAGGTATTCATGCAGGCTCCCAGCATGAAGCCATCTGATAAACTGAGCAAAAAAAATACTGAGGAAGTCTGAGGCATCTCGAACATGTAAGAAATAAAATCCTGTCTTCAAAAAGAGGGAAAAAAACAACTAGGCTTCTGCATTCACATAAAAACACAGCAATCTGGTAGGCTAAAGGTTAATTTGCACAGAAAAAAGCTTCCTAGAGCTGAGCTTTCCACAAGAAAGGAGGATGGGGAGGGACAGCTTGTCCGGCTTCACCAGTTGTTTTCAAGAAAGAAGACGAACAACATGATCCTTAACTGGAAATGACACCACTGAATTGCCAAACTAAGGTGCTAAATCAACTAAAGCCACATTCAGTACTTTTGTAGGGCATAGTTGAGAACAATGGTAGGAACAAGAAAAAATAAATAATAAGCAACTACATATGATAAAATGTCATTCATTTACACGAATCCACCATAGCACCAGTTTCACGTATAACAACAAAAAGATCAATGTTTTAAGGCAGCGCTTTGTCATCGCCTAATCGTCGGGGTGCTTTCGGCGGAACGCCTGTGACTTACCTTAGATTGGTATGTCGTCCCGCTTTACGACAGTGGCGTCCAGAAATCATCGCTTTGGCGTCCGATTCACGCCAAATCGTGCATGGCAGGCACCATACGGGATGATTCCTCTGTTCTAGGAGGCGGGGAAAACACGAGAGAGGAGCGCGACGGGAAACTGGCCTACCAGCGGCGGGTTAAGAACCAGAAGCAACAGCTGGTCCTAGCAGACGCATTCACCCCCACTGCCGGGAAGTTTCCACCCGCTCACCCAGCTCCGAGCTGTGTGGCCGCGCCTGGCCGCCTGTGGGCCGCGGCAAGGAGCCTCTGCCTAGCCTGCGTCCCAATCGAAGAGGAGATACCTCCTCTGTTCCTCCGTCGAGCAGCATCCAAAGCCCTTCTAGAAGAGCAGCACATCTGGACAAGGGAAAAGGGAGAGACAGAGGAGTTCTTGCGGCGGCGTGCTGCAGGAGAGGATCGGGAGATGAAGACACACTAGGGCTGGAGGGTGAGGGGCACATGGGCAGCTTGGTGCACGTGGGCTGGGCCAGACAACTTCCTACTCCTATTCCTCTTTTCTTTTTCTTTTTTCCTTTCCTTTTTTCTTTATCATCTACTGCTCTGAGCTGCTGTTTTAAATTTTACTTTACTTGTTAAGGCATCGCCTCACCTTACACCTTACTCGCTTAGGCATAAGGCGGTAGTCAGTCACCAGTCACCACACATCGCCTTACCGCCTTAAAAACATTGCAAAAAGATCATTTAATCATTAAATAGAAATGGTCCACTCCACCTGTACAACAACCACTAATCAACAACACACATGTTTATCTACAAAGAAAGCTATAGAAAGTTCTTCGACACACAACTCTACCCTAAAAACAACATGCCAAAATAAATAAAATGAGATCATAATTAAGGCAACATACGAAGCCAGCTACTGCAGTGACTCCTGGATCCCACAAAGCACCATGGCCGCAAGAAGTAAGTTGCCTAATTCTGTGTTCTACCAAGCATCCTTAGCTGAAACCTACGGGAGCCATTGCAGAGCAAATCAACACAAATCCCTCATGTTTTGTTATATAAATTGCAAGCACCGTCCTCCTGTTGCCTAATTCGGTGTTGTACCAAGCATCCTCAGTTGAAGCCAACGGGGAGCCATTGCGGAGCAAATCAACACAAATCCCTCATGTTTTGTTATATAAATTGCAAGCACCGTCCCACAAATGAGCCAAACCACACCCGATTGCCAAACTAGCAACACAGAAACCATACCGCCCAGACAAACACGCGGATCAAGTCAAGAAGGAGCTAAATTCCACCAGGGCGCCGAACGGGACATCACGGATCAAGTCAAGTAGGAACTAAATTCCAACAGGACGTGGCACGGGACATCACTCAATAACATCAGTTCACGCGAGAGATCGAGTAAAACGCAAAGGGGAGTTTATGGGAAGAGGAGGGGCGGAAAGTCCACCTTGCCGGAGGCGGCTCCGAAGCCCCCGATGTCGGTGTGGTCATCGTCGTAGTGGCGCGCGTCGGCCTCGGCGTCGTCGAGGGGCAGCTGGACCTGCGCGAGCATCAGGTAGTTGGGCTCGTTGTCGGAGGTGTGCGTGCCGAGGATCATCTTCTGGACGGAGTGGTCCTTCCCCGGCGGCTCGATGCGGTCGGGGAGCCACTGCACGGTGAGGGAGGGCCATTCGAGCGCGTGGGTGATGACGAGGTCGTAGAGGAAGGGTGTGTTCTTCTTCCAGATCTTGTACTCCTCGTTGATGAGGCGCTCCTCCACCTCGCCCCGAAACTCCTCCTCGTCCGCCGCCCCGCCGCCGGCCTTCGGCATCGTCGGTCCGCCGGGCGCGGGCTAGGGTTAGGGTTTGGGAGCGGGAGGGGGTTTGGGTTGGTGAACGGGGGACGAAATGGCGGGAGGAGGCGACGGGGTGGGCAAGTGAGGGAGAAATTGAGCCAAAGGGGATGGTCGGGGAAGAGCGGCTGCAGTATAAAGAGGTGGAAGGGGGCGAAGCGACGGGAAAAAAGGGTTTATCGGTCGGTGGGCTACAAGGTCAAGAAGGCCCACGTTAAGGCCTTCGTAACAAGGCCTGCATGATATCCTTTACTAGACATCAAACTAAATTGGTTTTTGCTCAAAAAAAAATCAAACTAAATTGGTTTGGTAGTTAATAATTTAACAAAAAAATCAAACCTACCTCCACCACAGCTAGCAAAGTATGACAAAATCATCCGAATCAGATGAACAAAAATTCAGTAGTTAGTGAAAATACGTTAACCCAAATGTGGTATGGGATAAATTCCGGGAGGAATGTACGTAAAAACTTTATGAGTATATAGTTATAAAAGACATGGACTTATTATCTGTGTTTGCACTAACACATCAAATGAATCTTGAATCTTGAGAGTGAAAATGAAATATATTGACAGCTAAACGATAATGTGCTGTGTTTGTAACGTTCTCGGGCCTTGTTTTCCTTATAAACTAGGCCCAATTCTATTTTTTCTTATTTGAAAGGCAAAACTCTTGCCATTACGTTAAAAAGAAAAACAATTCTTTTTTCACACAAGGAGCTAAGGAACACTCTATGTATTCTTTGCATCTAACTTCACGTGGAATTCTTATATATATGTAACAATGCCATGGTTGTTAGCTCAGTTACTTTCTTGGTCTACAGGAAATATTTGAGCTATATTTGAGCTCATTCCTTGCCTCCTTGGTCACATATAGGGATCAATGGATATCTAATGCAGACTTGCAATGCAAGGATTGCTGAGAGAATTTGTTTCTAGGTGTAAAGTAAATATGTGTGCTAATATATGTTCTACTCTTTCCTTGGTGGAGTGTAGGCGTAACAGATATCTATTGTACACAATCATTCAATGGATGATGCAAAGCAATACTGTGTGGGAAGTATCTGATGTGATGATATTTTTTTGCTAATTGGGTGTTACTATAAGTGGGTATCTAACACACAAACATAGAATACAGCACCATATCCAACGAATTAACTTGTATTTAGAGTCAACCGGAAGGACCCTTCTAGAGGATCCTTTGCTGCAGGGCTCTTAGTGGTGAATCCGGGGATGATATTTGCTAGGAAGTGGGTGATTTCTAACTGTAAATGAAATATGTGCTCAGAACATTTAATGCCAGATACAGCACCATAAAACATACCCCAGCTGACCTTGGATAGGTTCAAATAAGACCACAAATACGATCTCCATGATCTGAAATAAAGAGTAATTGTCAACATACAGAAACACATAAACTAAAAATAATAACATTTCAAGGAGTAAAGGGAATAGGGGCAAACCAGCAAACAAAGAGAGTTGAGATAAGCGTGGAGATCGAGCACGGACGTACTTGGTACTTGTGCTCGCCGCAGTCCCGTTCCATCCGCTTGAGCTCCTCTGAGGACAGCGCCGCGCGGGCGCCGCCATGCCCGCCGCCCCGCACAGAGCGTCCATACTGGCCAGCCCCCCGACCCCGCGCAAGATACAGGTGGGGAATTTTTTTCCCAATTTCGACCCTTTTGAAAAACTGTTTCTGCAAACAAATGGTTACTTTTTTTTTTTCAAATCTAGCATATTTGGCGTGCCACGTTCATGGCGGCGTTGCATGGTGGCATGGCGGGAGATGGGGAATTTCCGAGGGAGGCTGGTAGGTGGTGAAAGGGAGAGGGAGAGGGAGATGGAGAGAGGGGGCCGGGGCGGGCGGCGCAGCACGGCGTGGGTGTGGCCGGGCGGCGAGGATGTTGTCGAAGAGGGTGTTGCCTGCGGCTATGGCGGCGACGGCGAATGGGGCCAGCGGCGGGGGGCCGGGCATCGTGGCCTCAATTGCGGGCGGGAGAGGGGCGCTGGCGGCGCAGTTTGGGGCGGGAGGACCGGAGCGGCGGCGGAGCGGCGAAAACCCTAACCCTAACTCGCGGCGTGGCCAAGAACAAAGTGAGGGAGGGAGGGAAAGGGGAGGTCAAGCGGGCTGGGCAAGTCGAGCCACGATTTATGGTGCGGGGTTGCCGCGTCGTGCATGGTGGCGCGGTAGCCTACCACATCAGCGGGCCGACGAACGCGGCAGGTGCCACGGTGGCGGCTCCACCGTGCCATCTTGCATTGTGTGTCGGTGCTTGTTTGGCCTCGCCATGGATTGTGGCATGTCCAAATGTGCTAGTTTTGAAGAAAAGTAACCATGTCATTTGTAGAAATTATTTTTAAAAAAGTGTCATAATTGGCAAAAAATCGTGGTGGGTGGGTGCGGCCGATCCCGGTGCCACGTGTCCGGTGGGGCCTAACGAAAAGGTGGGTGTCCCGGTTGCCTACTTGGGCGCAAAAACGCAACCGGCCCATCAGCCGGTGTCGATTGCTTTCGGTGCAGGTGACCAGACTCGTGCAGAAGGTGCCTGAAACAAAAGGTTGCCCATGGTTTTTGGTCTCTTTGCACTGAAGGGAAAAAAAGGAAGACATGCTTTGAAAACCGAATCCAAGTTATGGGTAAGATCAACAATAAGGAACAATTTATTCTATAAAAACAATAAGGAACAATTTAGATGTAGGCTCTTAGCACCACATGTCCAAATATGTCTATATCCTTTTAGATAAATTTTGTTGAAAGGTTTATAATAAACTTAAGAAAAAAACAAGAAGTAGAAACTAGCACATTTTTCTATGGGAATTTGGTTTCAAAACTAAATCTTGGTCATGAACATCTTGCACATGATTTTCTCTATAAAAAATATCAAGGGGCAAATATATTACCATGTTTGTTATACTTTTAGGTAATATAAACCTAAAAAAAACAGAAGTAGAGACTCACACACCTTATTTAATTTTTCAAGCAAGAGAACTCCTTGAGGAATTCAATTGTTTGGTCGAAATGAAAGATCATAGGGAACCATGAACAAAAGGTCCTCGTGCAGCCAAAGGTGGATAAACAAGGCTAAGTGGAGAATGTGGAAAACATAGAAGGAACAAGGCAACAAAGGAAGAGAGCGCAAGATGCAACAATGATGGGCGGAGGACAAATTAAATAGGCAAAATTGTAACGGATATAATGCTAGCAGGCAAAATGTCAAGCAACAGGGGCATGTGGAGGCGTTAAGAAGGCAAATGTCAAGCGACACCATTTAGCGCAACCCACGTGGAGTCTTTCATAAATGACACTTGTCAAGATTAGCGTGCATATATCCTTCTAGAAGGAAACAATTCAACGACTAGAATGAAAGCACAAATGCAAATTGCATCTAGAGTAGATAATAACACCTCTTGTACTACAAGCGCTTGAAATCAAGATAATCAAGATTGATTTCAAACTCTACTCTCCTCAGGAAGATCATAAGTTTGGGTTTGAGGATGGCCTTAGAAAGGAGCTTATGCAAGCCAGACTAGCCAGGCGAAGGAGGCTGGGATGGAGTAGTGAGGCCACCGCTAGCCACAAATCGAGGAGGATGGTGATTAGGCTAGAGAGGCGTGTTAGAGTTATGGAGATGGCCAAGTGGTGTAAGGTTAGTGCGCCAAGGGACAATAGAGATAGACTTAGCACCACCGGGGATGTGAGGCGGTCGGCAATGGGTGAGAGAGAAGTTGGGAGTTGGTTGGCTACAAGGAATAAAAGGAGAGTTCGAAGGAGAACAATAGCACCTGACCTAGTATGGACAATTAGATTGATATCTAATGGCTCTCCTATTCATCATCTGACAAAAAAAACTAGGCTCGTGTAATATATATATATAGTAATTCCTAATACTTAGTGTTATCCTGACAATCTGCAAACATGACTGGTTAGTCAATTAGGAAAAGCGAGGACATGAGATGCCAGCTGCGTTTTTTCTACCGGACGGTTTACGCGGTAAAATCATGATTACCGTTATACCGGGCGGTCCGGTTACTGGACCGCCGGTATAAAAGAAGGCAAATTCAAAATTTAAAATTTGAAAAAAAATCGTTGAAAAAATTCTGTAAAATAGTTCGTGATTTATAGAAGCCAAGGGTGTAAAAATTTGTCAAATTGGAGTTGGTTTGGTATAAAAAATTTCAAATCTAAGTTTGAAAAAAAAAAAAAAAAAAAAAACACAGCCCGCCCATTAAGGCCCATTAAATCATGAAGGTCGAAAAACATACTAAACACACTCAAATTTAAGTAATTTTGACATCATTGGATTCTACAAATCATGAAGTATTTTTAGGAATTTTTTAGCATTTTATAAAAAAAATTACATTTTGAATTTTGAAAAAAACGTTCAAACCGCTCAAACCGCTCGGTAAACCGCTCAAACCGGCGGTATAAATTCCAAACCGCCGGTTTACCGGATTTTTACCGTTCGCCGGCGCGGCTTGAATTCAGTTGAATTCAAATTTCAAACCGTCCGTAACCGTCCGGTTTACCGGTAACGGACCGGTTTACGTTTCCGACCCCGGGCGGTTTCCTAGGTCCGGTCGGTAAAAAACACAGGATGCCAGAGGCTACATGTGGTCCCCCTGTTTCACCAAGAATGAAGCGTGGAGGTTAATGTTTAAACCACGTCCGACTTACCCAGACTCTAACGAGGGACACAATTTCATATCCGCTTAACAAACTTGAACCATATTGCAAGCTATTTTATAAGGTCACATGTTCAAGTCCGGGAACATCCTCTTTCAGAAATGCATGAAAAGGTTGTGTACAAAAGACCCAAGTGGTCGGACCCTTCATCGGCCATGCGCAAGTGGAAGCTATGTGCACTAGGGCTGTCTTTATTGAGTCATCAAGTAACAAAAAGAGGAAGGGAAACGAAGGATTGTTTTTTTTTTTTAAAAAAAGGAAACTTACTAATGGACCTGTTTTTGTAGAATTTTTAGGGCCGTACTAGATGTCATAACATCATTTGAAGCTAGGAATGTTCAAAATTGACCGTTGTTAGGACACGTTTGCAACGGTATGCTTCCCCTACCCCTAGTCCCTCCCGGATATGCATGTACCTTTTTTTTTTTACCACTTTTCCTATCTATCGGTTGAAAGAAATTGAAAAAAGAAGTCAGCGACACGTCGTGAGCACAATCTCTGCTCTGTACCGGCCCGACGTGCAAGAGGCAGCTACAGCTAGCTTAGAGGGTGTTTAGTTGGGGAAATATTTTGGGTTCGGGTCTTTGTAGCACTTTTCGTTTGTATTTGGTAATTATTATCCCACTGTAGATTAACTAGGCTCAAAAGATTCGTCTCGTACTTTTCAGCCTAATTATGCAATTAGTTTTTTTATTTATCTAAATTTAGTGCTCCATGCATGCGTTACAAGATTCGATGTGACAAAGAAATAGCACTAACACACCCTTAGCGTGTGGTGAGCGAGCACTGAATCAGCGAGCACGGTCGGGACTCTTTGCTCGCCGCTACACCGGGCACCACCCTTTTTGTCCTTGTTTTTTCATAGAAAAACGGGACTCTTTGCTCGCCGCTACACCGGGCACCACCCTTTTTGTCCTTGTTTTTCATAGAAAAAATTATTTATTATCTCTTGTTTGCTTGTGATAAAATTGTTCAAATCGTATCTTGTCCTTTGTGCTAGGACACCACCATTTTTTGTATTTGTTTTTCTATAGAAAAAAAATATTAATTGTCTCTTGTCTGCATTTATCGTAAAATTGTGCTAGCTAACACTTGATAATAGATCTCATCCTTAGATGATGATCCAAGGCTCTACCACGTTGCAAAAAATGTTGGTTATTTTTCTTGTGAAAGAGATATAGCAACTCTTTTTTTTTTTTTCATATCTTACTACTAAAAAAAGGAAAAAGCAATCGTCCTTTCCCCTAATGAGTGCGCCGGCGCCTAATCCCGCGCCGTTATTAACCGCGCTCCCCCGTCCATCCCATCCTCGCGGAACACCCAGCTATCCCTACGTGACGCGGAACTGCCGCCCACCTCCAAGGCTCCACCTCGCTCTACCGCGGCGCTCCTAGCCCTCGCCATCCTCGCGCCTTCACCTCTCCACAGAAACGCTCCTCCAAGCCGCGGGCCTCCATCACCTTTCGCACCCGGCACGCCGGCGCGCCGGCGGCCCCGTGTGGAAAGCTCTCCCCGCCGGGATCGGACGTGCGCGGCGCGGCGGGCGCCTCTGGCACTCCGGCGGCCTTGCCGTGGCGTCCCGTGGAAGGCTCCCGCCGGCGGGATAGGGCGTGGAAGCGCTGCGGCAGCCCTCGGCGGCAGCAGCGGGCGGCCCCCAGCGACGCTGACCGCCACAACATCCGGAAAGATCCGTCTAGCCCTAACAACCGGTGTCGGCGGCGCTGCGGCGGTATCTCGCGGGCGGTTTCAACGGACGAGCGGCGGCAGCGGAATTCTGGGAACCGCGAGCAGCACCGACGACGGCAACGGCGTCCACGACCACGGTAAGCTCAGAGGCCCAACCTTTTACCTATGCTTTGCTGTGACCACGGCCGCACTTTCACGTGACGAGCTTGTGCCCGTGGCGCCAAGGGGTTGAGGCGGTCGAACACCGGTACGGGCGCGGCGGTGGGTAGCGGACAGGCGCTGGAGGAGTCGCTGTGAGCGGCCGGGTGCGCACCTCGGCGGCGAAGGTCTCGATCATGGGCATCGGCGTCGTCGAGGCCAGGTCGGGTGCCGGGAGTCGTACTCCAACACGTCATGGAACTCGATGGAGCCAGCCCAGCCGTGCCCCCTCGCGCGCGCCCGCCGGACGTGCGGCTTTGCCTGTCCCTCGAGGAGTGCCTTGGCGGTGGCCATGCTGGGCTCGTGCACGAACATGCCGGCGTTGAAGTAGAGCGCCGGCGGAGCACCAAGCTCGGGGTCGGCCACGCCACCTTGTCCGGGGCACTGTTGGCAGTAGCCGATCTTGGACTGCGGGGTGTGGCTCTACGTCTTCTCGCAGAAGCAGTCCATCACCGCGTAGAAGTGGCCCTTCTCGAGCTCGAACAGCTCATCGATGTTCTCGAAAACCTGGATGTCCGCGTCCAGGTACACCATCCTCTCGTACGTACTCCACAAACTGCACGAATTAATCGAAACCCATGTGAGCACCATCACAGTTATATGGGCAAAAATGGTCAAAAGCAGTTCATGGATGAGTTCAGTTTCAGCAGTGGTGTGTTGGTTACGACAGTACAGTACCTCCTAGATGCAGAGCTTGGAATAGTTGATGAGTCGATGACATAGTATGCCATGGCGAACTGCGTCTGGTTCTCAGGCGGGTAAATGGGCTCGATCTCGCTCACGATGCAGCCCAGCGAGACGAGGATGCGGCGGTGGGTCTCCGGCACGTCGCAGCACGGCCACCACCAGCGGGTAGGCCGAGCAGCCATCTCGCTTCGCTTCGCTGCAGGGGGAGGAACGTGTGCACATTTCAGTGGCTGGAATTTTTCGCAATCCACCTTTATGTTGTCTGTTGCACTTAAAAACATGAGGCTTTGGAGATGATCCTAATGTGAGTTTACTGAAAAACCATATATTTATCCCTTGTAATTTATTTCTTTTATGAGCATGATGCAGTAGTGTAATTTACTGCGACAATTTAGATAGCAAGTGATGATTGTTCGTCGGTCGATTGAAATATATTCCAAACACAATATGGTAGTGATCGTGCTTTTCTTTTTCCCTTTATCAATTACATGGCAGTCTTTATTTCTTTGGTACACGATGAGACAGTTTGGCATGTGCGGTGGAGATCTGTACACAATGATATCTATTTTTTATTGGTCCTGAGTCAGTCTATATCCATGAGTTCCAAATAATACGAGCCTGCCAATCAAACTGGATAGCTTTCTCTTGTACTTTCACCTATTTGCTAACTTATATCGTCCTCATGCAGTGGTTAAGCGGAGTTTTTTTTTCTACATAAGTCTAAATGGAAAATGGTGATGGTCCTACACCATTAAGGGACTTGACAAACACTACTCGTGGAGGTAATTGTTGATATACACATGTTTTTGGATGAAAACGTTGGTTTAGATTTCAGTAGATTCATCCATTTGACGCTTTGTTTTGAACCAGGTAAGAAAAGTGCGACTAATTCACAATCACAAGTACAAGTTGATCATGTTGCCCAACAAAAACATTAGAGTTATATTTTAAATACGTAGCTTTCTTAAAGACTTATGTAATATTATCTTAATGTTTCCATCATCACGCTTGCAGTACAGGTTATTACATTATGGATAATTAAAGTCGATGTTTCATATTTAAATCTTTTCTTTAGCGCTTGTACATATATTCCATGGTATTTGTGTTCACTTGTAGCAAGCCTTGGGCATTTAACTAGTGCATACATATTGTTGAAATTGGTCATGTCTAGTGCATGTAATTTGCATATAAGCCTTTTATCAACTAAAACTAATAAATAAGCCTTTCGTCCTTTGTTGCCTTATTGAAAGCTCACTTGAGAAGATAGCTGAAGCTCTTTGGTCCCGCACGCACCGCCGCGCGCACGGGGGTACGGATGGGAGGCGACGAGGGCACGTATATACGTGCCGGCAGCCGGCCCGCAACCGCCAACCAACTCAGCTCTTCACCTCACGTGTCTGGCCGTGTTGCATCGTCTCGTCCCCTCCACGAGACGGGCAGGCGTAAGCTCTGTTGCGGGCGCCCGTAAGCTGTAGGTGCGCGGTGACCACTGCCAGCGTGCGGCATGTGACGGCCGCTTCCCGGCCTTTCGCTGGCCCGTCAAATGCGTAAGCAGGCTCGCTGGAATGCGCTGCAAAACTGACTGTTTGCGTCGCTTCTCCGTCTCTCGATCCATGTTTTACATGCATCCTGTTATTATTGCAAGGGTTCACGTAGAGCACATTTGCAAACACAACTTGCTGCACTGCAAACAGCAACAAGCGTGCAGTGTATCGTCGTGGGTCGATAGGATCGACGACGTGCGTTCCACTTGGCGGCCTATCTAGTATAGCTACTGCCGGCCACGGTTGAGCCGCGCGGCGGCGGCGATGGACGCGCCCACCCCGCCCGGGCGCGCCGTGGCGTCGGGGTCGCCAGCGCACCTCCGCGCCCACCACCCGCGCCGCGTCCTCCCGCTCCACCTCCTTGTCCGCGCCCAGCCTCACCGTCGCGTCCTACACGCATGCGTGGATTGGTCGTCAGCACAACTGACCTGCGTTTTTTACCGCTCGGTAAACCGCGGCTTACAGCGGTAACGGACTTTCCCGCCCGGTCCGGTTACCATGGTGATAAAAAAACCGTCAAATTCGAATTTGAAAATTTGAAAAAAAATGTTGAAAATATTCTATAAAATAGTTCATGATTTATAGAAGCCAATGGTATAAAAATTTGTCAAATTGGAGTTGGTTTGGTATAAAAAATTTCAAATCTAAGTTTGAAAAAAAAAAAAAAAAAAAAATACCTGCCGGCCCATTAAGGCCCATTAAATCATGAAGGTCGAAAAACATACTAAACACACTCAAATTTAAGTAATTTTGACATCATTGGATTCTACAAATCATGAAGTATTTTTAGGAATTTTTTAGCATTTTATAAAAAAAATTACATTTTGAATTTTGAAAAAACCGTTCAAACTGCTCAAACCGCTTTCGATAAACCGCTCAAACGGGCGGTATAAATTCAAAACCGCCCGGTTAACCGGATTCTTACCGTTCGCCGGCGCCGTTTGAATTCAATTGAATTCAAATTTGAAATCGTCCGGTAACCGGCGGTTTACGGTAACGGACCGGTTTACCGTTTCGGACCCCGCGGTTTTGCTTAGTCCGGTCGGTAAAAAACGCAGCAACTGACGCACACGTGACATGAGGAAAAGGGAACACGTGGCGTACATACCGCGAGGACGTGGCGCAGCGTGGTCTTGTCCGCCTCGCGCTCCGCCCGCGCGTTGGCGTCCGCGGCGGCGCGCGCCTGCGCGGCGAGCCCTCCCAGAGGCGCCTCGTCCAGCCCGGTCACGCGCGCCTCCGCTGCGGCGATCGCCGCCGCGTCGCTCGCCTCCACCGGCTGGTCCCCTGCCGAGAACACGGTCGCCTCCAGCGCCTCGCCGATCGTTATCTTGGTCCCGTCCACCACTCCTTGTATTGCTGCTGCCGCTGTTTCGCCTCCCGAGCTGTCCTCCTCCTCTTCCTCTTCCGCTGCAACGTAGTACTGCCCGACAGGCTACATATACACACACACAGCCAGGCCACGAACATCTCATTTTGTGAAGAAGATACATAGCGGCACGCACGCACGGCTTCAACCAACGCGACGATGGTCAGTCACCACCCACCTGGTCGCCCACGAACTCCGTGACGACGCGGCATCCCGGCACGCGCGCCTCGGTGACGGCGACCCCGCCCTCGGCGGCCTCGTCGTCGCGGGGCACGACGCCGAGGCGCTCGTTGCGCCTGCCCGCGGACTGCATGACGGCAGCGGCACCGCCTCTGGGCGCCTGCCCGAGCACGGCGCTCTCCGCGGCCTGCATCATGGCCGCGTCCTCCGGCGCGACGGGCGTCATGGCCAGATCTCCCTCGACGGCGAACACGTCGCCGTAGCGGACGGCGCCTCCGTCGGCCGACGGTCGGTCCTGGCAGTCGTGCTCTGCCGGCCGCTGCCTCCTCTGCTGCTGCTGCTCCTCCTCCTGGCTCGTCATTGACTCTCAGGGGAGCAAGTTGCTGAATCTCACTCAATCCCTGGCGCAACTGCGAGCTGAGGCCTGGAGTTGCCGAGTTGCGAGCGATAGAGCTGAGGGCGTGAGAGGACGGATTGGATTGGAAGGAGGCGAGAGACGTGGCCTGCAGCCACGTAGCGTCGGCACTGCGAGGTGGCGCGTAGGCAGCTGCTCCTGGATCCTGGTACGAGGCTAAAACGGTGCCTCAAGTGCCTGCAGAGTGCAGACACGCGCCACTGAGGATTCGCGAATGGCATTGTAATCCTCGCCTCAACCAGAAGGGAAACATATAGTAAATTAAACAGCGAACAAGATGATCCATCAAATCAAATTTATTATCTATAAAAATTCCCATTTGATCCGATCCGATTCGATTAAAAACAAAACAAAAACAAAACAGAATATTCGCGGGAGGCAATGTACAGACACAGGGCCAACTCGGACGCGAAAGAGAAGCAGAGCGCGGATGCTCTGCTCCGGGCGAGCGGCGCTTCCGGCGACCACCGCATCCCAACACATCAATCTTCTAAAGGTTCAGCGCAGACGGACGGGCGGGGCGTGGCGACGCTCACCGCCGCCGCAGCAGCAGCCTCACCGGCGCTTGTGGTCCCTGGAGCGTCGCGAGTGCCGCGGCTGCTCTTCCTGCGCCCTCCTGCTCGCGCTCGCGCCGGGAGGACGAGGACGGCCGTCGCTTGAAGTGCTGCTCCTCTTCCTCGCTCTCCTCGTCTTCGTCCGCGCCGCCGTAGTAGTCCGCCGCGGGCCTACGCGTCTCCTCCGCCTCCTCACGGTGGTTCTGGTGCTGGTGGTGGCGGTGGCTGCGGCCCTCGCCGCTCTCTGCCGCTGCGCTCTTCTTGGAGGAGGACGACGAGTGCGCGGGAGGCTTGTCGGAGGCCCTGCGGCTGCGCTTGGCGTCGGGAGGGTTGGCGGCGCCGTCTCCGGGGAAGCTGATGCGGGAGAAGACGCTGGCCTTGGACTTGGACGACGCCACGGGTGCCTTGGCGGGCTCCGCCTCGTGCCGCGACGCGGGCGGCGGGGGAGGTGGGAGCTGGATGTCGTCGTAGCGGTCACGGTCGCGGTCGGAGGAGGAGCGCTTCTTGCCGGAGCTGGAGGAGCGGCGCGACTGCCGGTCGGGGCTGGACGGCGGCGGCGGGCCACGCTCCGATCTGTCCGGCTGGGAGTGGGACCTCGACCTCTGAAAAACAAACACAAAGTAAAATAAAGCACGTGACAAGTTCATCCTAGCCCACCAACCCTAATCGTACGGCCAAAAACTCATCAAGGCTCTAGCTTTGCCACGTCAGCTTGCGGACTACCACCCGCGTCAGCAGCAGCCAAGCATGACACATCGTAAAAATTGAGATCGCTCTCTACCGTGGCCTAACATCGTTTTTGGGCTCCACTAGTACTTTTTACCTTAAAAAAGTTCTAATCCTATCCACTACACCAAGCAATTATAGAATGTAAAAGTATATAACAAATAAAAGCTACGAACCAAAGAATAAAGCAAAGCGCCATCTTTCAGAAAGCAAAAGACAAGAATGGAAAAGAAAGAGAAGCACAAGAAAAAAAATACTGAAAAAACCAGTCCCAAAGAAAAGATAAACAAATATAAATACATATAATAAACAAACTAAAGATGTTTCTGCCTGGCATCCTGTAAACCCAGGAAAAGCAAGGGCAAAACTAAAGATGTTTCCGCCTGGCAATCCTGTAAGCCCAGGAAAGCAATCACAAGGGCAAATGCAACCGCCAGTGACTGCTGCTTGTAACCTAAACAAACCTCTCACTGGTATCGTATCAAGCAGCCGAGGCGCTGAGAACAAAAGGCACAGGAGGAATTCAACAGAGTGCCTCTCTTGTTCTGTATCACCAGAATCAGGCAGGACGCCGTCTGGATTTCTTGCTGCGCTGTTGGCGGCGATGATCCATATGTCTACCATGGAACTTATAACAGTACAAAACTTGGCATGATAACAGGTTGACAGGAGAAGACATACATCCTTCCGCCTCATCGAGGTACTATCAGTAATGGCCCCTGGTGATGCTCTGGCCTCCCTGCGGGAGTCCCTGTCCCTGGCTCGCTGCCGCTCACGGTCAACCTCCCGGGAACGCTCCTGCTCCCGCACCCGCTCTCGTTCCCTCTCCAGGGAACGGCCACGCTCCCGCTCCCTCTCCCTCTCCCTCTCCCTCTCCCTCTCCAGGGAACGGTCACGCTCCGTTCCCTCTCCCCTATCCCTCTCCAGAGAACGACCACGCTCCGCTCTGCGCTCTCGAGAGCGGTCAAGCTCTCTTTCCTGCAAGAGCACAACTCAACGGATTAGCTTTGAGAGAAGAATGCAGTAAAAGAGTGACTAAAGATACTGAATGTAGACTTAGTTCATTCAGGTAAGCTATTCATAACTCGTGGGATTATGCAGAGAGCATAAAGCATCAGCTTAGGTCATGACACTGTACTAGCAGCATTACAATTTACAACCAACATTTACATTTTATAAAAGTTTGATTAAGAAATGAAAACCAGGCAATGGCATGAAACTTAATCACACATTGAAAATAGCACTTGCAATCCCTAACTTCATATGGTTCTGCCATTTTAAATTCTTATGCAACGAAACTAACTAGCATAATAGGACTAAAACTTGTGCCAGTATGTTTCACAATTTCAGTCATTCAGTTGTTCACTGAGGCAAGAGATTTAAGTGTGGATAAGCTTTTAGTGAATCTAAAAAGAGACATCCATGGATCAAGTGTTTGAAAGTTTAGAGGCAGAATCACATGAATGGCGTAAGTTATATCACTAACACCAAAACCAGCTATTTTGCCAAGCAGTGACTTGGGCTTCATAAAGAAGAGTTTACAAAGGACCAACAAATGGCAAAACGCAAATAACAATAAAGATTACAGAGCTATATTTTTTAAGACAGAAACCACAAGAATGGCTAACGCAAATAACATGGTCATGATCAGGATATGCCATACCATCTAAGGGCAACTTGTACAAAGTTTAGGGAGTAGGGACATTGGATGCAGTTTACTCTATACACGATTCTTATGTATCCTTCAGAATTTCTATGATGATGCAAGTTCAAAACGGCCCATGCCTCTGTGAAGACCAAAAGAAAACATCGCCAAGACTAAGGGAACATTGCCAATACCAAGCAAGACATTTTAGACCAACATCTCTTATCCTATATTCACTACATTTGGATGGTCATTACGGGCCTGTGCATTTGAAAAATGGTGGATGGTCCAAAGTAGCAAATTAGTGTCATCCACTGATTCAAATAAAGGTGACTTTGGGGATCTAGAAATGTCATGGGATGATCCAAATTAGTGTCATTCGCTGATTAAACTTAAAAAGACGTGACTTCAGGGATGCAAAAATGTCATGGAAAAGCTGTTCAATTTGTTCAAATATAGATGGGCATCTGAAGTGTCCAATCACCTTTCATTGAACCGTCCATTTCACGTCTCCTCCTATGTTCAGGTTTCCTTGGATCAAATTCTTCTCTGCTCACAACTGGCGGGCCCATGTTTAGTCCCATAGTGTTAACAGCCAATTCAGAAAGATCCCTGAAATGAATAATACAAGATTTCAGAAAAAAAAACATACTAAGGCATTGTTCACCTGTTACTCAAAGAAGTAAAATCCATACAACCATTCATGGATACTGGGTTGTTAATCAAAAGAGGCAAACATCAACCTAATGCTTATCCCTCACCAAAATAGAGAAATACAGCCACAAAGTTTACACATACACATTCCTCTTAATAATTTTCAGATGTACAAAGAAGATAACTGCTACGTACAGAATTGGTCATGTTTCTTTAACATAAAAAACCGACTGGTGCTAAAATATATACCTAGGAACTCCTGGCATCATGTATCCTGGGGGCATAAATGGATCTTGTGGGAGAACAGCCCCACCAAAAGGGTCAAATGGACCTGGTGGATAACCCATGTAGGGCATGGGACCCGGAAATGGTGCACCCATGTAATCCATTGGTAATGGCACTCCACCGCCCCAGTAAGGGTTGAATGCTCCAGTTGGACCCAAGGGCATTCGAAAAATTTTCAGCTCCAAAATCTTGAAAATTTTTCCATTGCTCCTCAGCTGTCAACAAAATAAGATCTCAATTTATTTAAGCCAATACTTGCACTTGCAGCTACATCTTGATGACAAATGATCATGATCAGTATAAGGACATTACCATTTCGGGAACACGTTGCTTCTTCTTTTTCTTCTTCTTCACCACTGAACCTTTCCAAAAGAAAATCAGTATCTCACAGAACAGAAATAATTTGATCAAAGAAAGAAAGACAATTGCTGCCAGTCACTTTATTTAATTCCAAGAGCTATTGCCATTCTCTGAAAATCTATTCTTAGACAAGATCTTTTTATTAGTTTGACCAATGAAAACGATGTTGTGATCCCTCTGTTCTACCGATTATGAAAAAGGAAAGGCACAAGATAAAGCAGCCATGCTTCTTGTTACCTCATTAAATTCAATCATCTTCTAAACTATCTATCCTTTATGCTATCCGTGAGCTCAGTAAGGTATAGTCTACATTATTGTATCATATGGTTTCACTTAGCTGAGTATATCCAAAACTAGAATTCGACTATTATATACTACAATCTTTATAGCAACAAAACCATAACCACAAAAATTGCATTCAAATGCGAATCCAACAGAAGTCATATCAAATGAGGCTAACTGTAAGTTGAAGATTATGATTTTTGACTCCTAGAATGCATGCACACCTGATAGAATGAAATGTATAATAACATCAAACAAATTAAAACACTTCTTCATTCTTAGACATCAGATAATCCATGCAGTCACAAATACTCCTAAGCAACATTTGGAGTCACGCAGTCAAATCATTTCAAGCATGGTTACAAATTACTTTTTAATGTATTGGATTTGGACATTTGAAAAAGTAGGTTTGTTTCAGAAAATGCTTTCACAAAAAGTTTACAATACAACAAAACATAATAGTAAAAGTGATGATTTGGAGACCAAATATTGTCCAAAATGTTATTTGTGACAAGGAGAGCTTAAGTATAAATTCTTCAGCACTTATTTTTAAGGAAGCTGCAATACAGGCAAGAGCTAGCTACAAACAGAAACAGGAGCAAAGGCTTTTCACCTTGTTCCCCTGCAGGCAACTTTTCTTGATAATCTTTTGCCGCTGGAGTTGTTTCTACTGGTTTATCTTCTTTTGCCTTCTTATTAGAATCCATGGTCCCTTCAGCAATATCTGGAACTGTTGTGGCTTTCTTATCTGAAGAACTTCGATCGATATTTGTAGCTTTTGCTCCATTGAGGCTCTCAGCATCTGGCGACTCTTCTACAGGTGTGGATGCTTTAGCTTCTTCCTTTGAAGCAGCAGAAACAGCAGGAGACCTAAGCTTAGGTTGCACCGGTAGAGCTGACTCCATGTCTACAAAACATAAACCATCATTTTCCAATTGTGATAAAAGCAAATCCAATGACAAGCATTACAAACATACCCTGTACTTGCACCATGCTTCCCACATTTTCCGTACTGCTAGTTGGTGGTGCCTCTAATATGCGGCTGATGGTTTCTCTTAGAGTTTTATTAGGGAGAAGATCATCGGCTAATATGCTTGTGGCACCACAGACGCACATTGACTTACTGATTATGTAATCCCTGATGCCTGCCAGAAAAATATAAATAGCACTTAACTCCTTGAACAGCATCATATTTTAATCAGAAAAGGGAAAGGAAACACTATGCGATATAATAAAATATATAAGGAAATAACAGGGCCAGTCATATCATACGATGCCAGTATAAATAGTAACAGTGTGAAACACACAATCAGGAACTTAAAACACAGCTTACATTTATCACAGAAACTCCTAAAGCAGCATTTACTAGTTAGAACAGCATCCTTCATTACTTCTTTGCACAATGGGCAGCGTAGCTCTGGTGGAAGGTCACCAACAGAACGAGTGGTAGGTAGGCCCTCTATCTCCTTCTCAAAAGCAGCTCTAACACAAAGAAACATATTATTTTTATTTGTTGCCCAAAGTACATATGCACTGGTTATTATAAGTCATACAATCACAAAAACTGCTCAAGAAATGTGGGTACTAACTCATTTGGCTTCAAAACAGCACCAGCCCCACTTGGTAGTGCATATGAGCCATCCGGAGTTTGCATTAGCATTGATTTTGGAATACCAGTTGGGGGTTTCATCCTCTTCACATCATATCTAGTATCACCATTTGTGGGGCAATGTTGAATTAAATGACCTGCAAAACAAGATCCATTGAGCAAAAGAACAGTGAAACATACAACGCTTAAGATTTTCACGAGCCACCAACATACCAGGTACTTTACATCTGTGACAAACATAACCTGGAGGAGGTGTTCTGCGTTCCAGCCGTCCTTCAGAATAGCGAAGGAAGAGATATTAAGAAGCATAGTTTTTCTTCTAGAAACAAATGGAAAATATTCACAAAGAATACCAAAGAGCATAAAATACATTATATATGTACAAGTATTTCGTATATCATATGTCAAAAAAAAATTTGCACAATGGAAAGATTATCCAAGTTACAAGGTGGATATAACATTTTCCTAACAAAGATATATTTTCATAATACCTCAAGATCTAACACTTTAATTGCAAAAAAAATGGGGCACAGAGCATTACCAAAGCCACGGCCACCCATCATTCTGCCACCCATCCCTCTACCATAGCCTCTTCCAGAACCATAACCATCAGGGATTTGGCTGAAAGCATCAACCATCCAATTAGATTATGATTATAGAACCAATATTTGATTAGCATATGCTGGCATAGTAAGAGCAACAGATCTATCAGTTGCCAGCCAGACTAGTCACAGAAAACGGGATCGAAGGCATCAACGCTCGACCCAGGAACGTTACCCCAGATCCGGGTACGTGGGGTCATTTCGACCTGGCCATGTAAAAATCTATCCCAAGTAGTGTGCCACGTTCCTCAACCCCATCAACCTAAGAACTTTGTGAATATGGTCTAAACGGGGGTCCGTCTAATCCGGTAGGTTACTCACCTATAGTCAAGGGCGGATGTATCAATAAGTGCTTTTATCTTACTATCCTCGTCAACTTTATTTTCAGAAGCATCAACCGCCTGGCAAGCAGGCTGAGAAGGAACCGAATCAGAAACATATAATTCATTGCCAAACTCATCATCCCACTCAGATTCTTCAGGCTGCAATTTTAATATATTGAATATCAGCTCCTCAATGTAAATAGGCAATTCTAATAGATATATGAAAATTCTAATGCACTTCCAATGGACAATCTTGGCAAGATAAATAGGGAACCAATAAGAGGCTGTCAATCTTACATATTTCATAGATGAATCAACAAGAAAAGTACTCGCAGTGGGCATGACTTCTTCTACACCATCTTCTGCAGCTTTTGACCTGCAGAATTTGATACACATCTCAATATTGGCGAACCAACGAGCAAAGCTCCTGAACATATTCAGTGACATGGTCCAGCCAAATAATCAAATGTAATGCACCACATTTCACACAGCCTGAAGGTGGTGAACTCCTAAAGATCTACTAAGAATAATTAAGAGATATATTGCTAATTATTCAAGTAATCAAGTTCAAAGATCAAGACAGTACTCTTCAGGTTCTGTGACAATAGGCTTCCTTGGTCGTCCTGGTATCCGCCGAATCAAAACTGACGTATTTTTGGTATCATAGTAGCCTCATCAGCGTACTCTGAAAGTGAAAATACCACGATGAAACATTAAGCAATACCCCAATAGCATGAATCCATCACAAATTCACAAAAGGAAACACAGTACAACCTGATTATCACATGACAATTTGAATGCTTAGGGTACAAGTAAATATTATTTTGAATGTGTCGCCTTATAATGCAATGTGGTATGACTGCTTGCTTGGAAACAAAAAACACCACTGTAACGGAACCAATCTAATATGCATCAAGACAATAGTTGGTTCATGCTCTTGGCATAGTAAATCAAATCCAATCCCTAAGGTTAATCAAACAAAATGCAAGACTATGTATCAAAAATTTCCCAGCATAGATTACAGTTAATCCTTCATATCAACCCTGTAAGCCCTGTAAGAGATAGGGCTGTCTTATCAGGTTCAAAGCGCAGGGAAATGAGGAACACAAGATTAAAACAATTGATACCAGCTACCTAAACAATCATCAGTATTCAGCATTCACCATGCTTGGTTGAGTTGACACAGAACTCGAGTGCATGAACCAAATAGTCCCGGATTTAACATAAAGATCATACAATTCTACAACCCTGGTCCATCACAATTTTTACCAGGACCTATCAACTTGCGCATATTGACCGACACAAGAAATCTGAGAAAGAACCAACCTTCATCAGTCTGAGCATTTGAGATCATAAGGTCAAAATCTGTGCCCCTGCCAAGATGCTTGGACTCAAAAATCCGCTCCTTCAAGTTGGCAACAGAGATGAACTGTCCCTCAATCGGAATCGAGTCATAATCTCTAGCACTCTTGAACTTGTAATACACAGCCATTTTGCTTGCCCACTCAAAATTTTCTCTTTTTTTTTTTCTTCTGGTTTTATCTTTTTTTGTATTTAATTTTTTCCTTTTTTTTTTGTTTCTTTTCCACTCCTCTTCTGTAATAACAAAAATTATTCCATAGAACCAACAAGGAAAGAACAAAAAAACTGTCTTCGCCCTTAAATTGAGCGGAAAATTGATGCTTTAAACCAGGACAAATAGCAGGAACTAATGAACATGAACAAGTGTACAAGCAGGCAAAATATTTTTATCTCCAGGGGCCTCGTCGGCTCCTGCGCTCCAGTCCTACACCGTTGCGGAAGAAGAAGACAAGCCGCACGCCGCAAGGAGAAATCTGATCACCCGCCGAAGGCCCGAACCTTTCCGCCTCTGCCAGCCGGAAACCCACCGGATTGGGGGTTACCACTGAATCGCCTCATCCATCGCCTTCCCCATCGCCCAGATCGCCGTAGATCCGGGCTCGGGGCACCACGAAACCGCCTTAGGGAAGGCCTCCAAGAACGAGACGAGGCGCTTCGTCGAGCGCAGTCGCGGCGGCCTCCACCGCCGCCGTAGATGCTGGTGCAGCCGAGGAGCGGTGGAGCCCTAGGCTGCTACAGGAGCTGGCCCTGAGGAATCGACGAGCACCGGGGCTCAAGTTAGGAGCTAGGGTTTCGAGCTCCCAGGATTGCGTCGCCTCCACGCACGCGTTGTTGAGGCCGGAAGAGGGGAGGGAGTCGGGGACGCTCGGATGGGATGGGAAAGGGATCGGATGAGGTCATGGCCTCATGGTCATGGGACTGGAGAGGAAGCCACCAAAGGCACCAAAGGCGTGTGCGTTTGAGTCGGGCTTGGGCTTTACTATTTCAACTTAGTATTATTTAACTTTTTTTCTGACGAGAAACGAATTTCAGCAAAACGCTGCCATCAACTTGCAGAACCTGCGATCGGGCACTGAGACTGATGCAAGGAGCAAGCAAGCTGAGGGAGACTGATGCATTAAAGTCTTGTCGAGCTACGACATGTGTCGTACAGTAGATTTTTGTTCGTATTAATGTAGTCCTGTACGCTGCATTCCTAAAGGTTTTCATCCTCAAAGGTATGATTCTGGTTAGCTGCATTAGAGAGTGAACAAGCTATTGACACTCGATTAGCCCTGTTTAGTTTAGGAAAAGTGAATCTAAAAAGTGCTACAGGACACGTCACATCAAATCTTTTAACGTATGCATGTAGCATTAAATATACTCCATCCCATGATATTAGAAGTCGTTTAGAACAATGACACCCGGTCTCCAAAACACAACTTTGACCTCTTATTACTATAAAAATATTTATGGAGATGTGATATATGTATACTTTTATCAAAGTATTTTTTAAGACAAATCTACTCATATAATTTTTATATTTACAAACTCATCAACTTAAAAGTCATTGATGATTTATATTCCCGATGTTTGACCCAAACCTTGTCCAAAACGACTTCTAATACCACCAACTGTTGACGGTAGAAATACCCTGTTTTTACATAGTCAAACCGTCAACAAAGTACTCCTTTTGGAAGCTAACATACATATAAACAATGATTTCTTATGCAAATAACCTAGTTCCACATGTAGATGTCATTCTTTGTATACAGATGTGAAACTAGTGGAACTCTGGCTGAAATGACACATTTGGTCACCATCCAGTCAACACCCCAAGTATGGCCATTGGACAATTTGACACCACCATCATGATCTCCATGTCCTATGAAGCTTCCACACAAAATTTGAAGTCATTTGGCCACAAGACCTACATCGGCCGATGCATGACCATTTCATCCTGAGACATCCTGACATGTGGGGACACCTTCTAGAAGAGTTGGAGAAGGCCAAGGCCCAATGGACCAAAGATCGGCCGACCATGATACTTTGGCCCAAACTCTTCCAATGCGACCGCCACATCACTAATCCGTGGGGAACAAGAGAAGGCACCCGATTGGTCCGTCAATACGTCCCATGGATCGTGTTGGTACAAAATGAACGTCCGCGGCAAGTTCCGGACTCAAGACACGTAAACCGACGGTGGGGCCAATGTTCCCGAAGACCGGGGGTGGCCCACGGGTCATGGACCATGGTCGGCCGACCATGGCCCATTTGGCCAAGGACGTCCTCCCACGCCCATCACATTGTCCACATCTTTGAATTACCTCACACGTTGATCTTAAGGTGGTTGCATGGCGGTTTGATCCAACGGAGGGCAATAGAGGTCACGCGGATCGATGACATGGCGCTAGAGTAGCCCCTACTCCACCTTGGGCTATAAATACCCCCTTACCCCCTCACTTCCAAGGCATGACCACAAGGAGAACTCCACTCCAATGTAGTAGGCGAAGCCCCGCTCCTTTTAGTGTAGTAGTAGAGTGAGAGAGGGAAGTCTTCGAGGGAAGCCCCGGTGCATCGGGAATCTCCTCCGAGGTGTACCTCTCGCGGGTGTACTTCTTCTAGTGAGTAATACATCCGAGTTACGTTATACTTTGCATATCCGGTTTTAGTATAGTAGCTATTCACTCGTTCTTCATTGGTACATTGCTTTGCTTTAGTAGAGTGTTCTAGCCTAGCTAAGTACGAGGGTTAGAATAGTAAGAGTTAGCGTAGACGTGGTGTCTAGGCTATACCTTACCGAAGTATGCCGCTTGTTTGCACGGATGGATTGTGATAGCCAAGAAGGTAGTGACAGCCCTTCCGGTCTCTCGTATAGATCACCACGTGTTTAGGCAAGTTCTTAAAAGGTAAGGCTCCATAAAAATAGTAGT
The DNA here is from genome assembly GCA_015847255.1 of Hyparrhenia diplandra. Taxonomy (NCBI): domain Eukaryota; kingdom Viridiplantae; phylum Streptophyta; class Magnoliopsida; order Poales; family Poaceae; genus Hyparrhenia; species Hyparrhenia diplandra. Next base: position 102,354 of record JADLZK010011263.1, on the reverse strand, counting down.
TTGGTAGTGGTGACTTTATTCACCGATTATCACCTACGCCTCCAAGTGTCCGAGGGCCGATAAAGCCACGTTTAGCTACCTAGCCTATCCGGATATCATAGCTATAGAAAACCTCTCAACTCAACTACCAAATACACACCTTGTGTCATCATAGGACGAGTCTTGATTCTTTGTTAGTTCACTTCACGTTCCTCGTGGAAATCGATACCGAATACTCCCGGTGAAAAGCTACACCGACAGCCCGTGCGCTGCGGTTTACCGTTGCCATACTTAGGTGTATCGGTCCTTTAGTGGTAACACTAAAGAACTCAAACACCAACCCGGAGGGAGTAGGTAAATAAAAAAACCAATTTCATAGTTTGTTTGGAAAATGCGTTACGAATCTTTTGAGCCTAATTAGTCCATGGTGGGATAACAATTACCAAATACAAACAAAAAGTGTTACGGTAGCCGAACCCAAAATATTTCACCAACTAAACACCCGTTAGAAATGTTGTGTTGTTGACGATCGCCGGTGCGGCAGCCTCCGCCATGAGGGACGAGTGAACTCCAAAGAGTTATGCTTTTATATAGATGAATTGTGTCGGTTGTACCTGCGGATATATAGACGAATTGCGTCGGTTGTACCTGCGGATTGACAAAGAAAGTCTATTTGGTCAAGCACGAGGGAGGCATTGGCTCCTTGTATTAATACTAACGTTTGGATTGTGAATTTGTCCATCATATTAGAGTTTCCTGCACTTGAAGACAGGCCACCAGAAGGTGCGAGCGTTGATGATGAAGTGGACACTGTGGAGGGGGTGGGTGTAGATCCATGTTGTGTTGTGTTGAACGTGTCACAATGCTTGTAAGGGAGTTTCACATACTTGGCTAGGGCAGCTATTGTCTTGAATCAAGTCGACACTTGAGGGTGTAGAGGCGGGGTTCATCCGACTATGTCTTAGAGTTGTTCTTATTTTACGTTGTCTTTAGAGATGTTGTTAAGTTAAAGAGTCTTTTACGTGTGTCGCATTAAAAAAAATGGTCTACTCACTCAAGCCACTAAAAAGTTTAATCTGTCATAGGTATCCCCATCTTTTCAACATTTTTCGTCTCTGCCATTCCATCTATGCGTTGTTAGATTTCTCTCATTTAGGGACCCGACACGTGGGCCCGACATAGGAAAATGACCTTGCCACGGCGGCGTGCGATCAATGAGGGGGGGGTAGTTATGCTAGTACTTTTGAGAATCAAAGTCTACATCTAGTGTAGCAATAACTTCTCCTGAGACCTGAGAGTTGTCCAACCTAACAATGTGGTGGCAAACCTTAGTACTTGACCTAAGAGCAACCGCTACTACTACTCAAGTCTACATCCATTTCTATTGTCTAGTGCGTGTCAAACACCGACAAGCACAAATAAAGACTTGCAGTGACCAGCGTTGGCGGGAAGGGGGCGAGCGCCCGGTTTCACCTCCACTACCCTCCGCTAGTGCATGTTGCCCTCCTCTTCTTTCTCCTCCGCTCCGCCGGTGACCAGCGCGTTGGCAGGAATGGGGCGGGCGAGAAGGAGGGGAGAAGAAAGAAGAGGAGGGTAGCCAGGTCATTTACCTATGCAGGCCCACGTGTTTAGGTGTCCAAACGGCGAAATCACGAGAAAAAAAGGTTGAAAAGACGGGGATACGTGTGATAGGTTGAACTTTTTAGTGATTTGAGTAGACCATCTTTTTATTGACATACACCTCTCATCAATTTTCTAAACCTCCTCCATTTTTTCATTTTCCTAGGTGCTATCCCTACCGCCCTACCTCTCGGCCCAAGTCTCAAAGTTGAGCGAAGAACAGAGAGGGAGAGAAAAAACTCTTCAAAAAAAGAGAGAGAAGAGATAGAAGAAAAAAACTTTTTTTTTTTTGACAACAAGAAGAAAAAAACTTTGAAATCCCAAACTCTAACAAGGAAGGCTATAGTCGTGCAGGAGCCATGAAGATCTCGTTCCTGTCCAAACGAACGCATCGGTCGAGCGCAAAGTTGGGAATGGTTCGGTGTGACACCGGATTTTTGGTTTAATTTTTTATTTGGGCCTCTATAGTTTGGGTGAAAATGCGCTGGTAAGGATAATATGTCGGTTTAGTTTGAGTGATAACTAAAGTGGTGTGGTTTGGATGACATCGCCCAGCAAGTGATGAGACCCATGCTCGAGTTCGTACCCATGCTCGAGTTCGTATAGTGTTGGTCTTGTATGATAAGACCCATGTTTAGTTCCTACAACTCCATCTTTTACATTGTTTTGGGACTAAATAGCATAGTGGTTTGGGTTGGTGTGGTTAGAACAATCCAATTAGTGGACTAGGTTGGTTTTTAAAGTGGGACCATATCTAGTGCAAACCAACTCCTCCATGCAAACTATGTAAATTTTTAATTGAAAAAGTCTACATCACCCCCTCAACTATGCTTTGTAGACTACATAACCCACCAACCTATGAAACGGTCTATATCACCCCCCTGAACTTTCGAAAACCGGTCAAATTACCCCCCTAAAGTAGTTTTAAAAATCATAGTAAATCACAGAAAAAAATCGTAAAATGAAAAAAATCAAATTGTGTTAGACTCTAAATGAGTAGATCTACACAATGAACATATAATATGGTATGATTTAGTACATTTTTTTATAGCTATGAGGAAAAACAGAAATTTAAAGTCGCAACAAAAAAAAAACTAAAGCATACCATATTATATGTTCATTGTGTAGATCTACTCATTCGAGTCTAACACAATTTGATTTTTCATTTTACGATTTTTTCCGTGATTTACTATGATTTTTCAAAACTGCTTTAAGGGGGTAATTTGACCGGTTTTCAAATTCGAGGGGTGATATAGACCGTTTCATAGGTTGGGGTTATGCAGTCTACCACCCATAGTTGAGGGGGTGATGTAGACTTTTTCCATTTTTAATTTAGACCACAGGATGTAGAAGAGGCACGAGGTGATAACCACGAGGAAGTGGAAAGGGGATTTGCAAAAATGTGATTAGGGCGCCACGCTTAAGTGAAAATTACCTAATCCCTCGTATGACTCTTTTTTTTTTTTTTTGTGACTTATCCCTCGTATGACTTTGTAAGGGTTGGTTTGAGCTTTTTTTTTTTTAGATTACACAGTACAATGTAGATGCTCAATATGTGCGCACACTCACCTCTTATGAACACACATACGCAACCCAATCCTGTAAACACCTTCAAATCTTGAGCCAATAAATGTTGAAGTTCAAGTCACTAGGGTTGATTTGTACTTGATACGTTGCCTTTTAAAGTTAAACTTATAATATTGGTTTGAGGTTTCCATAAAGAAATACACCGTGCACCTCTTGACTTTTGTAAATTTTATTTGACCATTTGTCTTATTTTTTTAAATAATAAAAAAAAATAAATTATTATAAAAACATCTCAAATGATTGAATAAAACATAACCATATAAATAATTTTTATTTTTTAAAAATAATTCGAATGGTGAAGCAGAAAAGTCAGAATGTGCACTTACTGTCGACGGAGGGAGTATTGGTTTGGGGGTGAGTTCAAATGTGATTTTGCACCGTCCAGGTTTAGTCGAGCGAGGCCGCGGGCCGTCGAACCCGACTCCGGCTGTGCCGCAGCAGCCGCGGTCCCGGCGAGGTCGGCGACTGCGTCGGCGTCCTCGTCGTCGCCCAGAGCGGCGACCGGTGGCGCAGGGGAGGATTTCATTTCGCAGGAGGAGGAGTACCAGATGCAGCTGGCGATGGCGCTGTCGGCGTCGGCCTCAATGTTGGGCAGCTGGGGCTCTGGGGACCCCGATGGGGAGCAGATCAGGAAGGCTAAGCTGATGAGTCTCGGAAACCGAGAATCGGTTGCTGCTGTCGATCGGAGTGGATTAGACTCTCCGGAGTCGCTCTCACGGCGTTATCGGGTAAGCTGCTAGCCAATTCAGTTGTTTCTGTGTATATCTGGTATGTTGAATTATACTCCGTATCTCGGATTGCATGGTTAAACTAAGAAATGACACTGGAGCTTAAGGCATGCACAAAACCTGGGCATGGCCATATCATCAGTTAATTTTAAGCTGATTTGATATCTTAAAACAGTCTTAGCATTTTAGTACCAATAATTGGAGTGGATGATTTGGTGTAAAATATGCAGATTTTTAATACCAGGATGTTTCCACATGACAACAATGCTAAGCATTCCAACAAGCATTCAATGTTATCAAGTTGTCTGACTAATCGTGATTAGATTGGCTGATCGGTGCCATGGCGTTCATCTATGCACTTCAGTTAGTCGGGATTAATTGTTACTAATTGCAATTAGACGATTTGGTAACATCGCGAGCATTCGTGTATCAATGTGTTAACGCATGTTTAGAAGTACTAACGATCAATTGTATGGATGGGAGACCGTCAATGTTCTAGGTCTCAGTACTCAATGTTATGTGACGCCTTGCTTGTGCAGTTAAAGCTACCCTATTTTGAAGCATGTCAAGCATATTGCATCCAATTGAAGCTATGATTTGAGTGTTTTGTTCTGAGTCCATACTTCTATTCCGGTCCAGCAAAATGGTACACAAAGTAGAGTAGTGAATGCTAAAAAGATTGATTCTTCCAAACAAGTTGAAGTTGGACACAAATCAGCGATGCCTGTTAGTATGCCAATATTAAAGATTTGAAGCCAGTCTTTATTATTGCGGTTTTAGGAGGAATGTTCTCAATGCAAGTCCTGGGATTAAAGTGGAAAAAATGTGTTCTGATAGATCTCGTGGATTCTAATATAATTGAAAGTATTAATAGCACTTTTATGACATATTGGTTTTCTCCTTGATTTGACCCCGATCAATATGACGAGCTCCAAAATAACGTATGTCAATTACTTTCCATGGATGGTGGCTATAAGTATCATCTGCTCCTTTTGTATATAAAACTATAAAAAAATTACGGTTCATGACAATTGCCTTGCATGATAGCTGTTTATTTTGGTGCCTTGCATAGAGAAGTGGTTTTCATATATAAAAGTCCATATTTTATTATTTGAAATTAGAGTTGGAAATTTGGAAGACAGCTGGTTTTCACACTACTGGTAACTACCAAGATTTTATGGTTCCTGCTTCTTTCTATATCCTGAGGAGCAGTGCACTGAAAAGATGTAGACAGTATCCTATAGAGGGAAGCTGACATAGCAATCATGTTAGGTTTACATAAGTATTAGTGTCAACTTATGGTGTATCTTAATGGTGAACCATGCGTCATATGTATCATAGGGTACTCTAGATGCTGTCTTAGCTTCAGATGAGCATCAGGGATCTTGGATTTGAAGTGACTGTGATTGGCCATAAATTTGATAATGCCTAAAGAGATGAAGGAAGTAGCACAATGCTGCATGTTGGGCTGTGCTGACATTTCGGTATCGGTGCGGTGAATAACTGAAGTTGTTGCAGAACATATGGGTGGTCCTGTGATAGATGCAAATGAAATGTTTACGAGGTGGTTAGGAAAAAGCATTGAGCAGAGGACATCACGCCAAACAAGTCTGCTGCCAACTGGCCGCATTGACATAGGCTTGTCTCGTCACCGTGCCCTACTTTTCAAGGTTGGCTCCTTAAAGTAAGCATTATATATTTAAGTACCATTCTTGTTTCTCATGGAGTTTGTGCCACCAACTCTTCAATGTCTTCATTGACCTGTTTTGCTGCAATTATGACAGATATATATATAAAGCAAAGTTATAACAGTTTTATGTTGGTATATAAAGAACCAGATTTTACATTAAAAATCAACTCAAGTATTAACCTTTATGTAGATACTTTTTCTTTCAGTAAGTTGCATTTTATCAATATGTTTTTTTTTGTCTCAACTTGTCTCCTCTTGAAGCATAGAGTGGAGTAGTGGTTTCAGCAGATTGGAAACATACTGATGCTGCTGAGTAATGAGTCAAGCGACAAACATGAACAAAATAAACATGAGATTACCAAACCTGGGGAGTAGTGTATAACCGCAGCAGAATAATTAATTAGCACACTTCCATATGGCTTTTTGCAATGTGTGGTGTCTAGAAGCATGCTTTCTCTGGTCTTGCTGATGCAAACATTGGTATCCATACAGATTCTTGCTGACACTGTTGGTATTCTATGCAAATTGGTTAAAGGGAGTCATTACACTGGTGCTGAAGATGCTATTAACATTATAAAGATGGGCAATGACATGTATGTTCCTACTGATTCATCATTTTAAACATTAAGAAGCCACACTTCCACTGTGAAAATAATCCACTCATGCATTATGAGTCAGTTGTTGAACAATTTAGCTAGTATATTTGCATCTTCTCCTGATGATTAGTTTCATCCAATAATCTTTTTCCCATAGGAAATATTTGGTTGATGTGATGGCTGCCCCTGACACTCTTATTCCAACATATTTCTTGAATTCAAAGGGCACTTCATTGAAGCCCCATCAAACATTTTTTTTTTCTCGAACACGACTTCACGTGTCATTTTCATTAAGAGAAAAAGCCAAGACTGACTGAACAACACAGTACAACACCACACGACCGCGACACAACACAACACAACACAACACGACCACGGAGAAAGTGGTCGCGAACAAACAAAGGCAACACAACTGCCGAAAGCAAGAAGGGGTGCCCCACCAAGCCACACAACAACACCGCTAGAGGCAAAATGCAGCATTGCTAGGCGATACTTGGGAGACGCCAACCGAATAGAGGAGTGGAAGTCCGGTCGCCGACACCCGGCATTAGAGCGTCGAGGGGCGCCACACGCTCGGCGGCGATTGCCGAGATGGATCCAAAGCGCCGCTGTCGGTGGCCCACGGCCAAGCAACGATGGCGGCGATAACAATGACGTGAACCCCCGAGGCGACTCAAGATGAGTGCAACGTCGGTGGTCACCACCAAACAACGACGACGGCGATGAGAATGGCATCAACTTCCAAGAGCGACGGGCCAGGTGACTCGTTGGGCGAGCTGCAACAACAACACAAGGGAACGCCACCAGAATATGTAGTGGAGAACTTCGGTCGCCGGAATGCAACATCGGTGGCCCTCGGCCAGACAACGACAGCGGCGGCGACGGTGGCGTCAACCCCGAAGCAAGGTGGGCGGGGGCGACGGCGGAGAGCGAAAGGTAGGGACAACGGGCGACGGTGAAGTTGGGGTGGAACGCAAGGCGGCGCAGGAGCTCGAATGGGTCAACGCAGCCTTCAGAAGGGAATGACGCCCACGGGTGCCCACCGTGTGTTGGGAAACCCACTTTTCGTTCCCAAAGCCCACGACGGCCGCCGCCCACAAAGACAAAGATGGCGACACCTTCAAGAAGGTAATGACGCGGGGCGCCAGCGTCGTCATCGGCCCAAGGCGCACGACCTAGGAGAGGAGGGTTTCACCTAGCGCCGTCGTCGCGGCCGCCACCGACCGCCCGCTGTCCGCCATCGCACCGCAGCCCGAGACGGGGCGCCGCGCAAAGGGGTCGCCATTGTCCGCGTCCCGCCCGGCCTGCGGAGGTCCCGGGCGGACCATGGCCATCCATCAACCCACCACGCCGGGAGGGAGGACAGCCACCGCTGCCCGCATCATCACCACACGCCCGGAGTTGCCGCCGCCATAGCGGCGGCTCGGCAAAGATGGTGGCACGAGCGAGCCCCGTCCTTCCACCCACTAAGCGGACGCCCGGTGGGGAGGACGGCGCCCGATGGCGCCCGCCCGCCACGACGCGGCGCTGGGAACAAAGATGACGCCGGGGTGGGGTGGGGAGGGCATGTCGGGCGCCGCCGAAATCGCCGCCCCAACCCTAGGCCGGCCGCCGCCGGCGTCCCCAACTGCAGGCGGCGCGGACAGCCGGAAGGGAGCCCCGTCGGTCGCGGAGCCGGAGGTGAAGATGGGGGGGGGGGTGGGGGAGGCACGGAGGCTAACTTGGAAGAAGAGGAGCGCGGGGAGGAGCTTTGTTGGGCCCTCCTCGCTGGCCGGCGGCGAGGAGGAGCGGTGGCGGGGAGGGAGCTGGGCGGCGGTGCGAGGAACCGCCCGAGTCGCTCCCCCTGGGGGGCGACGCGAGGGAGCGGGTTCAGATCGCCCCCATCAAACACTTATTCAGAATCAGATGTCTGATTCAATAACTAACATGGACAATGAGCCAGTTGCATTACATTCTGATGAGTGTAAACATAACCGATTGCATATGCCTAGCAATATCAATGGGGTATCAGGCAATCATTCGGGGTATGAGAAGATAACCGCTTCATCTGCTCAGGACCCTTGGTCTGCGACGGCACCAGTGACTGCTGTATGTAGTGCTAGCGCACCCTGTGCATTGACAACTCAGCAGCCATCAGATCAAACATTAAGTACGGGTGCACTTTCAAAGCAGAAAGAGGACATGGGATTACTTCCTGACCCTCAAGACAATGAGTCCAAAAAAATATTTCCGAGTCTTAATCCTTTGAGGGCTGTTGGATCTGGGGAAAACTTCAGTGGCACTAAAGAGACTAGACAACAGAAACAATGAATTCCAAAGACGTAGAGAGAGTGTAGCCCCAGTCCATGCAAGACCACAGCAGCCACTTGTGATAAAAAACTGGTCTGCTTTTAATGACATTTCCAACAACAAGCAGTACAACTTTGCTGAGGGGTTAGTTCCTCGCAGAAATACTGTCGACAATGCTCCATCATCATCTCAGGTGGGCTGGTCAACTGCGCATCATTGCAAATCCAATGCTGTAGAGCACAGCAATAAGTCATATGTAACACCAGATCGTAAATATAATGATGGAACAATTGTTTCCTCAGATGTGACCACAGCCTCTACCTCCAGAGAACGCATTGATGGCTCAAACATGTGAGCTGCTTCTGATTATGACATGATTGGTACCCCTTCTGTGAACACGGGTTGTATGTATGGAATTGGTAGTGATTTAGAAAAGGGCCCTTGTGATGATGTAGAGAAAGGTCCTATGCATTCTAGATCCAATAATCAACTTTCTGTCAATGCAGATGGATTTGCTTTACAAGTGAATGAGAACAAGGAAAACTATGGCCAGCCTGACCACAAACTGTTATACCCTGACCCAAGGAAGTCTCCTCCTGAAAGATTCATGGGTGCACCAAAGCAGCACTTGGGGGTCTGTTTCTCCGTCTCAAGTTGGTTCAAACAGGGTTGGCATAGTGTTGGAGGATGTATCTGAATGCGAAATCATCTGGGAAGATCTTGTAATTGGTGAAAGGATTGGATTTGGCACACTAAACTTTCATCTATCCTCTAATGTTTATCCATTTGAACTTAAATAAATATTTACCCAGCATTATGACAGAAATTTATATTTTCTCTTCACTCAGTATGTCAAATCATAAGTATGGATATTCATATCTGTTGTGCCATTGGAGCTACTATGTTCTGATGACTTGCATAATTATGTTCTTGATTTGTAATGATTAAAATGATTGTTCTCCTTTCAATGTTTTTATAGGTTCATATGGAGAAGTATACCATGCTGATTGGAATGGAACAGTAAGTAGTTTTGCATTTTAACTGAAACTTACATTGAGATAAGCACACTGCACACAAGTTCTATAATTGTTCTATCTTTTGAATGGATTTCATGATTTCCCTGTTTGCTATGTATTCTGTTTATTTACAGGAAGTAGCTGTAAAGAAATTCTTGGATCAAGAATTCTATGGTGATGCTCTGGATGAGTTCCGTTGTGAAGTAGGTGAAAAAATTTGCTTTTGATACCCACAAGTTTTTGTTGATTGCTTCTTTTTTATTTCAAATACCACTCCCTTGCTGCAACATTTGATCATTCAAATATTGTCTATTTTAATAGGTGAGGATTATGCGTCGTCTTCGACATCCAGATATCGTCCTCTTTATGGGTAGGTGCAGTAACACGGCCCCCAAATTTGTCCATTGTATCAGAATATCTACCAAGGTACAACTAGGTTTTCTGTAATGATTAATGAAACACCTTGATCAAGATATGCGTGGTTCAGTGATTACCAAAAAAGGAGACTTGGTAGATGTAACATAGAACTTTTTGAAGCTGCTTAGCTGTTCCTGGTGCAAAACTTGATGCATGATTTTATGACTTGAAAAGAAATAGTATTGAACATAGTAAATTTGTAAATGTTATATTTCTATCGTTGACTAACTTGGCATAAATTTGCCTACTAGTCCACATGCGACCATCGGCTACATAGATGGGTGCTCAATTTTCCCAACAAAATATTCTACATGTATCTTTTGTGAGACTTGAATCAGTGCTGGATCAAATGGGTCTTCTTTAATATTGTCTTTACTCCAATTGTTTCTTCTTTCAGGGGAAGCTTACATAAGACCATTCATTGTCCTAATTGTGAAATTAATGAGAAGCGTAGGACTAAGATGGCTCTTGATGTGGTAAGATTTTTTTCATTGTTTTTTTCCATTTATTTGTCCATGCTCCATACTATGGTTGTGTTTTCTCAATAGGCGAGAGGCATGATTTGCATCCATACAAGTGTACCAACAATTGTTCACGGGATCTAAAATCACCAAACTTACTGGTTGACGATAATTGGACTATTAAGGTATTAATTAAATCCCTTTGAGAATTGAAGCTTGAACTCTTTTTTTGCTTACTATTTATAGATTAGTGTTGGCTAACAAATTTAAGATACATAGGTCTGTGATTTTGGACTTTCACGTTTAAAGCACAGTCCATTTATGTCATCTAAATCCACTGCTGGAACTGTAAGTGCCTTGACGTTTAGATAGTAGAATAATTCTTTATGTTCAGTTGTGATAGGAACACCAGGTAAATTTCTTATATAATTTAGTTTCCCCTTGTACCAGCCAGAGTGGATGGCACCAGAGGTGTTGCGGAATGAGCAATCAATGAGAAGTAAGTGGTTGGTCAAAAAAAAAAAAAAATGAGAAGTAAGTGATTTTCTAGTATCATTTTCAAATGCTCTTATTTGTTAGCTTAGGGTGAGACAAAGTTTCAGTGTTTCAACTAAATGCCTTAAGGTAAAACCTGAAGGGGATTTTGTTCTACAGGTAACTAAATCTCTAACTTGTTTTATGGATAAGCGACTATTGCTGGAGGGAGTTAATTGACTCATAACTCTGCTAAGTGGAATGTGGAATTAATGGCCCCATGCAAGTTGTGGGTGCGGTTGGCTTCCAGGATCGGCGGCCTGATATTCCCAAAGAAGTTGATCCCTTGGTCACAAAGATCATTCGGGACTGCTGGCAGAAGTGAGTTTCAGATGTACAAGTTTATTTTTGACTTGTACAGGACAAACATGATTTTACTTCTAGCACCTTCTGGTTGAACATGTAATGTTTTTGTTGTGCATGAACTAATACATGATTGTCGTTTACAATTTCCAGGGATCCAAGTCTGCACCCTTCTTTTGGCCAGTTAACAAGCTACCTCAAGCCATTGTAAAGGCTAGTAGTTCCTTCTCATCAGGAGATGCCGAGCTCTCCTGCCCCAAAATAAATAAGAGTGAACTGCAACTCTCGAGGTTATCATACAGTGAATGAGAACAAAGGAATATAGTTTTGTCCATATATTAGGGTTCACTAGTCTGCAAAGGCATGACTTGATTGAAAACCCCAAGCACCAGATAGTAGTCACCTTTGCTGTTACAAGAAAGCTTGGCAGCAGAGTATGTACAGTACAGTATAGGCCCCTCAGATAATAGCGAAAGAAGAGAAAAATGGTCTGTGTGGATGAGGGTGTTTCACTGGATTCTGGAGTTCAAATTCGAACGAGATACAAAACCTTCCAATGAAAGACCCCCAATCCAAACATGCACTAGTCGATAATTGTATGTTACTTAAATGCGTGTATGTCAATCTTTCTTTTCTTTTTTGCCCCACTGAAGGCAAGCATGCTAGAAGGCAGCATGCTCATTCTGTCTGGATTATGGCACTAGAAAAAGCAAATTTATAACTTCGGCTTTATTAGTCAATCAAATTCCACTTTACCTTAAAGCTGGCAGTCTGGATTCTTAACATTGCGCATCGCCTGATCGATTATTATGTGTCATGTCTAGCAGTCTACTTATGTACTCCCTCCGTTGTAGAAAACATGCTAAGGTAGTGTATGTTTGACCAACTCCTGAATATTGTTCACATTTATGACTTAGAATTAATTTATTAAAAAAGTATATTTCGTAATGAATCTAATGATATTTATAAATATTGATAATTTTTTTATATATAATTAATTAAACTTGAGATACAAAACCATGATACTGTGCTAGAATTGCATGTTTTTTTAGAGCGGAGGGAGTATAATGTCATATAATCCTGAGACATTGATTGGATTCAGATTGGATTCAGCTTGTTAACATGTTCATTTTGTTGGTGTTATCTTTCCCTACTCATGTAAAGGCAAAATCCATGGTGCAAGCATAGTTTCGGGTATGATATGTTTACTGGCAAAACTGCCCATGCTTTACTACTGGTTTTAACCTTTGATGTATATTATACAATCCTCCGTGGGTTGCTACGGTGAAGGTGAAATGCTAATCAAGCAGAATGGATTACCCTAATTCTAGCCGTATCAAAAGAACTGGTCAATCCTCGTACCATGGCTGTAATATGCAAAACACGATGTATATCTAACAAATTTGCCTTTCACTGCTAATCACATAATCCTGACTAATAAGACAGAAAACACGACGCAGTCTAATTTTGGACATTTGTTCGAGCATTTGGCAGGGATACAGCAGCTATTGGTGGCGAGCACGGCAGAGGAAGCAACAGCAACTTGAAATTGCAGTGCACTCCGTTTTCACCGTTGGACTGAAAAATTGATGGTGTTAGGAAGCAACCGCAGTTGCCTGCCCCTTTGTCGCTCCCATAATGTCCCATTGGGATCGATTGGGGAACCATCATCTATAATCTCACGGCACTGTTGAATCCTGAAGATGCTAATTTCCTTTTGCATATGATGAGAATTGAAAATGAACTGCCATCTGCTCCGGTAGCCTATGTGGATCACGAACTGCAAACACAACACCAGGCAAGATGAGTGTAATGTGAGCCCAGTGTCGCCTCGCTCGTCCATACCGTCTTAGCGATTGCTGGGTGAAGAATGCAGGTTTAACCAGCTTACAAATGCCGCGCTTGCTGACACCAGCTCTCCATAGATGTGACTAAAACAGCATTGTCCAGCAACTGTGGTGCATGAGGCTCAAATGAAATACTGACGTCTACGGTATTACACAGCACTTCGACCCAACATTCACAGTATAGTAAACTAGCCTTCAGCATGCTGATGATGATGCCGGCGACCTCTTCTGCGAGCTCGCAGCTCGCTCCGCTTCAGGACAGTGCCAGTCTTTTCTGGGGGATTGTTGCTTCCCATGTTGCATCCGGGAGAACCGAGTATACAAGCCAGTGAGTCTTCCATCAGATCTCCAAATGGTGTCTGCAAGCACAATATACAAAAAAGGTGTCATCTTACAGCGTAACATTCTAAAACCTAGATAGACAAACTGTAAACTTATTGGTAAACTAGTAACTCACAGTGTTTGCATTTGTCTCTCTTGAAATTGATCTAGCCTCATCATCAGAGTTGGTAGCTTCAACTTCCTTCATTCTTTCCACAAAGGCGCTGTCGATATACGAATGGCGTGGGTGCCACCTGAAAAGTGGTTGATCTTGATGCAGATCATCGAACAGATGCTCGGCAAAAAAGTGTCTTTTCACAACTTTGACCAGGTATGCATCATCACTATGCTTATTGAGTATTCTGTTAATGAAGCAAGGAAAAAGCAAGTATGATGTTAATGAAACAAGTAGTTAGTTGGAACTCCGAGTCCCGATGCCAAAGTAAAAGAATCGCAAGTTAACAAACCACACATGTTAGCTAGCTCCATCTTCATCGTCCTTCTTCCTCATTTAAAAAGCAGTGCAGGGCAATCACGCAAGGTTCCACGAGCCAATCCCTTTCCGGTGAAATAAGCGCAGCCTGATAAGTAGTTTCAATAAATTCACATTTTCAATGAAAAGGATGAAAAATGATTCTTCAGCAACATATCAACATTGAAGGGTCGATGCATCCAATATTTTATTTCAAAATGGTTCCATCTACTGTTGTGTTAACCTAACAAGCTATCTGTTTGCTTTCAACTACAGCATGGATCTATTATAACTTCATGAGAAAATGGTGGCAACATAAAAGGTACACATGACTTTGGAGCATAAAACTATCTTAGAGAATGAATCAGTAACATACATTTAATGTTAGTGTATTCTACATACTACCTATGTTTTCTCTTTTAAGATGTATAAGTATCGAATTTCAACAAAATCCAATAGCAGTATTGTTTATGGCTAACTGTTCATCTGGGGTCTACCAGCGGAGTGTTAGGATATGTGAATAATCATAATCATTGTTAATCGGGTAGGTTTCATTTTAGGTATTTCCTAATCTTGTTGACTCATCCTGCCATCAAATACAAAGAGCCACATTCACTATGAATGAGGCAAAAATTATTAACTTGTCTCTCATCTAAACATAGCTTGGCTATGGCTTTGCATGAAATTATTGAACAGGGATCACTACCAGGTCCAATATCCTTGAGATTTACCATAAGCTGCACAAAATCTTACGAATCGGGGATTAGGTGGAAGCCCAAGCAATTTGAGTCCTGCACAACAGAATTTTGTAAGCATGCATTTGGTACCAATAGCTAATGTCTGCAAGGCAAATTTAACAATAAAAGTTTAGCGGTTTTGTCTATACAACACTTAATTGAATCAACTGTAGTCAAAATCCGATCACTTGCATTGTCCCTCTCCACCAATAAATGCATTGCCCATATAGAGACTTGTTTTACTCGTTAAGAAAACAGTAATTATAATGTTCAACCCCACTCGCTACAACAAACTCTAAAACCCAAGCATGACTGCACTAAGGAACAAATCATGGGAAGCACTAGCAATTCATGTGGCCCAAGGCTACACTCAAATGCGAGGGAGCTGTGCCTGCATATATGCATCACACACACAGTAGTATCGCCAAATTGCTCCAAAAGTAACATGTTCACTGTGGCTAGTAAAAGGATAAGGAAGGGACATAGAAATATCCTTGAACAGTAATAACAATGGCAGAATGCAGGCTCAGGGTAAGCATATCAAATTATCAATATCCTTGAAAGGTAGGAGTAATAACAAAAGCAGAATATAACTTATTTGCCCTGACGTGCTCACTTGATAACAGCATCCACGGTGCAACATTTATGGAGTGAGCTCTCAAAATACAGCCATAAGAATGGAATAATGTTGTCAGATGACACACACTTCTTTAGAGAGTCCTATTTAGGCCAGGTACAAGACAAGCGCTTAGAGAGGCGCTAAAAAGCCGTTCTAGCATTTTTTGCCACCCTGTACGTCCCGGCAGGTGCTTGTGCCAAGGGTCGCTGCTCAGGCGAGCAGCCGGCACTAGGAGATTTTGTAGTCAAAAAAAGTTACGGTTTCAAGGATGGATAAATAGATTAGCACTTAAGACTAGTGTTTGCCTCTATAGATTAAGGCTCCCCATCCAGGATGGTTTGCACGAGCATGTCTATTGATTATTGAATACTACTTTAGGTTTTAACCTTGATATACAAAGGCTGCAACCATGCTCTTGGCATGTTTTCAACACAATTTGGTGCCCACAAATTGTTGTTATCGCTTTCTCAGGAATGAACTGAATGCTCCTTGTTTACCACGACTTGAAAATAGCACATCGCATATAATAACATTATCAAATACCAATCGAGAGGTGAGGGAGTGAGCAACCTTTGTCGAAACTGAACCACCCCACGAAAGTGCCTAATACTGAGCCCATGGCGAAGGAAAAAGCTGGAAGTAATTTGTAAAACCGGAGCTTCTTCTCCTCCTCGGGTGTCAAACCGCCCTACACCATCAGTACCAAAACAAAACTCAGCGACAAGATTATATTGTCTGTAGGGCGTTGCGTCGGGGGGTCAGTCGGGGCTCATGGAAGGGTGTTGTCGCAGAAGAGCCTACCTTTGTCCTCATGGTGTACTCCAGATCTTGGATCAGCCCCTGCCCTCATTAGCAACAAAGAACCGCGTCAACCCCCAACCAAAGAAGTGAACAGGATTTGGGGAGAACTGTTCAGGAAATGATTTTGGAACGGAGAAAATTGGGAACTGCAGCCGGAACGTTTCTGGGAGCGATTCGACGAACCTTGCCAGGTGCGGGGCCGAAATAAAGGCTTTTCATGTACCGCAGCTGCTCCGCCATCTCTCCTCTCTCGCTACTCCTAGTCGTAGACTCGTAGTTGTAGGTGCGACGGCTATTCCCAAACGCAGAGAGCGGCGGAGGAAGGAGGAAGACGGAGGAGCGGATTTGGGCTTCGATGGCATTGGGCTCCTGTAAATTGGATCAGAGCCGCTGCCTTGTTGGACCGCGAGAACAAGGCCCAGTTTGCCAGGACATATTATAAGAAATAAAAAAAAAGTTCACTCTAGGTCTCTCAATTCTGGGTAAAAAGTTCGTTTTTCATCCCTAAACTATAAAACTGGACAAAACACATTTTTACATTCCTAACCGGTTACGAGCGGTTTTTTTTTTTTATTTATTTTAGTTGAATCTTTATAAAATTATAGTAAATTCAATTTTGTTAGATTTCACAGAAACATATGAAACATATATAATATAATATGCTTTAATACAAATTTTATGTTATAGTTTTCCTGTAATTAATTGGAATAATTCATAGATATAGTTTTTATGGTCCAATTATGGTGAAATTTTCATAGTGGCCAAATTGTTTTATGCTTGAGCTGTAGTAAAATTTTCATACTTATTGGATCATGTATAACTTAGTATAGATTTTTGACAAATGCAGCGAGGTACCCAAAATGTCGACACCCTACTTCCACCGATGGAAAACCCTCCTTGGACCTTGGAACCAAGCCACCAACTCTCTACTACACGTAGATAATGATACATATTCAACATGATGTATGATGGATATGGCGGCACGGCGATCGCGGCAAACCGACGGAACGGCCGCTAGAGGGATCGCCGGTGGCGGCAAGGCTACTAACGCCTTCCTCACACCCGGACAAACTCTTCGACAAGCTAAGCGATCGATTCACGACTCTGAAGAACTTCGGCCCGCGCTAGGGCGACTCGGCGAGGGGCGCTCGCCGGCGACGCAGCGTTCCGACGAACCTAGCATGGTAGCGATCAAGCGAGGGGCACAAGCAACAAAATCAGCTCAACATGACCCCCTAAGCGATAGGCGGGTTCAAGCCGTGGATGACCGGGCGGCGAGCTTGACCACAACGACGGTGAGCTCGGCGGTGCTGCGGACATCGATGAGGAGGAACGGGGTAAATGTGGAGATACCTCGATTGGGGAAGAACGGTGCACATGGGCAGCCCAGGCGAGAAAAGGCGTCGCGAGCGGCCTCAACAAGTGCGCCAAGGCGTTGCGGAGCTAATGGCGCGGCCAATTTCAGCAATTGGAGCTCGACAAAGGCAGACCGTGTAGCGCAGCGAGCAATGCACGACACAACGGCGAGAGGAAGAAGACATGCCATGCCACCTTTGGGCTTTATAGCGCAGGCGATGTATGGGAGATTGGGAGAAGGACAACGGCTTGGGGGCCGACAGTAAAAGCAAGAGGTGGATCTAGTTCAAATTCAAACTAGATACAAAACCTTCCAATGAAAAACCCCCAATCCAAACATGCACTATTTTCAAACATTCAAAAGAGACAATTACGATGACGCTTGATCACCACCGAGAGGCCTCTCGCTGCCGCCTCGTCAAGTGATTAGGTCGTCGTCACGAACAGCGATTATGGGTTTAGGGCCATTACCTATGATCGACCGAACTAAATGAGGCACCATCCAATTATCATGTTGAAAGGTTACAAATAAAAAAAACTTACACCCCTTCGACAAGAAATGTTGACTAGTCCATGGTAGCTGTTGACACCCAAATTAGTCCTATGCTAAATTTGGAAGGAGCAAGTCATAAAAATAAGTTTTCATCTTCTCATGCATGGACCACGCCATTTTATGAGATCAAAAGGTGTCCAAAAATGTCCTAAAAATAGTAAGGAGCACGCAATTGAAGAAAATTCGGTGGAGGAGAAAAATGCACAGTAGGACACCGGCATTGCCTAAAGCCGCGTCCGGCGGTGGTCGCATGCTTGTGACCCCGACCGCAAAGGCTCTACGGACCCGCGTCCGCTGGGCGCTGGCGGCGTCGGCGGGCGTGCGTCCGACGCTGTTCAAAAATAGGGTCCGATTGCATGGCTTTACGGACCGCGTCGGCGCGGGCGCTGGCGTCCGGCTTCTATTCGGGCATCCGGCCGCGTTCGCGATCTGCGCCCGAGATTTTCCTAATTCCAAACCGATTTTATTTCGGGTTGGTTTTTGGAGAGTCCTGATGTTTGGAACGTCCAAGGACGGTTTCCTAAAAGGATAAGACCACCCTCCTCTATATAATAAGAGGTTAATGGCCGATTTGATCCATCTACATCCAATCGACAACCAATCTACCCCCTGTCCCGTTTGTAGGTCATCTTCTTCCTTCAACCCCTATATCCTGTTGTTCGGCGGCGAACTTCGGCGTTCTTCGTCGGCGTTCTAGGCGGCCACGCTGGTCCTAGAGCAACCCTCGCGTGCGTTCTCGGCGGTCTTCCCGGAGGTGTGTTCGGAGGTTCTTCCGGTAGTCACCGAGCTCTCGTCACCCCTACCGATCCCTAGATCGGTTAGGGCGGCCACGCTGTGGTGTTCGCTGCTCCAAGGTTGTGTGCAACCTTCCGTGGGCGTCAAGGCCCTCCCGGTGTGTTGGTGTGAAGCCCTAGTTTCGCATCAACTTGCATACTTTTTGGCGACTCATTTGGGGGAATTCGGGCGTCAATTGCGTTTTGAAGACTCCAACATCATGCACGCCAACAACAAGAGCGGTGGTGCTACGATTAGTGAGATACATGGCGACAACGTCATCCACCCCTCTTCCGTTAATGAGCTCCCGATGAATTGAAGGCCAAGATGCAGCGGATGATGGAAGCTACTCAACGTGCGTTCTGGGAGAGTTGTGTCATGGGTCGTGGCGACAAGGTGGAGCTATACAAGCCCGTCACTGTCAGTCTTCCCGGCGCTTCATCCGCTCCAAGTGTTGAGGTAACAGACACGGGTCCTAAATTTGATGATTCTTATCCTCAACACGCTGATTATGCTGTTATGCTTGAGGGCCATAAAAAAGAAGTAGATTCTACTATGACTAATGCTATTGGTATGATTATGGCTCGTTTTGATAAGTTAGAGGGCAAGTCTCTTAGAATAGAAGAAATTGATGAGCCATATGAGTATGGCATGCCTTCTAATTATTATGAAAATCAAGCATGGTACACTGCTTATAGTCAAGGAAGATCGTCTCAATCGGCTCTTCCCGAAGCCGATAAAGTCGGTTCTTCCACCACTAAGGAAGCAGTTAATAATAAGCAAGTTGTTACGTTTGCGAGGTTCAAGACCATAATCGGCAAACCATTAATAGAACAACAAACGCTAGGAATTCGGGGGGCAACACCGTGTTACCCAACCCACCGAAATCCCCTAGTCAAATTCCTGTTTTTGGCAATGAAACCATAGCTCCAAATCCTCCTCCTGCCCGATATGACCGATGTGTTTAATCGGCTAAAGGAAGATTTAAATAAGTCTTTGCAGGAAAGCCTTGGTGTCCAATTAAAAACCTCAAGGGGCACCTACAACAAACCGTACCCTCCACACTTTGATTATATGAGAAACCCACCGGGGTGGAAGGTACCTGATTTTCAAAAGTTTAGTGGCTATGATAACAAGTCTACCATGGAGCATGTTAGCATGTATCTAGCTTCGATTAGGTGAAGGGTGTGCTTTTGATTATATGAAATGTCGCAATTTCCTTTATCACTTACTTGGCAATTGTATTTTCATGGTTTACTTCTTTGCCAACATGTACTATTGGTTCCTGGGCTCAATTAGAGGAAAAATTTCATGCTCATTTTATGATGGAGTCCAGGAAACTAGATTATCACATTTGACATCGGTTAGACAAGGTCATAGTGAGTCAGCGCTTGAGTTCATTAGGCATTGTAAAGAAATTAAAAACCGATGTTTCCATTTGATGATTTCTGAACGTGACTTAGTTGATATATGCTTTAATGGTTTGCATCCTAAGATTAGAGATAAGCTTGAGCATATTCAATTTACTACTTTGCCTCATTTACTTGAGAAGGCTATTCTTTGTTGAGTCACGTCCCGAATTCTCAAGATCATGATTATAAGTCTCGTCGTTCCAACGTGCACCACGTGGGCGATTATTCTTCATCCGACGATGAGACTAAAGAGGTATTGGTCACTGAAATTAGGTGGCTAGAGGAAAATAAACAAGTAACTTGTCCTTCTCTCAAGCCAAATAAAGTTTACTTTTGATACATCCAAATGTGACCGAATATTCGATGAATTATTGAAAATCGGGTACATTAGGATTAAATATGTTATGCCTTCTACGAGATGTGTTAAAGAAGTGGGCTTTTGCAAATATCATGAATCTTACTCTCATGCAACTAATGATTGTCATGCTTTCCGTCGGCGGTACAATCGGCCCTTAATGAGGGCGATTAAGTCTTCTGGAACATGCGGCTAGACAAGAATCCTTTTCCGTGCATGTTGTTGAAGCCGAAAGCTCGAAGTCAAGGCTCACTGCCATCTTGATCCGTCCCGAGCAAGCCGCTACAACTCAAGGCAAGAACGTGATCATTGGTGAGCCTCGCCCGTGCGAATGTTCTTAAGAATTCGGGACGACAAGTGGTGGCTAACCAAAGCGAAGAAGGCAAGACAAGCATTGCGGCGTCAAGCGTGGCTAGATGGTCGATGCGGCGCGGAACAAGACCAGCTAGGCCGATTGAAGCAATCGGCCAAGATGATCAAGCTCAAGCGCTAACTAAGCGGTTGAACCAACTACCTTAGTCGGTGCGCCGGCTGACGAGGGTTCTAGCTCCCTTGCTTCCGGTGTGCATACGATAAAGACATTCGTTCCACAAAAACCGGAGGTTGGAGTTTGGAAGACTAATGAGCCAAAGGTCAAGAAACATATCAAGCCATTATGTGAATTTGACGGACTTTTGGCGAAATACAAGAAAAAAAAGGCCGATTCAAAGAATCGGCCCGAAAAAGAGAGAGTCTACGCCTCCCAAGCGTGATGAAGGGAGAAATAAGCAAGTGGCTATGACTCCTACAAATGTTTCTTCTTCTTCGCAGGTTGCACGTCCAAGGATGACTCGTTGGGGGCCACCACTATCCCATGTGGCGCCACCACCACAATGGGGACCGAAGGGAGTGTTTGTTCCCTATCCTTCGGGTTCCATAAAGTAAGGAGGCGCTACAAACATGGCCAAGCCTATCGTCTTTAGCCGATTGGGTCCACAATCGAGCTCTAGCGGTACAAAGAAGAAGGAGGTGCCCACGTCCCGGGAGCTCACCTCTGAGCAAAAGGGGAAGGCACCCATGTGTTGACTAATCACCAACGACATATTTTTCCCGTCAACTTACTACCATAAAAGGGAGTAAAACTATACCTTTTTATACTCGTATGCATTTATCACTAATAAATTCCACTTGTAGTGTCTAGAATTTTATTTTGCAGATTTATAATAAAAACAAGTGGAAAATCGACCAAAGTGCGCCATCAGGAAAGCGCATTATTGCAAAACTCAAGTCCGGGGAGCAAATCGACCCAAAACATCAAAATTGGGCGAGCCAAGCCCGACCCACAACTTTTCGGGATGGAAGGCGACACCCCACGAGACCGGGCCAGGCGAGCCCGGGGGGCGCGCCAGGTCAGCGGCGCGCACCGCACCCCTCCCCGGTTTCGGCCCCCAACCTCGGGGGAGGTGGTTCGTGCACCTTCAAGCGGGGATTGCCGCCCTTGGTTGGTCGGTTTGCTCGGATTAGGAAGGTTTACGAGGTCGGTTTTGGTGTAAATTAGCACCCAGGCCCCTCCTCCAAGTGTATAAGTAGGCCCCCTCTCTCCCTCTCTCAACACACACCACTTGGAGTCCGGCAAACCGGCAATCTCTCTCTCTACCTCCTCTACCTTTCTCTCTTCTTCTACTTCTTCTTTCTTCTTCTTCTTTCTTCTTGGTTAGCACTTGGAGTAGAAGAGCTACAAGGAGGGCTTGTCTCCTAGAAGAAAGTGCTTTGGTAATACATCTTCTCTATGGAGCATTCTTCTATTTACAAGTCCTATATCTATGTTCTTGGCTAACTTATGAACTAGAGTATAGTCTTGTTCATGTTCTTGTGTTGGTATATGAACTAGCATATAGTTTACATATCATGATCTTGACATGTTCATTACATTTCTTCATCGATCATCATATGCCTAACTTGATTAGAGGTGGGATATCGGTTCGTTGTTCCTTAGGGTTTGCTCTTGTTCTGGTCAGTCCATTCGGCGAGTGGGGATCTGGGGGGACAAGAGTAGTGCTTTCTGATATCTTGGCGTGGTGCCGGGTATTCGACACTGCGATATGAGTGCGCCACGGTTGAGGGGGTAGGCGGCTTGGTCGTGACAAGCCTTGACCGTCCGTTGAAATCCCCCCCGCTTCGTTTGTCTTTGTAGGAGTTAAGTAAATGCTTCCTATGGGCCGTTATGGCACCCGAAGTCTCCACGATATCCTAGACCTAACCATGATTAAATCGGTTTGCATATGATCCTAACTATTCATTTGTATAGCCATGACTAGATACATTAGCTTTTACTCCATTAGGTTATTCATTTATTCTTTATCTATTTTCTTTATCCTTTTTCTTTGGTGGATTCTTAAGTGTGTGTCACACTATCCATAAACCGTATTGCTTACCCACATTATGAACAATTTGGTCTAAGCAAACACATGTTCCTCTATTCGGATGCCATGCTAGCTTATTAAATCATATGCCTTCCTTTGGGAAAATATAAATAACGATACCACGAATACTTAGGGTGAAATGCTACAACGATAGATCCGTGCGCTGCGGATGAAATATCTCACGATGGCAAGATCTATCCGTTGACAATCCCTTTCGGATCACCGACATGGTGGTTTCTTGGGGAATGTCGGTGGTGCATTCTGGCAGCTTTTATTGGGGATGGGTTTTATACTGTTTCCTTTGATTGCATTAAGAAATGTCAACACCATGCGGCGGGTGTATGTTCCCAAGAAGATTGAAGTTGTTGAGAAGCTTTGCTCCGGTGTCTACTCCTCGCCTTCTATCATTATCGGTTCGATGTGACTCCTCTAAATGATGTCAACAAACCGATTGTGATAAAGGAGGCAAACTTTGAAAAGGGTAATCAAGATCAAGTCATGGAGGAGGTTCTTTGAAGCTCAAAGCAAGAAGCAAAAGCTTGTGGATCCTCGTTTCTTGCGGCCCAAGTGGTGTGTTGACACATGTTAACGTATACTTTTAATTGTCAACTAAACATGGGAAAGGATTAAAATATAATTAGATAACCTTATTAGGGGTTTATACTAATGATTTCCACGAGTTTTGGTAAAGTTGTGATTTGCGGGGACTTAACGAGAAAAACACCCGAAATTGGAGTGTCATACGACGGGACCCGACGTAGCGCAATCCAACTCCGAGAAAGACTCTAGAAGGCTTCGGATTACTCGGCGTGAGCGAAACTTGACAGAAAGAAAACATCATCTAGAAGACTCCGGAAGCCACGGCCTTGCCGGTCGGCCCAATATCGAGCCGATCGGCCTGCCCCCCTGCTCCAAGTTGATCAAGTCTCGGGAACCTTCCTCAACCGCCTCTAAGGCGCAATCTAATCCGGTCGTTTAATGTCGGTTTGATCCGAGGCGTCGGTGAAAAGCACAAGATGTATCTAAATCCAACACACGGCACCTCCTCCGGACTATATAAAAAAAGCACCCCCGGGCTCCCCGTCTAATAATTGATCTGAAGCCTCAAGTCATCATCAAGTAGAAGATCAAGTTGAAGCCAAGACAGGGAGAAGAGGAGGCGCCACCAAGAGATAGGATAGCTAATTCGGTAAAACTCTACATATAGATACTAGAGCCTAGTTTAGATAGAAAGTCGAGAATTTAGAGAAGAGAGCGTGCGCTCAGGTTACGGATCTGTAAGTTATACTATGGATCAATATTATTATTGTTCTCATACACCTTCGTGCTATTTCATTACTATGCATGCAATTATTCTATTTTTACTTTATTCTAGTCATAGCATATTTGATATGATCATTATTCATGATAATTCAATGCGCTTATTAGGTAGAGCTCCTAGTATATTACAACTTGTGTGCTAGGTAGTAGAAAGTATGTAAGCATGGTGCTTAGATATAATTTACTTGCAGATTCACCTTATATGCCGGGTCGTGTGGTAGATCGTAGTGGTGACAACACTATTGAGTCCTTTGCAATCCATCCCCGTATGTAAGACTAGTCGATAATGGTTCTTGGGTTAATCTTGTTTAGTTTCTGATTTTCTTAAGTAATCTTCGGGTGCACATTCTTATTTATGGTTTTGATTATATATGATCTTATGCTATGCTGTTTAAAACCATTTAATAGAGTTTTTTGTATGCTACATAAGAACTGTCCCTTTGTCTTAAATCAATCCTAATCTCACTAGGAATTAGTTTTATGCTATACTCACTACGTGTGTGCCTCTGCATCTCATTTACCTTATTACTATTTATTATTGGCTTGCCTTGTTTAAGTATATGCTAACTACCACAAAATCTCATTAGTATTCTATCAACATCTTTAATCAATTGAACCGCTTTGTCATATCTTCCTTGTGGATACGATATTTAAAACCCTCCCCGGGTGGAATGCTCCTTTGGACATCCGTGCGCTTGCGGATCTATTTCTCTGTAAGCTAACAAATACCAACAAGCATTTACGCCGTTGCGGGGAAGATTTTGATAGCTACTCCTTTGATTATTGATAGATGAATATTAAGTGTGGATTTTGCTACTTAGCACCTCTACTTAAAACAGAATTACCCGTGTATTGTCTATTAGTCTATCTTATGCGGGGTAATTGATTAAAATTTCGAGCGACCTACGGTAAGAGAATCCGATGTACACGAACTTCATGAACCATTAACATTGGAACCCCCCGCCCAAGTCGTCGTCACAAGAATTCAAATCACATCTTCAAGTGACGGATAAAGAAGGCGCACAACTCACAAATTCTATTTGTGAGTGAAGGTAAGTATAATCGAGCGTGAGACGGTCTTGCTCGTGGACTTTTAAATATTAGTCTCACCATGATCATACCCCTTCATCTCTATAATACCTTTATGCTACCTCTTTTGCTATAGTATGCTTAAGTTTTGAAGTATCTTCATACACCTTAGACATGATGCTTAGTTTAATTTGTTTTCATGGCTCAAGTTAAACATGGTGTTTAGTTTGATTCTGAAACCGCAAGGTGTGTTGATTTCATTTCTAAAGGCTTTTAAAATAAACGTGGTGTTTAGATTAAAAGCGCCTTCTTAAATTGAGTTGGATATTATATCTAGGTTGATTTTTGACCTGATAGTATACTTTAGTAGATTACGGTCATCTCTCGTTAGACTAACCCCTACTTGAGAAAATTATCAAATCCAATTTGGGAAAAGAAATTAGCTTACGCAAGGTATGTGACGAACTCCAACAACTCTGCGCAAAAGAAGACTCAACTCACTCCTTATGAAAGGACGAACTGTAAGTGCCTAAATACTCAATTTGTCTTTTGTCGCAAGTTACCTTTGTCGCAAAGCCACGCTTTAGTGCAGCAGCTTCATAAAAAAAAAAAATATATATAATAATAAAAACAAAAACAAATATATATAATCGTGCTAAGTTTTTAAAGAACCATCATTTTGTTAGCACAAATAAATCATTTGGACAACAACCCTTTTTTCAATATCATTGCTATCCTTCGGGTATATGTCTACTAATACATTGCGGGGAAAGAATGCGTGGTGGGCACGTTCATGGACCTACCTCACTACCACTTCCACTCCAAAACAGCAGGACCAAGCCGAGAGGCGATGAGAAGCGAGGATCAAGCGTCAAAGACTTGCTTGCTCTCATCACCTACACCGTAGGAACGCACTCCAATCAATGACGGGCCGGTATAAAGAGAAGTCACAATAATGCCCCAAGACCATGGAGGACAAGGTTGTCACCAAGCGCCAAGTGACACAGAGTTCGAGCTTGGGGAGGAAGACCAATTCCACTAGAAGATGATCCGACAAGGCTCTCCCTCCTCTCGGACTCCCACCGTTCCGACCACGAGAAAAAAATAAAGGGAAGATGATATGAGGAAAAGAGGACAAGACGCTCAACTACCACACATGCCACGAGAAAACCGCCATGAGGTGTTACGATAAAGGTAACATCTTAAGGTAAGTGTCCTAATTGATAAAGCTTTACTCTAATCATGGCATGCTTACTAAGGAGTTAAATATGTTAGCTCACAACCTCACTTAGATTAATCTGAATAGCTCAACATGTTAGCTCTTAGTTGTTCTTACCCCTGTCTCTCTAGTTTTATTTTCTCTACCCTTTAGTTTGCTATGTTATAAATGCCACATTCATACCCGTCGTCTGATCTTATCACCTTTGTCACAAATAAATGAAACACATTATGCTACCATGGTTATATGTGCTCAAGGTTAGAGTAGAATAAATACAATTTTGGTTATGTTGGTGTTTTCCCACCAACGAGAGCCCTTGCATGATCTCTACCTTGACTTTGTGGGCGGGATACACTTTGCGCCAATTGTGGAGGAGTTGCCACTTCTCCAAATCTCTACTAGTTAATGTCACGCCTACAACATGCACAATAAGCAAGGAATATGGGTGATGCCATCCTCGGGATCACAATCTGAGAGACGCAACTTTAAGATCGGGGCCGAAGCACTCAATAAGCAAACCTAAGAAGAATAAGACGCGGAGAAATCACAAGTTGGATACGGAGCTGCTGCGGACAAGGAAGACATTAAGAAGATTCAAGAAAAGTCCACCCGGCTTCCACCAACCAAGCACGCCATGGGAGTAAGTACTCAAAAACTCTCGTAGAGAGGTAACTTCGGTATTTATCTGCATATTTATTTTTTACGCACGGCATTTTAAATTAACATATTTCCTTTAGCATATTTACTTTCCTATACCCCGCATAAAAAAATCATAAAAATATGTTTTGTGTATCGGTTTTTAAGCCCCATGCAAGTACTCCTTCTTTGTGGTGGCATAGAAAGAAAAATACAAAAATTTTGCATTCATATGTTTTTGCATCATCATCCTTTTTGCATAGAAAAATTATCAAAAATATGTGGGCACATGAAGGTCCACGCTTTTCTGAGAAAAATCCAAAAATATGTGAGCACATGAAGGCTCACAACATGTTCCTAGAGTTTGTTCCTTCGGGTATGTGCGGAATTAATATTTACAGGGGAGAACATGTAAGGAGAACCCTCAAGGCAAACAAGTTCCAAGGGCGAATTAAAGGACTACTTCAATATCCGGCTTGGGGAGAGCTCCCCCGGTTATCACGATAGGTATCACTATTCTATCTTTTAAATTATTAGCTAGTTATTATATATATGCTTTGATTAGAGTTAATAAGTCTTAGCGTTTAAGTCTTAAAGATAGTTCGATTAATTCGGTTAGTTCGGTTTAGTTAAAATTAGTTTACTTTAAATATTAGGATTCGAATTACATAATAAAGTGCTCTTATGGAAGTCATCCACAAGTTGAGTCAATTATTCTCCATATATTTACGGATATGTTTTTGTCTCCACCATGCTTTGTATTCAAGATAACAGAAAATAAGTGTGGGGGGAGATCCTCGGCGACAACAGGATTCTTGACCAAAATCAAGAAATTCGGAACCAAAGACGGAACCATCGACTACTTGACGACGAACCGCGCTCGACACGGTCGATGGGAGGCCGACCCCCATATACCCGAGCCGACCACCCCCTGCTTTGGTCCCACGTAGGCCCGCCGTCCCACCGCTTCGGTTTGCTTCCTAAAACTTTTCAATTTTTAAGAAATTACTTTCCGTTCGAATTAAATCTTTTTCTGTTATGGTATGTTTTCCCTATATGAAAAAGATGTCTTGTTAACCCATGAACAAAGTTTCGCATGATTAAATTCCTACATATACACGTCACTTGTTGGGATGCCTTAATTGCTTAAAACATGAGAAATAATAAAGTTAGAATAATGAGATCCTCTTTCTTTTATCTTGTCTTTGGAGAGTTATTTATTTCAAAATATTAAAATCATTAGTTATGCTTCTCCTTTGTGATCAATGATACATCCTAATAGAGCCGTAGCAATCATTAAAGATGTATCTAATTAATTGTTGCTTTCTTGTGTTGAGCTTTGTCAAAACCACGACCCATGTTGAAATTTGTCTAAAGTCTACGATCAAGATCACATACACCTTGCTTTCACTAAAGTATCCATGCTCTAAAAAGTTTTAATCTCTATCTCCCATAATTTTAATTGTTGAAAAAGGTACAGCTATGAAAAAAGCCAAATGTTCAAAATTCTAAGAGTGGAGAGAAAAGTGAGAGAGAGGAGAAAATGAGCAAGTGTTCTACTACGGTCGAAAGAACCCCCTCTCTACGAAAAAAAAAGAAAAAAAAAGGCAAAAATGAAGAGAAGAATAATGGACAAGTGTCCGAGGGTGAGTAGGGCCCACTTCTCTAATAAATAAGAGAGTAAAAATGGACAAGTGTCCGAGGGTGAGTAGAACCCACCTCTCCACTAAATAGTTTGGTTACCTCGCTTGGAAAATAAATAAATAAATATAAATGTTCCAAAAAGGGAGATAGACGATTTTCAACTAGAGAGAGCAAAGTGGTAATAATAATCTTGACTCACATGCACATCTTGATCTATGGCTTATGACATCTATCTCCATGGATCCACAGTTGACTTAGCAATAAATACAAGGTAAGTGTGCTACATGTTCTTGAGCTCCACATATAATATAATAAATTAAGCGTGAGGATATAATATATTTTGAGAGACTTGAGAGTGTCACAAAGGAGTAAGTAGAGCTATGTTTCCTTTTCAAAACTTATGCAAAAAATCTCTCAAGTGACTTGGTTTAAGAATTTAAGGTGATCTATTTCTAACCATTTCATGCTCGGATATCCCAAAGTGCGGTATGACCTTGGAGTATAATTATGATCCATTCTTTGTCTCTACTTTACATTAAAGTTAGACCATCCTTTTATCGAGGGCAGTAAAAGCCTAAGTGTGGGGGAGTTTGTTGACACATGTTAACGTATACTTTTAATTGTCAACTAAACATGGGAAAGGATTAAAATATAATTAGATAACCTTATTAGGGGTTTATACTAATGATTTCCACGAGTTTTGGTAAAGTTGTGATTTGCGGGGACTTAACGAGAAAAACACCGGGGTGAGTGTCATACGACGGACGCTTATGTAACGCAATCCAACTCAGAAAGACTCTAGAAGGCTTGGATTACTCAGGCGTGAACCGAAACTTGACACCGAAGAAAACATCATCTAGAAGACTCGGAAGCCCACGGCGCGCATGCGGACCCGAGTGGGACCCACCACAGGCGGTCGACAATATCGAGCCCGATCGGCTGGCCCCTCGCTCCAAGTTGATCAAGTCTCGGAACCTTCCTCAACCGCCTCTAAGACGCAATCTAATCCGGTCGTTTAATGTCGGTTTGATCCGAGGGCGTCGGTGGAAGCACGAGATGTATCTAAATCAACACACGGCACCTCCTCCGGACTATATAAAAAAATTTGGGCTCCCCTGTCTAATAATTGATCACGAAGCCTCAAGTCATCATCAAGTAGAAGATCAAGTTGAAGCCAAGGCGGGGAGAAGAGGAGGCGCCACCAAGAGATAGGATAGCTAATTCGCCGCTCTACATATAGATACTAGAGCCTAGTTTAGATAGAAAGTCGAGTTTAGAGAAGAGAGAGCTCTCTCGGTTACTCAATCTGTAAGTTATACTATGGATCAATATTATTATTGTTCTCATACACCTTCGTGCTATTTCATTACTATGCATGCAATTATTCTATTTTTACCTTATTCTAGTCATAGCATATTTGATATGATCATTATTCATGATAATTCAACGCGCTTATTCGTAGAGCTCCTAGTATATTACAGTACCGTGTGCTAGGTAGTAGAAAGTATGTAAGCATGGTGCTTAGATATAATTTACTTGCGGATTCACCTTATATGCCGTGTCGTGTGTGGTAGATCGTAGTGGTGGCAAAGCACTATTGAGTCCTTTGCAATCCATCCCCCTCGTATGTAAGACTAGTCGATAATGGTTCTTGGGTTAATCTTGTTTTTTAGTTCTGATTTTCTTAAGTAATCTTCGGGTGCACATTCTTATTTATGGTTTTGATTATATATAATCTTATGCTATGCTGTTTAAAACCATTTAATAGAGTCTTTGTATGCTACATAAGAACTGTCCCTTTGTCTTAAATCCAATCCCTAATCTCACTAGGAATTAGTTTTATGCTATACTCACTACGTGTGTGCCTCTCGCTGTCTCATTTACCTTATTACTATTTATTGTTGGCTTGCCTTGTTTAAGTATATGCTAACTACCACAAAATCTCATTAGTATTCTATCACCGTCTTTAATCAATTGAACCGCTTTGTCATATCTTCCTTGTGGATACGATATTTAAAACCCTCCCCGGGTGGAATGCTCACTGGACATCCGTGCGCTTGCGGATCTATTTCTCTATAAGCTAACAAATACCAACATGGTGCCCGATTGACATTGATAAAACACAAAAGAGGAAGCTTCAGCGAGCAAGACAAAAGATGCTCAAGCGCTTGGGCTGGCGCACAAGGTGAAGGGCCAATCTTGCCGAGAGATTGTGCAAGAGATCAAGAACAAAGAGGCCGAGATGATCGCTGCGGTCAAGAAGAGCGTCTCAACGGTTGTTAAATCGGTTGAGTCGATTAAATCGTAGTTCGGAAGCGACCGCCCAAGCTTTGTGGAAGAAGTGCCTAAACCAAATGTTGATCTTTTGGCGCTTTTAGCGAGCGGGGCGACCAAGCTAAATGAGCAAGTTGATAATTCAACCGAGACGGTTGGCGAGGTTGTTATCGCCCAAACTTCAGATTTACCGACTTCAGTCGGTTGAACCGATTCTACTATTTCGATGAGCTGCGCAGGTGCACCCGAGGATTTAGCTGCTGTCGTCTCCACCATGTTTGGCATTGAGGTGCCAACCGAGGATGAAGAGATGGACTATGAGCCTTCACCACCACTTACGCCGAGATGAACACTATCTTTCTCTCTGCCGATTATTATGTGATCGAGGCGGGGAGAGGATGAAGTTCTTTGCTGCGAGTTTGCGTTTGGGTGCAAGATGCTATTTTCAAGAAGCTTTGTCGTGCCGGTCGGATACCTCAAGCCGTTGCATGTGAGCGGACATATCAATGGGAAACCAAATCCTAAGATGTTAGTGGTGCAATTGTCAATCTTTTGCCCTATTCATTATTCAAGAAGCTTGGTGGCAAAGAGGAGGAGTTGATTCAGACCAACATAACCATCACCGGTGTAGGAGGAGGCACGCCGATTCCTTCAAAGGGCATCGCCAACGTTGAGTTAACCATTGGTAGCAAGACCATGGCTACGGCTTTCTTCATCGCCGGCGTGGAAGGTAGCTATGATCTTATCCTTGGTCGTGATTGGATTCATGCCAATCCTTGTGTTCCTTCTAGTTTGCACCAATTCCTCATCCAATGGGTGGGAGATGCCATAGAGATTGTTCATGCGGATAATTCGGTTGAGATCTCCACAACCGTGCCTCTCTTGAGAGCTCTGGGTTTGCTTGTCTTTCGGGTAGAGACTTATCCAACTATCAATATATTAGCTATGATGAGTGTGGATTTGTGCACAGTAACATTGAAGCCGACGGATAATCGACTCAATATTATATTGTAAACATTGTTTCTCAATGGAAGACAAACTTCAATGGTTAAAGCATAGACTTGAGCATTATCGGATTTGAAAAAGACCGATTCTTGTGAAACTATCGATGACTTTGATGAGCTCAATAAGTTGGGCCAAGGTTTTACGTCGGACGACCCTTTGGAACAGGTTGACATTGAGGATGGTTCGGTGCCAAGGTGACATTTGTGAACCAAAACTTGGATGCCGATTATAAAGCTAAATTAATTACGCTTCTCAAGGAATATGTTGATTGTTTTGCATGGGACTACTTTCGGAGATGCACAGGTTAAGCCGTAATCTTGTTGAGCATCGGCTTCCCATCAAGAAGGGATTTAAGCCTTACAAGCAACCGCCAAGACGTTTCAATTCGGCCATCAATGACCGAATCAAGGAGGAGATTGATCGGTTGCTTAAAGGCGGACTTTATCCGTCCATGCGGGTATGCGAGTGGGTCTCTAACATTTGTGCGGGTTGAGAAGAAAGACACGGGAAGATTAGAGTGTGCATTGATTTCGAGAGATTTAAATAGAGCCACTCCTAAAGATGAGTATCCTATGCCTATTGCCGACATGTTAATCAATGATGCTTGGGGCACAAGGTTATTAGCTTTCTTGATGGTAATCTTTGGATATAATCAAATATTTATGGATGAAGAAGATACCTCCAAGACTTTGCTTTTATTTGTCCCAGTTTGTTGGTTTGTTTGAGTGGATTGTCATGACTTTTGGCCTCAAGAATGCGGCGCCACCTATCAACGAGCTATGAATCTCATCTTTCATGATCTCATTGGTGTGATTATGGAGGTGTATATTGATGATGTGGTGATTAAATCGGCTTCACATGATCCTCATTTAGCCGATTTGCGTCTTGCTTTTGAGAGGATGCACTATTATGGTTTGAAGATGAATTCACTCAAGTGTGCCTTTGGAGTGTCGGTTTGGAAAGTTTCTTGGATTTATTATTCATGACAAGGGCATAGAGATTGATCCCAAGAGGATAGAGAAGATCAAGGCAGTTCAAGCACCTCAATGTAAAAAGGATTTGCAAAAATTCCTAGATAAAGTGAACTACTTGAGAAGATTTATTGCTAACTTTTCCGGAAGATTATTCCTTTTTACCCCGATACTTAAGTTGAAGAATGAAGCTGATTTTGCACGGGGGGCAAGCCAACAATATGCATTTGACAAGATAAAGGAATATTTGTCTTCACCACATTCTTCGATGGCGCCTAGAAGGGGTGTACCTTTCCGATTGTATATATCCGCCGAAGAGAAGGTTATTGGGGCTGTTCTTACTCAAGAAGATGAAGGAAATGAGTATGTTGTTGCTTATCTTGGTCGTCGTCTTCTTGATCCCGAGACAAGGTATGCCCATATTGAGAAATTATGCTTATCACTATATTTTGCTTGTTCCAAAATGAGACATTATCTTTTGTCAAGCACATGTGTGGTAGCATGCTAGGCCGATGTAATCAAACATATGTTGTTTGGGTCAATCCTTTCTGGAAGGGTAGGCAAATGGGCATACGCTTTAATTGAGTATGACTTGACTTTTTTGAACCATTGAGAATTTTAAAGGGTCAAGTTCTTGCTGATTTTATTGTTGAGCATGGTATTAATCTTGATTATGAGGTGAATTATGTCACTTCTACCCCATGGCGGTTGTATTTTGATGGATCGGTTTGCAAAGATGGTGCCGGTGTTGGGATTATTCTTGTTAATTCTTCTGGTACTGAATTTCCTATGTTAAGCCGATTGGAGTTTCCATGTACTAACAATCAAACCTAATATGAGACTCTCTTCTTGGGTTGATCATGTTAGAAGCTATTGGGGTGGAACATGTTGAAGCATTTGGTGATTCATTGCTTGTGGTACAACAAGTTGCTAATGAATGTCATAAGGCCAATTTTTATGTGCTCAACTTGCTTCCGGCTACATCAAGGAAGAGGATCAATTGCATGTGAATTATGTGCAAAGAGCAAACTTGCTTGCCCAACGTGCATCGAGCTTTGAGGTAGGAGATAAGTATTTTCACTTACAACATTTGCCGATGCATGAAAGTTTGTTTGTTTGATTCTAGTAAAAATTCAGTTCAACCAAAATTAATTGGACAAAACCGATGTTGCTAATACTTTGGGACAACAATGTAAAATTCTTTTAAATCGGTCTATTTCTGTTTTGGACAATGGTAGTACCGATTTGGAAGATTGGAGAACTCCTCTCTTGTCTTTTTTGCAGGATCCTAGTGCTAAAGTTGACAAGAATATTCGGCGGCT
Organism: Hyparrhenia diplandra; assembly: GCA_015847255.1. NCBI lineage: Eukaryota > Viridiplantae > Streptophyta > Magnoliopsida > Poales > Poaceae > Hyparrhenia > Hyparrhenia diplandra. The sequence goes on along the minus strand of JADLZK010011263.1, from coordinate 68,065 downwards.
TGCTTTCAAGTACACGTTGCATAATGGTGAGCTTTATAGGAGGACTGCCGAAGACTTGTTGCTAAAGTGTCTAGGGGCTGATCAAGCAAAGGTGGCGATGGGAGAGGTACATGAAGGCATTTGTGGTACGCATCAATCGGCTCCAAAGATGAAGTGGTTGTTGAGACGGGCTGGTTTCTATTGGCCTACTATGATGGCGATTGTTTTCGCTACTACGAGAGGATGTGGAGAGTGTCAACGGTTTGGAAATATTCAGCTAGTACCGGCTGCTATGCTTCATCCTATCATCAAAACCGTGGCCTTTCCGTGGTTGGGGGTTGGACTTCATCGGTCGATTCATCCTCCATCTTTGAAGTGGCATAAGTTCATCTTGGTTGCTACCGATTACTTCACTAAATGGTCGGAAGCGGTTCCATTGAAGAACATGACACACAAGGAGGTAATTGAGTTCATCACGGAGCATATTATTCATAGATTCGGCATTCCCCAGACATTAACTACAGATCAAGGAACGTCATTTATGGCGAAAGAGGTAAAGGATTTTGCCGAATCATATAAGATTAAGATGCTCAATTCATCTCCATATTATGCTCAAGCCAATGGTCAAGCGGAATCAACCAACAAGACTTTGATCAAGCTTATCAAGAAGAAAATAGAAGAGCATCCAAGAAGGTGGCATGAAGTCTTGTCAGAAGCTTTGTGGGCTCATCGCATATCAAGGCATGGTGCAACTAAAGTCACTCCTTTTGAGCTGGTGTATGGTCAAGAGTCGGTGTTACCCGTTGAGGTAAATTTGGATGCATATAGATTTGCTAAGCAAAATGATTTATCTCCTACTATGTATCATGATTTGATGATGGACAACATCGACGAAGTAACCGACAAGAGAATACAAGCTCTAAAGGAAATTGAGAAAGACAAAGCCCGTGTTGCAAGAGCCTACAATAAGAAAGTCAAGAGAAAATCGTTCCAAATCGGCGACTTAGTTTGGCAAACTATATTACCGATAGGGTCGAAGAGCAATCAATTTGGCAAGTGGTCACCCAATTGGAAAGGGCCCTTCAAGGTGGTCAAGGTCATATTTGGGAACTCTTATGTGCTTGAGTCAACAAGTGGAGAACGCCAAGTAAAGGCGATTAATGGGAGGTATTTGAAAAAATATTTCCCTAGTGTTTGGCAAGAGGCCTAGTGCTCTCAAACAATGGTCGATGCATGCATAAGCCCTTAGAACAAAAATGGCCGATACATAGTATCGCCCCTTAGTTGCCGACAATCGATATGATGGGTATTGGTGTTGTTTGTTTTTCTTTTTGTTTTTAGGGTCATGCACCTTGTTGGTATTTCTAAAGTCACTAACTAGTAATGGCATCTAGAAAGAATATCGGATGTTGCTTCGGATAAAACTAAAAGAAATATTCATTGCGATTCATAGCATATCCTGAAAAGGTTGTCATCCCTATAGTTAAACTACTAATATGCAAGGAATATAATATTCGTACTATGCCTTGATAACTTCTTAATAAGTAAATAAACAATTATAACTGGGTATCCGCAGTTTACGAGATATGAATATATACCATTGTAGCATTTTAACCGGGAGTAATAACCGTGTCTTGAATTTATATTCTACCACGGGGAAAGAAGTCTCATTATCTTGAATTAACTAAGTATAGATCTTAATCTAACCATCTCTCATGTGCAAGACATCAGCATTAATCTCATCAATTACTTAAGCAAGGATCAAAGTTCATAATAAAGATAATGATAAAGTTCTAGATAAAAACAGATTTGACCAAAAATCACGTTGGTTGGCGAGAAAGTGTCTAACAATGGACGATAGCAATTCATAGGCTAGCTAGCATTAGAAACTCCAATATGTAACTCTAAACTAAATGTTAGGATCTACCTAATTATGCAATACAAATAACAATCATTGAAGAAAGACTAATTAAATCCAAACATGAGGACGTAATCCGTGAAGACTAAGGCCTAAACTTAGAACAACCCGAAATCTAACATCCGCTAGGCCTACATACGGGGATGGATTGCAAAGGACTCAATGGTGCTGTCACCACCACGATCTACCACACGACCCGGCACATAGGGTGCAAACGCGAGTAAATAAGATCTAATCACCATGATTACATCGTCTCTACCACTCACCTTCCGATCTAGATGATGAGCGCTATACGAATCCATGCATGAACATAACAAGAATTCAACTATGCTAAATGTGTAATTAAAGTAAATACTAGAACAAATAATCTCGAATATAAACATGATCAAGATATTCATATTAAGCATGTGTCCGGGACTTGAAAACTACTTACAATGAAGAACTTACAAGAACGAGGCCCGATCATCTTGAGGCGGCCTCCGACGATCCGGAGCGGATTTCTCCCTTCCTACTAGTTCTAATCTTGATTGCTACTCTTCCGAAAGCGATGTTTCTCTAGCGTTGAATATGACTTGGTATTTTAATTAGAAATATCTTTGTTATAGAACTTGATGATCTAAGAAGGGGGTCTAGGGGTCCTAATATATCGGTCTTCGATACTGTCTCTCCATCTTCATCGAGGCGTGTGGTATTAACCTTGAATCAATCCCGCACTTCTACCGTCGCCCTCGGATCAAACCGACTCAAATCAACCCGGTTTAGATCGAGTCTTAGAGGCGGTGGAGGAAGCTTCCCCGCGCGGAAGCGGGCGGCGGCTGGCGGGGCCGATCGGCCCCAGGGGGCTCCCCTCCGGGTCCCGTCGTGCGTCGCGTGTTCGAGTCTTCTAGATGATGTATTTCTTGGTTCGGTTAGTTCACGTCGGGATTAATCAGAAGCCTTCTAGACTTGTTTTTCGGAGTTGGATTGCGTTATTGCGTTCGTCGGCGTATGCCACGTCATCTCTGCGATTTTTTAAGTCCCCGCAAATCACAACTTTACCAAAACTGATGGAATTATGTTAGTGACACCCTATTCTAGGTTGTTATTATCATTTATACCCCTTTCTCATGTTTAATTAATTAAAATTTTATATGATAACAAGTGTCAACAAACTCCCCAAGCTTACCCTTTGCTAGTCCCTAGCAAAGCTACATGCTATAGTAGGATCGGGAGTTGCTACTACGCTTTCATACCTCAAAAGTCTTGTGTTTTTTAAAAAATAAATTCTCCTCTTAACCGGATTACTCTTACCTGTTTACCATGGGGCTTAGCCTTTTCATGAATCATAAGCAAGATAAAACAATCAAGTTAAGTACCATGTCTCAAATTCTTTGATCAACTATCATCCTGGGGTTTTGCAATATTTTTCAAAAAGAAAACTTCGGAGAGATCCTATGTATGACCCCCTTAAGTAGATGGTAATGTAGTGGAGTTACACAAGTGGTAGGACATACATAGTGGGATGATAGTGGTGAAGTGGATGAGGATGAAAGGTAGTAAATAGCCTTTAACCTTTTAGTATTTTTCTTTTCAAGCATCTCTAGTCTATATCTCTCTTTCTAAAAATTGTTAGGATCCTGGGCTGTCCATTCTTGGAGAGGTGGGCTTTTCCCCGAACTTGTGTCCATTTTTCTCTCTCCTTAGAGATGTGGGCCCCTGCTCACCCTTGGACACGTGTCCGTTATTCATCTCTAAATTTATTTTTATTATTTAGGAGGTAGGCCCTTCTCGCCTAGTATGACTTTTGTCCGTTACTCTCCCTCTCTCGTCTCACTTTTTCTAGATATTTATTTTTCTTTTTTTTTTTTTTTTGAATGTAGCCCAGCCTATATAAAACATTGAGAGAGACATATCTAAAGGTTGCAAGAGCTTTATTAATTATTTTTATGGCTAACGGCTAAGTGAAATATGGGGATGCGTACTTCCGAAGTTAGAAGCAGTATTGGTGGAGTGGGATGATCTTGATGGAATACTCTTAAGGGTCATAACTAAGGACTCACCATGTAATTTTATAATTTTTAAAGATAAAAACCGAGAGTCAAGTATCTCTAAGAATATGATAAACAGTAGCTCAACTTTTCATGCACTATTATCTTTTAATGCTAAGACTCGGATCAAGCATGTGCTTCTCACAGTGTTGGGTTTAGAGCAAATTAAACATTTAAAGCTTCGGAAGAATCTAAGTCCAAAGTGTAAGTACTTTTTAAGAGGTATTAAGGCGAGCAACTATTCATCATTTCCTTAGCACATATTATCAAGATCATAATTAATAGGAAGAAAGTAGTCTAACAAGTTCTAGCACTTTATTTATTTGACTCTTTAACACTAAGACTCTTTAACTAAGACACATTAAATAAGACTCATTAACTCTAAGCAAATATAACTAGCTAAAATTTAAAGACATAGGGTAATAATACTTATCGTGATAAATGGGGGTGCTCTCCCCCAAGCTAGATCTTGAAGTAGTCCTTTTCGTTCATCCTTGGAATCGCCTCCTCTTTCGGGGTCTCCTTTTAATGTTCTCCCTGTTAATATTAATTTGCACATACCCGAAGGAACAAATCTTAGGATGTTAATGTGAGCCTTCATGTGCTCACGTCTTTTTTGGGTTTTATTTTATTTTTAGAAATCGTGTGGACCTTCATGTGCCCACATATTTTTTGGGTTTTTCTAGGCAATAGGGATGATAATGCAAAACATATGAATGCAATATTTTTGTATTTTTATATTTTTATGCCACCACAACAAGGAGTGCTTTCATGGGGCTTAAGAGACCGATGCACATGCAAAGAAACATATTTTTGGGATTTTCTAATGTGAGTTTAGGAAAAGTAAATATGCTAAAGTAAACATGCTAATTGAAATATCTTTGTGCGAGAAAATTAAAGATGCAAATAAATACCGAGTTACCTACCTCGAGAGTTTAGAGAGCACTTACTCCCATGGCGTGGTGTCGCCTATGGGCCCCCGTATAAATGTTGTACCCGGTATGGTTCCTTCAATGATCTCGTGAGGTGGGCGTAGACGGTAGCCGCAGAAGTCGATTGTTCATTTGTTGATGCCGCATTTGGTTGGGTCTCCGAAGGTGTACTCTTGTTGCTCTTCTTAGCGGCTTCTTTCTTTTTCCAAGATTGCTTCTTTGGTGGAGACCTCTCGGTGTGGTTGGTGCATCATTCAAGATAGGTAGGAGCCGAGTGTATTTTTCTTGGATGTCTTTTTCTATCCTCTCAATATGCTCCATCTTTGAGTCCAGCTTTCTTCGTAATCTTTGAAGACGGCTTCGCTCTTGGTCCTTCTTCGGGCTGTTCATAGTTAGTATAAGTATTAAAGAAGCGGCACTTTTTTTACCTTGAATGTGAAATTGAATTTCGCCTGTCCCGATGTAGATGATTGCTCTTGTAGTATTCAGGAACGGCCTTCCAAGTATTATGGGAGGATCTTGTTCTTCATCTCCCCGTGTCCATGACTAAGAAGTCGGTGAGGACATAGCTGTCTTTGATCTTGACCGTACATTTAAGCACAATACCTTCCGGAATCGGTGTGTTTGGTCCGCCGGTACTTGATAATACATAGGTGGAACACAAAGGCAGATTACCATAGATTAATTTATACGTTACCTTTGACATTAGGTTGATGCCTCGATCCCGTGTCATTTGACGGTTGTATAAGTTCCATTGATTAATGGGCGGTGAATTGCCGAACTCGTGGTCGTCTAGCTTCTCTACTGGTGGTTGATTGCGCCGAGTCTTGCGTCTTTGAGTTGACTTGATTGATCATCAAGACTCGTTCTACGTGTGGTCGAGTTTGACGGTTCTTCTTGTTCTGTTTCTTCTTTTTTATCCTCTTCTCGGCCAATGCGTGTATTTTGAGGTACGGTAGTGGTATACCTGGTTGGGCGGGGGAGCTAAGGTCTTGTGTGCGGTTGAATCTCTCCCTCTGTCCATTAACCGTGAAGACGATCTTCGCGGTGTCGGCGTAGATGATTGCCTTAGTGGTAGCCAGAAAGGGCGCCCGGAATGATCGGGCGTTCTTACCTTTACCCATATCCAGGACCACCGAAGTCGGTGGCCACGTATAGCTTACCGATGTAAAGGCATACGTCCTCTAGAATACCCTCGGGGTAGCATAACGATTGATCTCGCAAGTTGTAGGCACATGGTTGTGTATACTAATTCTGAATCGGCTCAAGGTTTACCTTAGGCATGATGTTGACACTTGAGCCGAAGTCGATGAGTGCGTCGTAGGTGCGGGCGCCTATGTTGATGGTGACGAATCGTCTTCCCGGATCTTCTTTCTTAGCGGGCATTCCCCGGTCGGCTGGTTGAATTTCTTGTCCGAGTAGGTGGTCCGCATACCGCATAGTAAATATCGACAAGATTTGCAGATTCTAATTCTTCCGGTTGACCCGAATCTTACTGGTTAGGCATAGGAGCGCAGATAAAGCCAGCCGGGATAATTGTGATTCTATCATTTTATTAAAGCTATCTTTGGTTCTTTATTGCGTAAAGAAAAAGCTTTCCATTTTAGTACTAATAGTTTCTAGCATTTTATCATTGGAAGCTAACTTCTAGATAGATTATCCATAAGTCTACCTTGGTTTTGTACTAACTCTCTTAAAGGTGGGAAATTATTGAAAGAGTTATTACCTTGATAGTTACCCGAATAGTTACCTTGGTAGTTGGGTCTCTGTTGATTCCATCCTTGATTCGGAGGGCGATCTTTGTTTGTTGTTATTGTTGATGTAGTTCACGTCCTCTTCTAGCTTCGGGGACGGTGGCGGCCCGAGTGTCGGTGTTGCCACATTCTTCACATGTCATGCGGGGGGTCGAAGAGTTGCATGACTTCCTTCTTCTCGGGAGCTTTGTCTTCAAGCTTCTTCATAATTAAGTCCATTTTGGCAGACAAACATATCTACCTCTTTCAGCCGGTGCATTCCTCTCTCTTTCTTTAGCGGGGGTTGACGGTCCTCATTCCAAGCTTGGTTTGACGCCATCTTCTCCACAAGGTCGGTAGCTTGGTTCGGTGTAAGTGATAGGAAAGCACCTCCAGCAGCAGGCGTCCATGGTCTCACGGGTGTTGTTGTTAAGCCCGTGGTAGAAGGTCTGCATGAGTAACGGTTCTCCATTCCATGGTGTGGGCATTACGTGATGTAGTCTTGGGCGTTCCCACGCCTGCGAACAGTTCGTCGTGTTCTTCTTTGAAAGCTTGAGATTTTCCTCGTAAAGGCGTTGGTTTTGCCTATAGGGAAAAAATTTTGCCGGGAAGGCGAGAGAGCAAAGTGCCCAAGTAGTGAGTTTGTCTTTGTTGGCGTAGAACCACTTGCTTCGCTCGTCCCAAAGAGTGAGAATGGGAAGAGACGAAGTAGGATTGCATCACTTGAGACATCTTTGATAGTGAAGGTGCCACAAATTTCTAAGAAGTGTTGTAGGTGAGCATTGGCATCTTCATGAGCTTTTCCACAGAATTGGCTAGCTTGTACCATGTTGATGAGTGCAGGCTTGAGCTCAAAAGCTTTGTCTCCTACATCGACTGTCGGTCCGGTCGCGGATGTTGGCCGTAGTCGGTGCGTAGTATTCCTTGAAGGGTCTTGTTTGCCATGTCTTCAAAAACGGTGCTAAGCTACGCACAGTGGAGGAGTCTTCCGAGGTAGTGTTCTTGGGTTGAGATTTCAACTTGGATCTTGCCTCCTTCAAAAGTTTTTGGATCGGACTGGAAGTTTTCGGGAAGATTCCTTTTCATACATTACCCTCGCAAAAGATAGGAAGAATAATAACAAGGGTATACTTGTTTAAGCAATTGATAAAATTAATCGATGCGTATGAGAGATGCATGCATGTTAATCCTATATGTTTTTATTTTATTGGGCTATAGACTTTCTTTCCAAGAACGGCGCCAAAAAATGCTTGTTGGTATTTCTAAAGTCACTAACTAGTAATGGCATCTAGAAAGAATATCGATGTTGCTTCGAATAAAACTAAAAAGAAATATTCATTGCAGCTTCATAGCATATCTCGAAAAGGTTGTCATCCCTATAGTTAAACTACTAATATGCAAGGAATATAATATTCGTACTATGCCTTGATAACTTCTTAATAAGTAAATAAACAATTATAATCTGGTATCCATAAGCTTTACGAATATGAATATATACCATTGTAGCATTTTAACCGGGAGTAATAACCGGTCTTGAATTTATATTCTACCACGGGGAAAGAAGTCTCGTTATCTTGAATTAACTAAGTATAGATCTTAATCTAACCATCTCTCATGTGCAAGACATCAGCATTAATCTCATCAATTACTTAAGCAAGGATCAAAGTTCATAATAAAGATAATGATAAAGTTCTAGATAAACGTTTTTGACCAAAAATCACGTTGGTTGGCGAGAAAGTGTCTAACAATGGACGATAGCAATTCATAGGCTAGCTAGCATTAGAAACTCCAATATGTAACTCTAAACTAAATGTTAGGATCTACCTAATTATGCAATACAAATAACAATCATTGAAGAAAGACTAATTAAATCCAAACATGAGGACCCGAGAATCCGTGAAGACTAAGGCGAAACTTAGAACAACCCGAAATCTAACATCCGCTAGGCCTACATACGGGGATGGATTGCAAAGGACTCAATGGTGTTTGTCACCACCACGATCTACCACCTAATGACCCGGCACATAGGGTGCAAACGAGTAAATAAGATCTAATCACCATGATTACATCGTCTCTACCACTCACCTTCCGATCTAGATGATGAGCGCTATACGAATCCATGCATGAACATAACAAGATAATTCAACTATGCTAAATGTGTAATTAAAGTAAATACTAGAACAAATAATCTCAATATAAACATGATCAAGATATTCATATTAAGCATGTGTCCGACTTGAAAACTACTTACAATGAAGAACTTACAAGAACGAGGCCTGATCTTGAGCTGGCCTCAGACGATCCGGAGCGGATTTCTCCTTCCTACTAGTTCTAATCTTGATTGCTACTCTTCCGAAAGCGATGTTTCTCTAGCGTTGAATATGACTTGGTATTTTAATTAGAAATATCTTTGTTATAGAACTTGATGATCTAAGAAGGGGGTCTAGGGGTCCTAATATATCGGTCTTCGTCTGTCTCTCCATCTTCATCGAAAGCGTGTGGTATTAACCTTGAATCAATCCCGCACTTCTACCGTCGCCCTCGGATCAAACCGACTCAAATCAACCGGTTTAGATCGAGTCTTAGAGGCGGTGGAGGAAGCTTCCCGCGAGAGCGGCGGCGGCTGGCGGGCCGATCGCCCCATTATTAGGCCGATCGGCCCGTGGGGGCTCCCCTCCGGGTCCCGTCGTGCGTCGCGTTGTTCGAGTCTTCTAGATGATGTATTTCTTGGTTCGAAGTTAGTTCACGTCGGGATTAATCCGAAGCCTTCTAGACTTGTTTCGAGTTGGATTGCGTTATGCTACGCCGGCCGTATGCCCGCGTCATCTCTGCCTGATTTTCTTAAGTCCCTCGCAAATCACAACTTTACCAAAACTGATGGAATTATGTTAGTGACACCCTATTCTAGGTTGTTATTATCATTTATACCCCTTTCTCATGTTTAATTAATTAAAAATTTTATATGATAACAAGTGTCAACACACCTCTCGCCTGAAAACAGGGGGCATATGTTAACACCCAAATTAGTCCTATGCTAAATTTGGAAGGAGCAAGTCATAAAAATAAGTTTTCATCTTCTCATGCATAGACCACGCCATTTAATGAGATCAAGAGGTGTCCAAAAGTGTCCTAAAAATAGTCAAGGAGCATGCAATTGAAGAAAATTCGGTGGATGAGAAAAATGCACAGCGCCGGACACTGGCATTGCCTGAAGCCGTGTCCGGCGCGATCTGCGCCCGAGATTTTCCTAATTCCGAGCTGATTTTATTTCGGGTTGGTTTTTGGAGAGTCCTGATGTTTGGAACGTCCAAAGACGGTTTCCTAAAAGGATAAGACCACCCTCCTCTATATAATAAGAGGTTCATGGCCGATTTGATCCCATCTACATCCAATCGACAACCAATCTACCCCCTGTCCCGTTTGTAGGTCATCTTCTTCCTTCAACCCCTATATCCTGTTGTTCAACAGCGAACTCCGCGTTCTTCATTGGCGTTCTAGGCGGCCACGCTGGTCCTAGAGCAACCTCGCGTCGCGTTCTCTCGACGGGGTCTTCCCGAGGTGCGTTCGAGGTTCTTCTCGCCGTCATCGAGCTCTATGTCACCCCTACCGATCCCTAGATCGGTTAGGGTGACCACGCTGCGGTGTTCGCTGCTCCAAGGTTGTGTGCAACCTTCATGGGTGTAACGACCTCGATTTTCCACGAAGGGAAAATACACAGAATCGAATAACAATGTGATAGTCCCACAAGATCATCCCATCACATCATCATTTACAGATGATATCACAGTCATACATCGTAAGATTTCTAATTTACATATGGTATTACAACTCTTGGGGACTCACCTATCACAAGGATAATCTAGCGGAAGCATAACTTCAGATCTCCCGAGTAGACGTGGCACGTCGGTGGGTGAAGGCTCCTCCTTCACGGGCTTCGTCGAGTTGGCGTAGAGTCGTGAAGTAGTCTTCATCTTCTATCTATACCAAACTTGAGCGTAGGAACGAGACCACCTAATCCTTCTAATCTACTGCAAAGCGCAGGTAATCTGCGACACCGCCGAAATGTGCAGGCCATGGTCGCCCACCGATGAGCTTTAGTGGAAATAGAAAATAAAGGGATCCGCGATCCTAATACTTTGGTCGTGGTTTGCATCCTTAGCGCATGCGAAAAGCAATAAATAGTAATATAATAATATTATTAGTTCATCAAGTTTTAATTCCATCTCATCCACACACATTCTTCCCGTACCATCACCATCACCACACACATCTCACAAAGACACACTCGCTTCAGCGGCAAGGACAGCCCCTCCCGTCCCTTGCCTAAAGCGGCTCACCCACACGGGCTCGCTGGCCGTAAGAGAAAACCGGGGGGAGAATAGAAAGGACTCCTCTCTCTAGTCAAGTGAAGCCTAAAATCAATGGGATAAACCCTAGAAGATCGGCGCACACACCGGGCGGTCCAGCTCAAAAGCCGGCTCACACCCGTGGGGCGCTCAAAAGCCGGCGCACACCCGTAGGCGCCCCGCACCCAAAAGCCAGCGCACACATCCGTAGGCGCCCAGCCTAAAGTCGGGGCCATGCCCGAAGGCGACACAATACGTATTGATTTACAACTCTGCAGAGCGTGTACTCAAGACCACAAGATCACCATCATCGACGGTGCCCCGCCTAGGATGATAACGGAGACCTCCTAGCTCGACGATGCCACCCTACCACTCAGCCCTAGGAAGCCCCGAGTACCACCGGCACGCTGAGACTGTGAGACGTAATACCGGGCCTCCGATGGCTACTACGCTGTCTTAGGAGGGTGTGAGCCTCGATGCCCGTACCTCCCTACACTATCTGCTATCAACCTAGTAGTAATGGCACCGCCTAGCTAAAAGGGGGCAATCCGCACCCTGCCCGACCAAGGACAAGTGGTGAGTACCATGTTCCCACGATCCCGGTTCTCAAGAGCTCATAGTCCTTAGGTATGACCGCACAAGACATCTTCTCTTAGGGGCGGCGCCCGTGCCTCGACGGGCACCTCCAATCCGGGCTTCATCCCACAAAGACACTCCACCCTGGAACCTCCTCAGGGAAATCACCATGTACCCGCCACAGGTATCTCTCAAACATGGGTGCCCAGGATGCACCCACTCGGCAAGACTTGTCCTCGTGACTCGTCGTGTATTCCTATCTGGTCGACACAACCCTCACCACACACCCAAGACACACACATCACTCTCCCCAGTTATTATCACATTTTACCATTTTATTTCCACATCCATCATATATCATGGCTCATAAGTAAATATGATGGAGTAAATGCAAGCATTGCAGGGAGGTATATATATAAGTGCGAGCGCGGAGCTGGGTAATCAGGTGAAGGGGTTTCAATCAAGGCATTTAAGGCTTAGGCATAGCATGCATCATATATACTAGCAAAGGAGTAAAAGTAAAGCTCTAGCATATGTACTTGCAATGTCTAATAGGATTCTCTAAAGTAAGGTGCTGCCATGACACCTGCGATGTCGAGGTAATAGTGGTACAAGTCTTCTTCGGTTGGTGCAGATGAACAACGGGTCTTCTTTTCACGGGTCAATAAGTGCAACCGTTCTTCGATAGACCGCGACACATGAACAAGCATAACAAAAGGTCCTAAGAACAGTACACCAATCATTACAAAGATATACCATAGAGGTTACTAATACATAGGGCTCGCGTGAGCGCATGAGCCGTTAAAAACGGAGCTAAGACGTGTTATGGATTAACAAGGTTTACTATAGTAATTTAATTAATTAAATCTAGTGAATTTTAATGGTTGATAACTTGATTATCGGTGACATCAATATGTAGTTTACTTAATTATGAACCTAGCAAAGTTTGGTCTGATCAATTCGGAGTTAAAAAGTATTTTGAATTTAATGGTATTTCCATAAATACTTTGTAAATTTAGGAACCAAAAGATAAATTATTTGGACCACATATATTACTTACAAAGATTTTATTAGGAATGCATTTTGCAATCTACCAATTTGCAAAGATTATACTTATATTAGTTAAAACACTTTAATGATATCACTAAATGATATTTATAATATCATTAGTCAATCCATGAAACCATTTAATAACACTATTATATATCTTTCTATTATACCACCAGAATAGATTAATGGTGTTGTTAATAAAACTATTATATATCTATCTTCGTGAACTCAAGTATACTGTTGACATTGTTAATTGATGTAGTGACATTATTAATCATTATTAATTTAATCAAGACATTGAAATACCTTTCTAAAGCCAATTAAGTTTGTTTCTCATTATAGTGGGGCTAAAACAGGATTAATTATAGACTTGAGCTACGTTACACGATATATAATGGATACGTGTATCGGATACAATACGTATCCGATACGGGATACACTATTCTCCAAAAAATAGTGATACGGGGATACGGCTAAGATTTTTTTAATAATAATAATAATAACATGATTTAATATAAAACATAGTTCACAAATTAAAATATGACATAAAGTCATCCATAGATCACATGACGTGAGGTTCACAGACACTATTCTTCTTCTTTTTTGGCCGGTCATCAACTTCAATTGGAGCACGATTTTGCTAGGGCTAGAGGAGATAACCCGAGGGCGAGGAGAGGGCGGCATCCGCTTGCAGCCTTGCACGCCTGGCTGCCGTCCGCCGATCGTCGGCTTGCCGCCGCCGCCAATCACGAGTCGAATGGAAGGAAGTGCGAGAGGCGGAACGACAGAATACGAGGCGACGCCAAGATATAATACGAAGCTTGCGGCCGCCGGCCTCAGCCTTTGGGGAAAGCAAGACGTCGTGGTGCAAGAGTGAAATTTGGGCCATTTAGCTTCATGGGCCGTATCCAAACCGCCCATGCGTATCGGATACGAGTATCCAGTGCAGCACGTATCCAATCTTCTTAGTACGGCTTGGATACGTATCCATGGCGTATCAAAGCGTATCCGTATCCGCTGAGTATCGGATACGCCGATACGCACCCCCCTGAAGTATCCGCGCGCATCGTAGGACTTGAGGGCCTGGCATGGTATCTAGCTATGACTCAGCGAGACAGTGTAATGTTTTGAAGGAAGTGACGGTTTGCAAATTTGCAATGTACTGCCAAGATGAAGATGTATTTTTAAGTTATATTTCTGGATTTATTTTCTTAAAGAAAAACGGCCATAAAACATGAACATGTCATGCTGATGCCATCAAGCTAGCTACATATGACATCAACAGGCTAATAAGCATCGGATGCAGATGCTTGATGAGCGCGGTTGCTGATCGTGGCGTTGTGCATGCGTGCGCGATGAGAGGAGCGCATGGGGATGATGGAGAGGCTCACCATGGAGATGTTGGTGGGGCTCTCGGCGTCGTTCTTCGCACGGAGACAGGCGGCGATAATGTGCGCCGGACGTGACGGCCGAGGGCTCTGGTAATCCCAAGCACCACAACGGCCACGGATTCCTGCTGAGATATGCCAGGGGCGTAAGCGGTAAAGCTAGGCGCGAGATCAACAGAGAGTCTTGGTCACGGTGGCTCACCAATGCTCTGCCGTCATGGTCGGCAGGGTCCAGGGCGATTGGGTCGCGGCGTACGTCGGGCTGTGAAGCTGCCGCTCCCGTCCTGAGGTTGTGGCCGAGCAGCACGCGATGGACGACGTCGCGGTGGTGCTTTCCATCTCCTTCGTGAGGGCGACGTGGGGCGACTGGTGGCAAGGCCGAGATCGCGGCCAGGGCGGGACGGCGCGACGAGGACCGCGGCGTGGTGTGGGCACAGACTACAGAGCGGCGTCACGGGTGAGCGAGGAGGGCGATGTCGTGACGCGGCCAATCGGCGAGGTGGCTGCGTGCGGGGCATCGAGCTGGAAACAGGGCGGGCTCCTGGCGCTGGTCACCGTGGCGAGGCGCGGATTGTCGCGGCGGGTACGGCGTGTCGTGGGCCGGCGACGAGGAACCGGAAAGGCGGCTCGGTGAAGGCAGAGGCAGGGACGACATCGCGAAGCTAGCAGCTGCGCGTAGGCGGCGGGCGTGGGACGTCGGCGCGGTGGCGCGGGCTCCAGAGTCGCGAGCGGATCGGGAGGAACATGGGGCGATGGCGGTGGCGGCTATGGAAGAGGAGAGCAGCGCTTGGAGTTTTCCATGGGGCTTAAGGGCAGCGGTGATCCTTGGAGTACGGTCGGGGGGCACGGACGCCCAGAAGCTGCGGGATCGCAGGTGGAGCGCGCATGAAGGAGCGCGGGCGAAGTCGCCCTGAAGGGCGTCGAGGCCGGGTCAGGTAGCGCGATTCTCCAGTCCGCGGGTGCGGCAGCAGTGGGTTGGGACCTGCGGTCGGGAGGGACTCGCTCCCAATGTTGGACGAGCAGAAAGCTGGGCTACCTAGCGAACTGGACCGCGGCAAGGAGATTACGAGCTGGGCCAAGCAACAACTGGCGATTGGGCATATATGTATATATGAGTATATTATATACACCGGAAACTGTTTAACACAGACGTCCGGCCGTTTCCGGACGTAGCACCTGCTTACTGGGCCCTGGGCCTCCCGCTCCTATTGGACCTGGCGTGGAGGCGTGAGCGTGAGGAGGATAACTCCGCTCCCGCAGCGCTGCTTCATCTGTGCACGTCGTCTATCTAGAAAATATCTCCCTCGTCGTGGTCTTCTTCCTTCCCAGTTCCCACGGCACCTCTCTCCCCCCCTCCTCCTCGCTCTTGGCCCCGAGATTCACGGCCGCCGAAGCCCATGGCGGAGGACCAACTCGTGCCTGCGCTCTGGCGGCGGAGCTCCCGCCGCCCCTGCGCTTCGGTTGGCGGCAGAGCTCCAGCTCGCGCCTGGGCTCTAGCCGGCGGAGTTCCCGCTCACCCCGTGCTCCAGCTGGCGGCGGAGCTCCTACCCACGCCCACGACCGAGGATCCCGCGGGAGAGCACGTGTCCCGCGCGCCCAGCGATGCGGAGCTCACGACCCGCGTTCGGGAGATGGGGGCTCGTGGTCTACGGCGTGCGTTTCAAGTGTTTCAATTTGACTGTTTCAGGTGCGTTTCAGTTGTGTTTCAGGAGTTTTCGAGGGATGTTTCAATCGAACGGATGTTTCAATCGAACCATTTGTATGTCGTAAAAAGTAGATCCAATGTTTTACATGTTTTAGAGATATGTTTCATCGATGTTTGAAAGAGATGTTTCAAGTGTTTCAATAGTTTCACGCATGTTTCAACTATTGTTTTTAGGATGTTTCGAAAGTAGATTGGGTGTGGGTGTATTTTTCTAGTGTTTTCAGATGAAGTTTTCAAGTGTTTCAACACCTTCATGTGTATGTTTCACCTGTTGATCCGTGTTTGTTTCAATTAGAAGAGATGTTTAAGTGTTTCAACTATTTCAGTCGCATGTTTCAACTGTTGTTTTTAGGATGTTTCGAAAGTAGATTGGGTGTGTTTTTTCTAGTGTTTTCAGATTGAAGTTTTAAGTGTTTCAACACCTTCATGTGTATGTTTCAGCTGTTGATCCATGTTTCTTTCAAAAGTAGATCGATGTTGCTCCTTCTTGCCACCTTCTTCCTGCTACATGCTACTGCCATGTTGTTCGTACGAGCGCGTGGGAGAGGGAGGGGGGGACTGTTGGCGGGGCAGGTGGCAGACGTGCAAGCAGGCAGCGTGCAGGCAGCGGCAGGTGTTGCGGGCCCAGTGGGCCAGGAAAGTCCCGCAGGGGGTGGGCGTCCGGACGCGGGCGTGCGTCCGGACGTCCGGGCGCTATTGTCCCCGTATATACACATACACATTCACGTATAGGAGGCATGCATGGTGGTGTACGCTGGCAGTTTGCGGGCCTTGGGAGTACAAAAGCATGCACGAAAACCAAACAGATGGTTACGTGATAGGTAGCTAGGATGCTTAGTTACTAACGTTGGTTGCTTGAGTTTGGGCTTGGGCCAAGTAAGACAACGTTGGATGCCTGCCTAATTAGATCACACCTACAGGCAAATAAGATTAGCCAGGCAAGGGTCACGGTTGGGCCAAAGGAGAGCTAGGCTCTGGTCCTTGCCACTTGGGGTATTAGCGTATACATATGTGTATATATACATTGCATACACATACACGTACATGTATAAAGGGCCTGGTTGGTCAAGATATTAAGAAAATGATTTTCTAAATTCACAAGAGTATGTGAGAAGGAGCGGTGAGCTGGGTCCGAAGAATAATAGGAACTCGATTTCCATATTATGATTCGATTTTTAAAGAATTCAATAGAGTCCAAAAGGATTTGAGGGCGATTTGAGAAGGAGAGATTTCTCGATTAACAACATCGAGGAAAAATGTCACGATGACTCGAGAAGGATAGATGTGCAAGGAAGTTATGTGAAGTTGAACCCAAAGATCACAGGAGACTCGAAAGAGTTTGAGATTAATCCGAAATATCCGACGAGTACCTCCGAAAGTGTTGCCGACATGATTTGGATGGGATCCCCGAGAGAGTCAAATGGGATTTCGCAAAGAAGTCCAAAGAAAACGGGGTCGAGCCCGGTATAGCTTAGCATAGTCGCCGTTGGCTAGTTGTGGCATCTACTGGCCGGCCATGGTTGGTCGTGGATGGCTACTGGCTGGCCGGGCATGGCTATGGTGGGCTAAGACAGTCGGGCACGACATGTAAGGTTACGGCTAGTCGGGCAAGGCTACGACAGGGCTATGGTCAACCAAACATGGTTAAGAGTTGCCTAGAGGTAGTCGATGGTTCGTTAGGGTCGAGGGTGTTGGCAAGGCTCATCTTCTTGTCGACGGAGACAAAGAGAGGTTACCGTCTCCGTATAATATAGGAGAAAAGGGAAGATAAGAGAAGGGTAGTCCAATTAAGATTCGGAAGATACGAGAGTGATTCCGTAGAGAAGATTGGAATGATCTCGGGAAGATGGGAGACAGGTTGGGAGAAACTCAAGAGAAGATATGAGAATCAACAACGGAGTTGGGAATGATTTGAGTTGGGGCACGAGATGTCTCCGAAAAATTATTAGGAGAATTTTTGGAGAGGGAGAGAAGTTGCTATGGATTTGTGCACTCCGACACAAAACGCTAACTCAACCAAAGAACTGTGACAAGCTCCTACAATCAATTCTATATGAATGCAACAATTTATTTATAAATTGTTCTTAGTTTGAGCTAGCAACTACATGATTCAAACATTACAGAAAAAAAAAATTAAAAGTTCGTATTTTTGGCTTCTCAAAAATCCGGGGATGTTACAATGGGCGTCCAAGGCCCTCCCGGTGTGTTGGTGTGAAGCCCTAGTTTCAGCGTCAACAAGTAACACTTCATTACCTATGCAATGTATGGTCATGGGTTTGATGCTTCACGGGAGCAGATTTTTTTGCCAAAACAAATTAATTTGCAAGGCGCAACCCTCGGGTTGGACCGAGGAGATTTTTTTGCCAAAAGCAGTTAATTTGCAAGGCGCAACACTCAGGTTGGACCCAAAATCATCACGTTCTCTCTTTGCAAAAGAATTTGGAGCGGGCGTCTAGGCAACCCTCAAGGCGTGTTCAGGCCCAGGAGCGTGGCGCAAAAAAAACGTCGTCGGGGCGGCGCTAAAAAATGGGAAGCAGCGTGTAGTACAAAAAAAACGTTGTTAGGGGATAATCTATGACGACCTCCTTTAAGTGTTCTGTGACCTTATTTTCGCATCGTCACTAATTTTCAAGCTAAAACTTCGTCACACGCATTATGGATGACGAAAATAGACATTTTGACATTGAAAACATATCCTTCTATGACGAAAGTGTGCGGCGTCACGAGCAAATCGTCACGGATGATCATATTTCTACTAGTGCTTGCTCGTGACGCTGCACACTTTTGTCACGAATGATATGTCTTCAATGACGAAATGTCTATTTTCGTCATAAGTGTGCGGTGACGAAGTTTTAGCTTGAATATTAGTGACGATACTGAAAATAAGGTCACGTAACACTTAAAGGAGGTCGTCATAGATTATCCCCTAACAACGTTTTTTTTGTGCTACAGCTGCTTCCCACTTTTTTTAGCGCCCGAGGCCTGACGGCGCGTTTTTACCCACAGCTCCGGTCGAACACAAATTGAGGGTTGCCTAGACGGCCCGTTCCAAATTCTTTTTGCAAACAGGGAACGTGATGATTTTGGGTCCAACCTGAGTGTTGCGCCTTGCAAATTAATTTGTTTTGGCAAAAAATCTGCTCCCGTGAAGCAACAAACCCATGACCATATGTTGCATAGGCACGAGTGTTACCACTGGACTAGTCAACATTTCATGTTGAAGGGATGTAAGTTTTTTTATTTGTAA
Source organism: Hyparrhenia diplandra (assembly GCA_015847255.1). Classification (NCBI taxonomy): domain Eukaryota; kingdom Viridiplantae; phylum Streptophyta; class Magnoliopsida; order Poales; family Poaceae; genus Hyparrhenia; species Hyparrhenia diplandra. The sequence continues at coordinate 49,164 of JADLZK010011263.1, read as the reverse complement.
CCTTTCAACATGATAATTGGATGGTGCCTCATTTAGTTCAGTCGATCATAGGTAATGGCCCTAAACCCATAATCGCTCGTTCCTGACGACGACCTAATCACTTGGACGAGGCGGCAGCAGAGGCCTCTTGGTGGGTGATCTGCGTCATCGTAATTGTCTCCAAGTGTGTGCCATGATCTGTGCCATGATAAACTAAACTACTAAACCTTTATTGCTCTATTTTTTTGCAGGGATAAAGATCCACATCTGCCCTCTAATGGTCATAGGGTCACTTTATCACAGTATTCAAGCAGTGCCATGATACAAGTTGCTATAGTTAGAATCCAATAATGCTTAGTGTATGTATATAGGCTGTAATAGTACATGCTTGGGTTATAATAGATGTTTTTGTCTTTGGAATGAGTACAATTTTTGTAGAGCACTAGAATACTAGACTAGATCTATTTATTGAATTGTTTGATTTTTCCAATATTATTTGCAAATAGTAAAGAAACCACGTGCATTTTTGTGATCAAATTGATGAGTCTTTAGTGATGAATACATAATTATTTTTGTGATGATGACAAAGAGTATTATGTGACGATTTAAAATGTATTATGTGACGATTCCTAAATGATGACGTTAGTAGCCTCGGAAGCATGATGTCACTGCCACATCAGCTTCAAACGTCGGCCGAATAGTACCGCACGGCTGGTAATGACGACAAAACAAGACACTCGCTGGCGTAACCTGGTAGACTACAAAAACACCGCTAACGGTGCCGTTATGGCGGCCGTTAGACGGAAGATTAAGACGAAAAACGATGGTTCTTCCATGACTAAAAGGCATCGTCATAGATTCGAACCACATCCATGAAGACTTGTTATTGGTCACTGATTGTAGGCACATCCGTTATTCGAAAATATATTAGTCACCGATGACCAAATGTGACGCGACCTCGCGATGGCGATATGAATTTCGTCAAAAACTCGTCACGATGCTTTTTGGGTGACAATTTTGCACTTTCGTTGACCAATGGCGAACGTCATCAATGAGAACATTTCTAGTAGTGTTCGGAAAATGCGGGTTCGAAAAATGGAATCGATATGCGGGTGCACGAAAAACGAACCCATACGGACGGAAATTGAACGAAAACCACTACTACCTATATGATTTTACGTGGCGGTCTTTAAAACCGCCATGAACAAAGGGTCACGCGGTAAATGGGACCACAAAAACCGCCATGGTTAATAAATAAAAAAAAAAAAAAGAAAAAAAAGAAAAACCCGTGATTGAACCCTAATGGGCCCGATGCGGGCCGCTTCTGTCGCCATGAGCGGATCCGGTGGGTAGAGGCGGATCTGCCCTCCCCACCACCGGATCCGCCTCCACGCCGCCGGATCGGCGGACGGAGGAGCCACCGCCGGGATCGAAGATCCGCCGCCGAGGGCTCAAGATGGACGGATGGGGAGACACCGCCGTTTGGCTCGATGTAGAAGGGCCGGGGCTCGGCAAGTAGGGGTCGCCGGCCTTGCGCGCCGCCGGGCTTTCGGTTCCGCCGCCACCGGGCTCGAAGCTCGAGATCTGCCGCCACCGATCCACGCCTTCGGCGCTTCGAGGCTTCGCCGTGCCGCACCGAGATGGGGTGAGGAGGGGACCGCCGTCGGAGAGCTCGCCGCCCCGAGCCGGGATGGGGTGGAGGGGGTCGCCGTCGGAGATCTCGCTCCTTGGTCGGCATCGCTGGAAGAAGGGAAGGGGCGGGATTCGGGATGGGGAGGTGGGGAGTGATTCGAGTGAAGTTCGGGGCTCGAGAGGAGGTGGGGAGTGGAAGTTAAGGTAGGATTTTATTATATACGCCGGTGAGGTAATGGGCTCTTTTGGGCTGGTATGGACCCGCCGATCGGCCTCATTAACCGTGGCGGTTTTTGTTATAAAAACCGCCACGGTTAATATATTTACCATGATGGTTTTTAAAACCGCCACGATAAATCAAGCCATTTTCCGTGGCGGTTTCTCAAATGCCCGCCACGAAAAATAAAATCCAAACACCACGCAAAATCAATTCGTAGTAGTGAACGATCGGAAGCCGGGAATAACATGGTGCCGCAACCATCCATCTCTTCTAGCCCTCCGGCTAGCGGCTACCTTGATCATGCCATCACAGCTCTCCAGCATCATCCATCTCATCAGGATCACTTTCACTATCATCATCTACGTGGACATCATCTGTGTTGTCTTCTGATTTCAAATTAACCACTATGGATAGAATGCATTTACGATCTAAAAAGACAATACATATATTAATTGGTGATCAATACATGTACAGGCGTACATCAACACCATATTAGATGCATAGATCTCGTCATTAGCTTTCCAGAAAGGTGTGGTTTGCTGAAAACGGATTCTGGATGAGGAAGTTATGGCCTTTCCGCAATGCGGGAAAAATGTGGTAAAATATGGAGCAATTCCAACCAAATACGAGATTCGAAAATACAGACGGAAAAACGCCGTTTCTAGTTCCATCCGCATTCCAATAACCTCCGTCTCGGATTCCAACCTGATTCTGTATTTTCCGACGGAAATAGACGGGTCAAATGTAGAAAACGGAACGGGAAAAACAGGAAAAGTTCCGTTCATTTTCAACGCTACCGGGAAGGTGGATCCATGGCGTCGTTAGCCGGATCCGGCCTCCTCGTGCCGGATCCGGCTTCCTCTCCACCGGCCACCGGTACGGTGGGAGCCACCCGCCGATAGGAGAGAAGGGCCCGCGTCACCGCCGACTTCCTCCGCGCCCAGCGTGCGGGCCGCGGATCCGCCGGGCGCCGCCATATCCGAGCTCCACTGGTCGAAGGGGGAGGATCCGAGCACCACAACCGCGGAAGGGGAGAGCCACCGACCCGCATCGCCGCCACATCCCGCGCCCGTGCCACTCTGCACACCGCCCCCCCTAGCCGCTCCGCATCGCGCCCCCGCTCATCATTGTCGTCGGTTGAGGCCGGAGACGGAGAGGGTGAGCGAGTTCGGGAGGGAGGGTGAGGGAGTGAGTTCGGGAGAGGGAGAGCAAGTTCTGGAGGGAGGGAGAGGGACTGGAGATGGAAAGCAAGTGACTGCAGCTGAGGCTAGGAAAACACTAAGTGACTCACCCCCCTCTCTATATATACGAGCCCGATTTTAGATTGGTTTTGGGTTTTTTTGTGAGCTCTTTGGGCTAGGTGGTTTGGGCCACATTAACCGTGACACTTTTTTATAAAAACTGCCATGAGTAATCGATTTATAACCGCCACGGGTAATCGATTTACCGTGGCGGTTGTTATAACCGCCATAGTTAGTTATAAAAAACCGTCACGGTTAATTTAGGCATTAACCGTGGTGGTTTTCTAAATAACCGTCACCATTAATGTTTTGCAAGTGCCTTGTAAAAGATTTTTTTTAGTAGTGTAGGGTATCGGATTATAACAAAATGTTTGTCAACCTTCACTAGGGATGAAAGTCCCGCTACTAGTTTTGGGTACTTGTTCCAAAACTTGATAAAAACAACTATAATTACATACTGATACTTAATTCATTGAGTAGGATTAAGGAACTAAATCAGCACGCCATCAAAATTAACTTGCAAACTAAGAATACTATTGGGTATTACCACATTGCATCTCTAGTCATCATGCTTATTTTCCAGGATCATGTTTTGTGGCAGGGTGTACTCTGACCAATCATTCCAACATGTAAAGTAGCACGAGACTGAAATAAAAGCTGGCAAAACACCAAAATAGTACATTGCAAATTGAGGTGTAATCTAAACAAGAGGAGATAAGGAACCAGCCAACGAAACAGCACAAAATTATCTCGGGCACCGCTCATTTGGAAAATAAGACCCTCGGAAGGAAAAATATAAAACACCAACGGGATCTGAACCTGCACCACTCTGTATACTACATTACTACTGTATCATTTTGCTTCCTCTGGTACCTTGAATTGATGCATCTTGCTCTGTCCTGCATATCCAGAAGGGGAAAAAATGAATTTTGTGAAAAATAATGAAGTCATAATACTGCATATCATCAATTGTAGTCGATGACATACTTATATATTTTGATATATTTTGATGTAGGACCATTTTGGCGCGTAGAGTTCATCAGTTATCAGGCTTCATATATGCAAGTTTGTCAATGAGATCTATCAGCACAGAGGGACAGCTACTCCTCAGGTAACTGAGGCCTCCGGCTGCCTTGACTCGTTGAAGATTAGGAGGGAAGTTCAGAAAATCCAAGCATGCCTCCTTCAGTCCCCGGCAATGAAGCTGCTCAGCTAGCTCAAGGATGCTCGCCACTCTGGTCGCGTTGATGTACTCACACAACTTGCCTTCACACATCAGCCTCAACCTCCGAAGATCATATCTATCTGCTGCCACAAGCAAGTGTTGCCACATCACTTCTACATCGTCCACGTCCTCATCTTCCTCCTCCATGTCTTACTCATCTTCATTAATGTGTGGCATTGAGTCACTGTAAATAAAAGTAAGCAATAGCTTGAACAATTTTGCTTCCATGTCGTCTATACGTATGACACCTGTGGTGGTGCCCTCCTTCATGGGGCCCAAAAGCTCGGCCCTGAAAACTGCAGATCTAGCCGCAAGCACGCAGCGGTGTGCGTGTATCTTCTCGCCGCTGACCTCGAATACCACATCGGTGCCTTCACCACTATGGAGGAGCTGAGTGAAATGATTGTTCATATCAGATGCCGGCACCACGACGTATGATGTGTCCACATCAATCTTAGCCTTCTTATTTGGTGACACAAGCTTCGCAATCAACTCTTTGAGGATTAATGGGCAGGTGCTAGCTAGATGGTCCAAGCCACCAAGCACCAGTACCTCCTGCAGATTGGCATGAGCCCTGATGAGGAAGTCCAAGCAGGCATCCTTGAGTCCTTGGCCATGGTGCCGCTCAGCTAGCGCAAGAATCGTTGCCGCTGTAGTTGTGTTTATGTATGTACACAACTTTTGTTCGCACATCAGCCTCAGCCTCAGGAGACCATACCTATCTGCCGCCACAAGCAAGTGCTGCCACATGACATCATCATCCTCTTCCTCCATCTCCGGCACCAAGTCACTGTAAATGAACCCAAGCAGGAGCTTGAACACTCGTGCCTCCAAGTCACCTATGCGTATGCGTTCTACACCTGCCATTGTGCCCTTCTCATTCATGGTGCCAAAAAGCAGTCCCTTGAAGACGGTCGACCTGCAGGCGAGTACACACCGGTGTGCAACAAAGATCTCTCCACCGATATCCAATGTCACGTCGGACCCCTCACCAGACTCAAGAAGATTATTGAGATGTTGATGCATATCAGATGCTGGCACCACCACCAATGGCGTAGTATTGGCTCCAGTAATATGGAGATGGACATCCTTGATGACAACGATGTCACACTTTATGATGAGACTGTCGTCCTTGAGATGTGCCGATTTCTCCAGCTCCTCTCTCTTCATGAAACGTTGGTAGCCAAAACATAAGTTCTCCATACTGAATTCAGAGACATGGTTTTCATGGATGTTTGATGGCACTTGCTTCTCATCAGCCTTATCAATGAAACTGAATTTGAACTGCACCTTCACAGCTTCCGCAACGTTGTCCTCATCAAGAAATAGAGAAAGGGATATGTAGTCAGCCACCTCAGGCTTTCTGCCGTTGGGGTAGTACCGGATACGCCAGCGATGGCCGCAGACTCTGAAAGGGAGAGATCCTATGCACTCGCCGTTCGGGGTGGCCTCTTTGGTGCGCGAGTACCCGTCGACCACAAGCAGGTGGTAGCCGCTGTCAGTGACGACGGCAGTGGCTGGGGTAGATCGAGTCGATAATCCATCGCCGCCGCCGCCGCCGATGAAAGATACGCCGGTGAACGACATACAGAATCAGCAAATCAACTGCGATTGCTGTGAGGTGATTTTGCTGCCTGTGGCTGCACTTGCCGTCTTACCAAAGAAAGGAACTGCCGCCGCCGCCGATCCAATACATTGACTTGCGAAAGTGGCGGCGTGGGAGAGGACGAGCGCGGAGTGGGAGAGAGAGAGCGAGCGAGCGGCGGCATAAGCGCCGATCCAAGAGCACCACAGGGCAGCGGCGGTGGCGGCGGCGCCGAGCAGACCGCGTGGATGGAAGGGAGGGACGGAGGGCTGAAGGTCGTTGATGGGCCTTGGCCCAAATCGATGCCTGATTTATCGTATTTCTTCGTTCGGGAAAAACACTTCCAATATGGTTTTCTTTAATTATCACGGATATTATGATTAATTCGTGCAAGATAATTATTCCTATATATGTGAATGGCAGTCAATAAGTAGGGCCACTACGGATAATTGATATTCTCCATACATTAGAAAAATAAGTAGACTTTTTTTTGAGGGGCAAGAAAAATAAATAAATGATGAAGCCGTTTTTAATGAAAGATTTCTTTTATTTTTTGGACGAATTAGGTCTTGCGGGGGCGGATTTGGGCCTTGGGTCACGGCCCTATCCACGGCCCAAAAAATCTTTAGGATATGAGCAGTTTTTGGATTGGCCTTATGTGTTGGGCCAAATTTATTGGCCCGGGAAGAGGGGAAGTCAGCGGTCCAGCCACAGGAAGCAGAAGCATCGCTCGTTCTTTCTTTCACGTCGAGACCCGCAACCACGCGACTCAACGTACGACGCCACCGGTCGTCGCTGCACGCCGTTGCCCGCTACTGCAGGCCTGTTGGGTGCCGCGCTGCCGCTCGCCGGAGTCTCCACTCACGGCCTCACGGGCTCGTGCAACCCTAGGCGCTCCGCCCGCTGTTAATTGACGGTAGTTATCGTCCACTTTTTGTCATGAAATAATAGAACATTTGGGAACAAGAACACTAGAAGATAGGGTTTATACTAATAATTTCCATGAGTTTTGGTGCATACTCAGTTTTGTAGGGGAACTCCAAAAAGACGAGAATACATAGAGAAAAAAAAGAAGAAAAGGACCAAATCAGGGGCAATTAGTATAAATTCTAGAGGTCTAAAGGACAAAGAGGATAGCTCGCAAAGGGTGGGGCCCACACGTCAGCATATGGTCGGGCGGCACCACGTGCGGGGCACGCGGCATCCCTTGGCACTCCATGTGCCCAACCTCTGGAACCTTTATGCACCGACCTGTGAGAACCCTAGAATCAAATCTAGTCATTGATTTAAGTCGGTTTTGATCCAACGGCTCAGATCCATTCCTTAAAATTTGAAAAGGACCAGGGGGGGGTTTGAATTGGGCTAATCTAAAATTTTATCACAAAAAAACAACCTACTAGCCCATATTCACCCACTTGTGCCTATCTGTGATTCTAGCAACTAACGCATAAAGTTTTGCACCCTAGGTTCCAATTTCTACTCTAGCATGACAATTCTAGGAATGTAAAAACATGAATTGAATTGCGGAAAGTAGATTCTCAAAGTAAAAAGAGGAAGAAGAACGCGGCGATGTTTTGCTAAGGTATCGGACAATCGCCACTCCCCACTAGTCCTCGTTGGAGCACTCTCACAAGAGTATTGCTCCCACTTAGTCCCTCGCAAGAACTAAGTGCTCTTTACAAGCTGATTCTTTGACACTCCATCATGGTGAATCGCCCAAAACCGCCCAAAGCTTGCTTAAGTCACCGACAAGCTCCACTGGGTGATCTTCAAGCCATGAACCGCCACCAAGCCGTCTAGGTGATGGCGATCACCAAGAGAAACAAGCATGAACTCTCAGTTGACCTCTCAAGCCTAATGAGACGAGTGGAAGCACACTTGTTTACTCCCTAGCACTAATGAAGTCCTTAGCCTTGGATTTATCAAATCTCTCAAGCTTCAGTAGGCTCTTGCACTCCCTTGCTCTCAAAGTATTCTTTCAGCTAAAATAATGGGCAAGAGAGGGAGCATGGAGGAGCCAAGGTTATATTTATAGCCAAGGGCCAAAAATCCAACCATTTCCCCAAAAACTCAGCTCTGTCGAAGGTGCGAACGCAGGAATCCTAGCCGCCCGGATGCGTCCGGTGCGTTGTGGAATTCAAATTCCAACGTCCATACACTACCGCCCGGCGCGTCCTATGTTAGTTGTCATGTGTATTTTTTTGGCACATGAAAAATATCTTTTTATCGTGTGTCTTATTTTTGGTCCTTGGTAAATCAACTTTTCAAAGCACATTTTACAATAAGGAATTTAAATTAAAAAGTTTTGAACTACAAAGTTGTATAACTTCTCAAGATTTACATATTTATTTTGTTCATTTCTTCACAAAGCGATAGTGACGCTGCTCATGAAACTAGAAGAGAGATACTCCCTATAAAGAAAGTTCTTTTTGGACAAGGTTTGAGTCAAACATTGGGAATATAAATCATCAATAACTTTTCATTTGTTGAGTTTGTAAATGTGAAAATTATACAAATAGATTTGTCTTTAAAAATATTTTTCATAAAAGTACACATATATCACATTTTTATAATAACAAGAGCTCAAAGTTGTGTTTAGGAGACCATGTCGCTTGTCCTAAATGACTTCTTTTACCAATTTGGGGAGCATATAAGATTTGTGAACCATGTTACAACCATTATGTCTGATGAAAAAATGACCAAAATATACTTTGGTAGAACTTGAGAAGGTATGACACTTTGTAGTTCGCAATGTTTTGATTTGAAATCATCTTCTTATGCAAAGCTAGATTTGAATTTTAAGCGAAATTAAATTTCAATTTTTTTTCAAATGATGACCTCGGATGAAAAAAAGCCAAAATAAAAATTGTAGACCTTATAAAGTTATGAAGCTTTCTAGTTGACAAATTTTTTATTTAAAACCATCATATCATGCAAAATTATATTTGAATTTCTCAAATTTGAAATTCAAATTTTATAAAAAACGACCTCAAGTGGAGAAACACTCTAAATAAAAATTATAGATCTTGAATAGTTGTGAAACTTTGTTGTTGAAAACTTTTAATTTGAATTGTTCAGGGCCTCCAACAAATAATTTACACTCGGTTTAGTATAATATGTGGGGAACCAAAATAGAATTTAGACACAAGTGACAATGTGGTGCTGCGGTAGTGGGCACGCGCCGAAGGGGTGGCCTCATAGCACGCCGGATTTGCGCAAAAAATGCCGCAACTTGACCATTAAAAATGATGGTCGCTGTCCGATGGGACCTCTTGATTAAATATTCTATTTTTTTCTAGTTTTTTAGGTTTTTAAGGTTCTATTTTGTTGGGTGTTTTTGTTGAGTGTCACTCAGCACTTTCGATAAAGAGTTCTTTGCTGTAGCTGGCTATACCGAGTGGCCTTTCTTTGAGGGTGACACTCAACAAACCTTTTTTTAGAGTGTTTAAGTGGGCTACGCCGGGGTGCGTTACTCATGCTTTTACCAACCTTTTACTCAAGACAAAGTAAAGGGAATCCGGTATGTAATAGAACTTAGCTGAATTTTGGCTACAATTCAATAAAAATAAACAACCAAGTATACTTTCATAAATTTGTACTTTATATTGAATCGATACCATTCATGCTCTCCTCTGTCCTCATGTTGCTTGCACGGGGCGGCTCATATGGCATTGACCTAGCGCCCCCACCCCAGGGTTTACAATTCCAAAATATCGCATTTTCCTTTAGGGTCTGTATTTTTCATACCAATCAAAATTTTCAATTAAATATTTTTTCACTCCAAAATTACACCAAATCACACTAAAATGACCCTCATATCATCTAAGTCTTATCAAAGCCCTAAAATTCTTTAAATTCGTTTAATTTTTCTCACTCACACATTCAACGACACTAAGACTACATGAACCGCGCCCCCCTGGAGCATTATTGTGGCTCTACTTTTATGATATATACAAGGGAAGCGGTTGGATGCTGAAGCCGATGGCGTGTAAGCACGGCCATTGATCGAAGAAATCCGATGGCCAAGAGGAATCGGAGTGACGTGGACATAACTGCTGGCATGAGAAGATAAGAAATTGAAGATAAGAAATAAGAAATTGCGAGGTGGACTGAGGAAACTTTTGTCTCTAATTTTAGTGTATATATATTGATATAAAATAGACGTAGATATTTTGCTGAATGTGAAGATGCCTGCTGTTTTTCGTGGAGTCTATTAGTACTGGACACACTACTTGTAACATCCCGGATTTTCAGAATGTTGAAAAATCATGAATTTTTGAAAACTTGTGTGGACGTGTTGCTAGGTAGCAAACCGTAAGAGTGTGTTCTTGTTCCTCCCATTAAATACTAGAAAAATATGCAATTATTTAAACTTGTTTGATAAGGTGCGTAAAATGCGTGACAAACCGTAAGTCGTTGAGTTTGTAAATGTGAAAACTATATAAATAGATTTGTCTTGAAAAAATAATTTCATAAAAGTATACATATATCATTTTCATAAATATTTTTTAGAATAATAAGAGATTAAAGTTGTGTTAGAGGGTATCGTTGTCCTAATCATCCAGTTTTTATGAGTCGCGGAGGGAGTAGGAAGATATTTGTATTCGATATTTTCGAATCCGATTCATGCCGTATTCCATACTAATTATTGGTATATGTAACCGAGACAATCCATATTCGTCCGATAACTATTCGTGTTCGAATTCGAATCCAAACTGAAATATGAAAACAGATGTGATATCAACAACGTATGTACGTATCCGATCCGCCGTTTTCATCCCAGTCAGAAGTACCAACACCAAACCCTACCTTCCGCGATTCCCCACCCATCACCCTCTTCCTTCCGGCGCCGCCGCCGCCGCCGCCATCTGTTCCTACCTCGGCGATTCCGCCGCGCCGCACTGCACCTAGCCACCGGCGCAGCACTCCTGTAACCATCGAAACCATGTCGACCGACACTGCAGTTCCGCCGTCGTCCTCCCGACGTCGTCTGCGTCGAGGATCCCGACGTCCTGCCCGTGTCCTCTTCCAAACCGATGCCGTCGTTTCCACCCACCGCAGTTCTACCACCGCCACGGACCACACCAGGAACGGGGAGCCAATCCAGGTATCGTTCTGCCTCAAGAGCCCCCCGCAGCCGTCCACACTATTTGTACACAGCTCCGATCTTAACCACACCGTGGCCCCAGACATCATCTGCAGTGTGGACAATCTGCTCCTCCTCCGCGTCAACATGGGGCGCAACCCCTACGAGATCTACCCCAAGCACTACGACTATTTCGTCTACCGAGCTGATTCCAGCAGCCCGTCGCTCGAGCTGCTGCCGCAGCATCCCAACATCAACTTGGACGCCCACGACGTCGGTATCGTTCCTAGTTCGGATGGCCACTACACCGTTGCTGTGTTGATTGCCACAAAGACTCTTCACGAGTATGAACTGCATCTATTCCATTCTCATAATTCCAACTGGAGTAGACTCATGTTATCGCTGGAAGCACCTGGTCAGCTTATTCATAACTGTACAAGCTCTGTAATCACAATTGGAGGTGAAGGTGGCACCATTGGCTGGGTCGATCTTTGGCATGGCATCGTGTTCTGCGATGTGCTCAACCCCAAGCCCTCCCTCCGCGGCGTGCCTCTTCCCTTGCTGTCAGTCAGAATGGGCAACCCAGCGCAACGCCGTGGCATTGCCTTTATCAGACGCACGGGTTGTCTCAAGTTTGTTCTCCTGGAAATCAATGACATTCGTCTCCCTGACCTGGATGATGAAACAGGGGCGCCTTGCTTCCGTGTGGATGACTGGTCCCTCACCACATGGAGCTACAATGTGATGAGCGATTCCATGGAGGATTGGCACAAGGAACATGTGGTCCGGGCTTCCAACATCAGGATTCATGACCCAGCCATTTCACAATTTCTGGAGCATTCTGGATTGCTGCGTAAGCCAAAGAGCACTGATGCCACAGTGGAACAGAGAGACCTGCACAACCTCTCCGTGTATCAGCCGTCTCCTTGCCTCAATGGTGACGACGTAGTTTACTTGGTGGCCAGGGAGAAAAATAGGCACCCCAAGGCATGGATTCTCTCCGTGGACATGAAGAACGGCGGCAGACTGCAAGCTGCAGCTTACTTTGGTATTCCATGCAATTATTGTGGCTTTTCTGTCATCTATTGCCAGAGTAAAATCTCCAAATATATGAATCGGGTGAAGTACATTAATCAAGCTACTGCCCCAGGTAATTAGCTTCTTGTGTTGTAGGTTGTAGCTGCAGATGCACTCCTGTGACCAATCATCTGATTTGTTCTTAATTTGCTATTATACTTACCATTACCTTTACTTGTGCTATAGCTTGCAAATTTTTGGCCAGGGTTTTTTGTCAATAAAATGTTTTTGCTATCTGCTTATTTTCTATTTAGTTACCTATTGCACCTGATTTTGTTGCAGTGTCATCTACTTCTATTGCGGATGATTATACTGCTTTGGCTAGCTTTCCAAGAACTGCTTATGTCTGTGATCAGAAGTTTTATCATTTAGTTTAACATCCCAGTTAGTAATTCTACAAATGGTTAAGCAATTTAGATATTAATAATAAGTAGCAGAAACTGGACATAGCTGAAAGTATATTCAGTTTTGTTGGTTAATGGACAAGATGGCCTTTTTGCTATGCATATTAAGACATCCAGACAAGACTAAGTCCGATAGAGCAGGTCCAACAAATTCATAGCAAGTCTTTTTGTCATTTCTTAATTAATTTGATGTTTACATGCAAATAGAAAATGTTTTGTTATATTTACTTCCAACTCCTGCATGGGACATGTACTGCAGGATGATGAATGTTTTCCTTTTCTCTTAACTGGGTGACAACTGAGATTTGTTTCCTATGTTCCCAATTGAGCTACCGTGTATGTGTGGAAACCATGATAAAATAACTGCATATTGGAAATGAAATTCTTTTAGGGAAGGATCTGTTTCATATGCTGCTGCTTCACCAAGTATTTATGTTGTTCCATTGTATGCTTTAACAGTTGGCAAGGGTGCTGAAGAATCACATGAAGCTGCTGCGGTGGAGTAGATGCCAGGGATGTTTTAGTACCAGTGTTCACGGTCATCTCATGTACCTGCGATAGGTATTTGAGACTACAGGACTTGCGCTCGATAACCGCCAACAGACACGGGACATCACTGGTGCTGACACGGCCGGGGTGCTGGTGGAGTACGTCGTGCTATGGGACAAGGTTGTGGCCGTGCAGCTACAATAGGCATCTAGATTTTGACAAAACAAATTTACATACCAATATATTCCTCCATTCCATACAAGGATAGCCTTTGCTTCCTGGTTGGGAAATCATAAAAGCATTTTATTGAATTTTGAAGAATATCTTAGGTCCCAAAGAAGTTAATATATTTTAGCTATTACTTTTTGCATGGCCAATAATGTATATAATTAATTAATTAAATATGTGAAGCAAGAAAACATTTTATTTTATACCAATTGTATACCATAAAGAAAAATGTGAATGCTTTCATCACTGCACATCGATGATTTGTCACTCTAACGACCTGCAAAATGTGTGCCGCTGTTGATATATAGTGGTTGTGAGCAGGGGTTGGCGTCTTCAACCACTTACTGCTACCATTCATGTTACCTTCCACATCCCGCCCTTGTCGTCGAAAGTAGTGGTGCGTCCAAGAGTTGGAGAAGGTTCCTTCCTCTCATCTTCCTTCCCCAACCTCATAGCATGGCTTGGCTCTAGAGAACGCGGGCTCGGTGCGACACATCCTCCACTGATGAATTACCGATATTAAGTTTCGATCTTTTTTCTGGTTTATATCTCAACACATATTGATTTATGATGCAATACTTTTGCTGATTTCTCTTATACAATATACGTTTGCAATAATAGATAGTTTACTATTTTTTTTCATGTAGTAAAAATGTAGACGTTTATGTTGACACGGTTATATCCATATGAAAAATTGAGCTGATAGATCTTGAGATTGATGAAATTATTGCACCCCATCGAGAAGGAGGAGGATTTTACGGATCTCCATGCTGCGTGGTGTGTCCAAATGTAAATCTTTTGGCTAGTCTAACCCAATTTATTTGTTTTTTCAATTAGCTACGCCGCCTAATTTTCATTTCCCTCCTATTTCTGTTTTGCATTGCCAGCATGCAAAGTTAGTGCCTGTTTAGTCACTTTTAGTGGTGACTAAAATCTGAGAGGTGACTAAAATTAAGAAGTCAGGTTACGCCTAACTTTTATACGACTAAAGTTTAGTCACGTGACTAAGAATCCAAACGCCCCTCCTTAGAGCATGGTTAGTGGTTTCGCCGGCCACGTAATGAAGTGGACATGTCATTTTTAGACTTTGAAACAGTCATTGCATATAATGGATTGGCAAAATGCATGTCCATGTCACAAAAATATGATCTGGCACACACAGTATAGGAGAGAGAGCACAAGGCCGGCACTTCACATTTCGCCGGCTGAAAGCACAAGATACGAGGAAAATAAGCTGAAGTAGCCAGTAAAATCGACCTTTGCTCGTCCACCTACCTGACATCAACCTATTAAATATTTATATAGCCCAGGACCAAACAACCAGTTTATTGTATGATAGTTTGCTAGTGTTGGTTGCAAACGACGTGGCATGAGTATTTGTCCGACAGCGGGCGAAATCATTACTCTTGCTCTAAGAGGAGAGGCCTGAGTCGCATGCATAGGCCGGGAAAGAGTTTTTGTCTCGGTTTACGGTGCTCCGCACCGGCGTTTCGAGTCACCCGTATCCTTCTCTCTTCAGCTTTCTCTCCCTTCCACCTTATATTTAGACGGCGTGGATAGTCATTTCGCCGGCTGACTGTGGTCTATTATACTTGCTCTGGTGGCTGCATGTACGAATGAATCCTACTACTAAAAATTTCCAAAAGGAATCGTCTCTGCAGAGCTCATGACCCCGCCCCGTGGTAAGCACCGCTAATCAATACGTGACCCCGCCCCCGCGGTAAACACCGTAATCAACCCCTCCCTGCTCTAACCGCCCCCACTACCGTCGACGCTCGCCCTCACCTCGCATCGTTCGCATCCGCAAAAAAAAGCAGAAAGGAGACCTCGCTCCCTAACTCGACGAATCGTAGAACCGCCCCTCGCACATGCCGCCGCTCGCCCACGACGCCCCCATGCCACGAAGCCGCTCCTCGCACTCGCGTCGTCGACCTCGCAGTTAACGTCCACCGTTGCCGTCCCATCCCTGTCCTGTCACGCGCGCCGGCGCCTCAGGAGGGTGGATGACCGGGACATGCCGGCAGCAGTTGTGGGAGGCGTGGCCGTGATCTTGGGCCATATCTGGGTGCGACGGTGAAGGACGCCGACTGCGAGGGCACCGCTTGCGCGGAGAATTTCATCGACAAGGCAGCCGCGGAAGGGTAACTTCCGCCGCTGGTGATCGCGGGCATCTCGCCGCCCCCTTCCGCAGCGGTGACAGAGGCAGCGTAGGACGAGGCCACAGCACCAGCGAAGGCGCCGGCCATGGTGAGTTCCGCCTCCTGGGCTCCTAGCTGCCTCGCCTCGATTCCTCTTCCTAATCTCCTCCATTATTCCAGTCTCAATCTGATGCGTACGTTTGATCTATTTTGTTCTTGTCAATCTGTACTGCTTCCAATCTTGTGGGTGTACTACTTACCATCGGGCCAGTACTGTCTTATGCTTGGAACATGTGTTCGAGAGAACAATGTGTTGTTTTTGTTCCCGCAACTGCAACCGCAATAGGTTCCTTTCTGCAGCAGTTTCAGTTCAGGCTCGCACTCTGAAACTGCTTGCTTAAGAAATGGGAACGCTGAACAACCGTAAAAAAAAAGTGCTTAGTTATCTAAAAAGTTGTTAAAAAAATTGGAACATGTCTCCGTATGATTATGTTTTAGTTGGAACACCTATTCATCTCCTGTGATTTCTTCTTCTTTTTTTTTGGATGCCTGAAGGGATAATGAAAACGGGCTTACCTTGACTGGGTTCCTTTTTTCTGCATGCCCTATTTATTTGTTTGGAAACTTGGTTAAGACAATGACATCAAGCTTAGGGATGATCTCATTGCGATGCAAATTATGTTTGGGTTAAGTTCATCTATTTCAGCTGAGGAATTTTATTTTTGCCGTTTTTGCTCTTCATCTCTGTTATATAAGAGAGAGATTCAGAGCAACAAAAGGGCAATGCGGACAACAAGCTGAAGCAAGCGTCCATGTGGAAAAAGGTTTTCATAGAACAGGTAATTTTGTTCTGTGCCTTTCATCATTTATTACGGATCTTAGCTGGTTTCCGAATTGTGATATGTCAGAACCAAGTTAAATATATGTACATTTTTTTTTTGTATTTGTTGGAGTACAATGTTCTCTGTGGATATATGTACTAAACTGTAAGGCTTGCAAGTTGTAAAAATTAGTACGAGACTCTGGATATGACTCTGCTTGCATATGACCGATAATTTTAGTTTGCAACTCTGCACGGCAAATACTAATTAGCTCATTTAACCAGCAACCAGGGAAGAATTTCACACTGAAGAACAATGCCTAATTAGCTTCTGTTGTTTGCGGCAGGTTTTGATTCTAGATGAGAACCTCGCCTGGTTGGTAACAAAAGCGTATTTCTATTTTGATCTGATAGAATCCGTTGTTACACACGAACTCCTTTCAATACTTTAGATTTCTGTGTTCATAGTTCAGAACATGGTTGCAAATTCATTGTTCAGAATACTGCTTCCTTGCTTTGCTTGTGGTGAGCATCTTGTGTACCAACTATTTTTTGCTGGAGTAAATATGTTGTACGTACAGAGATTATTGTCGGAATTAGCTGCTTTGTTTCTCTTCCGGTGTCCATTGTTATCTATGGACACAAATTCTATATCTTTTAGCAATTCTTACTATTGTTGGTTACATGGCTTCAATTTTATTTAGTTAGATTATATGATGGCACATATCCGTAGGAAACATGTCATCTATATCTTTATTTAATTTATTTTTGAAAGCATATCTTTATTTAAATTTAAATGAATAGATGCCTTGTACATCTATGATGATGTAAAACATAGCAAGGTTAAATCGATATTTTTAGCTCATAATACATGCACGTCCCATGAGTAATCTCCCGTAGCAACACACGGACACTCACCTAGTCTAGGTAGATTTATTACACGTTTGCCTAGCGTCGTTGTAAATCCGGAGTCCATCCATGGCGTGTTTGTGCCACGCCCGGCCGCATTCCAAAACTTTCCAACTCAGCCTCGCCCGCACCAGCACAAAAGCCGCTAGAGAGTCACCCGCCTCGCGCGCCGCCGAAGCCCGGGGCTGCAGCATCGCGCCGCGCTCACGCTTGTCCTCCCGGCCCTCGCCGCGCATTGCTCGACCACGCGAATCAGAGTCAGACAACCTGCCCTCCAAGGCTCCAAGTCGGCAATTCCCCACCACGCCGGGCGCCCCCCCCGTATCCCAACTCCGCCGGTCAGAGTCGTCGGCGCCCTCGCCAGATAGGGCCTCTTCTGTCTCCAGTTCCAGTCGATCGATCAACCCCGATCTGAGATGGAAAAGGAAAACCCAACCCTAGACGATCCGATGGAAGGGGACGGCGTTGCAGCACGGGCGGGCTTGGTGGCGGCCTCTGGCTCAGGAGGACCACTCGGTTGTGCCACGTCCGCAAAGGCGGGGAGGCAGAGGAAGCCGGGGCGGTGGAAGAGGATCCCGCGCAAAGCGCCGACGATGCCCACATCAACAGCGAATCCGGTGACGATGCCCACACCAACAGCGAATCCGGTGACGATGCCCACACCAACGGCGAATCCGGCAATGATGTCGCCGGTGATGTTGTCTCCGAAAGTTCTGCCGCCGCCAGGAACAAAGGATTTCCGGCCTTACCTGCCGTCGTTTGGGTTCATCCTACCGTCTGGTGAGCCGAGGGAGTCAGGGGAGACGGGACATCATCCTTTCAACGAGACTTTTGAAGTGGTCGTGGTGCGGAAAGGGTCCAAGGAGGAGAAGGAAAGCAGGGAGCGGTGCAATCAGGAATATCTGGAGAAGGCGAAACGGCTGGAGGAGAGGGACGAGAACCTGTGTGATACTGAAGAGGGAGAAGGTTGCGCCCCGTGCATTCAAGGCCAAGTTTGTCAGTTTTTATCGTAAGCTTGCCACCACAAGGCCTGAAGATTTGGTCCTCGTCCATAAACCACCCAGCGATACACAGTGAATTTATCTCTTTCCTATTTGATTGGCTCTAGCCAGGTGTTTACTTCTTCAATTAGTCGCTACTAGTGCATTTTGCACATCAGTTTAATATTGTGTGCGAGGCCACTTTTGCTGTCTTTGAGTTCGCTCTATTATTAATTTGAACTCTTATGTTTGGTGAAGGCTAACTAGTTGAAATTGGTCATTACTAGCATGCTTTTTGCATGTCATTGAGGTTGGTGTGAAGTTTGCGCTTAATTATTATATTTTAAATTTTTACTTCTATGTTTGGTTGGTGGTAGCTAGGTGCTCAGTCAGTTACTAACAGCATGTTTTTGCTTGTCAATGCAGTATTACCATAGCCAGGTCCTGTCACACTAGGTTGTTCTATTTGCTAGTCTGTTTCTCCCATGTCTGGTTGGTTCTAGCAAGTTTTTGAAATGGCTACTAAGGCTAGTTTGTATTTTCCATGTAAATATGTTATGAATCTTATGATTATGTTGATAAATCCACTCTAGCACGAGGAAGAAGTCAGACATTTCAAGAAGCTGATGTCAATGGTTTTGCTTAAGAGCTACTATGCTTTGAATTCTTCCTATGGGTTTCCCCATAGTTGTTGTCACATAGCGCTGCAATATCCCCATTTTTATATGGTCCTGGTGATGTGTGGAATTAGTATGTCAACAACCTATGCATGCCCAACCCTGTAATATTTATAGGAATTATAGCGCATTTAACTGCAATTGATTTAACCAACTACTGTAATAGCAGGGAGGAGCACTTGACTGCAGAGGAGATGGAGATGGAAGCAGGTCATTCCTCTTGGCCAGTTTGCCCTCAGGCAAAGCATTTTGCCACACTTGCATTGGATCACTACAACTCCACCAAGAACATGGTATATTTGCAAGATTCTTTAACTATTTCACTTCCTATCTCTTCTGCAATACACCCGGCGCGTACCTATTGTTTTTTAAATAATGCAGCACAAGTTTGAGATGTCAAAGTGTTATTATCCAAGTGGTTTTCTGAAAGTGGATGGTACGACATTTGCCCATGTGAACTTCACTGCCACAACCCCCAGCAAAGTGCTTCACACCCAGCTAAGCGGTTATTTTTTCTGAGCTAATGCTTATTCCGGATCTTCAAGCATATGAGAGTGCTGAGCCTATGTGTGTGCTCAATGTATGCACCATTGATGATTCTTGCTTTGGTAAGTATGCAGTTCATACTTATATGTTATTGTTGAAGTTTGGCTCTACTGTTGTTTCTTTTAGTAAGCCTTTTTTGGAATACTATTTCTTGCGACATCCCAACTGTCCACTAATTTGTTTGGTCTACTATTGTTTCGGTAAGTAAGGTTTGCTCAGGACACTTTTTTTTTTTTTTAATTTCATTATTGTAAACAGTTTGTTAGTTTGTGGCTTTGACAGATGGGGATGAAACTCCTCTCACATACGATGAAACTTCTTCTCCTTCTCATAATACCTTGCCACATTGGCAAACTTGGTGATGTGGCATGGAAATTAATGATCATGAAACTCTTCATTAAACTCCCACTGAGACTGGCCTAAAGAATGTTTGGCAATCCTCTGTGTTGCTATAGATTTATTCACCACACACACTCATGTAAAATTGCCGGGAAAAATGTGCTTTTTCATTTTGCTCTATTATCAAAAAGTTCTCGGTCGACCAGGTCGGGGAACAAGGTTGAGGGTCAACACTTTATAAAATTGTGGTAAAAAGCGGTATACCCATTTGAGGCGAATATTCGCAACATGGTACTAATCAAGTAGTGCCAGTTTGATGGCCCCGTTATGAGTACAGGATCAAAAAGTCAAGAACTCAAGACATGGAAACCATGGAGAAAAAGGAAGGAGAAGAAAAGGACTAGATTGAGTGCTATTTACTGTGCTGTACAGTCTTCCTCCACCTTGCTTTAGCCTCAGTTGTTGCATGCACCAGGCACCAGGCCACACCAGCAGTTATTGTTTCTTTCTCCCTCTTGCTGTCTCACTCCTGAAGCTGCTGTCCCTAGATATCCGCACCATTCACCGTCAAATCCTCTACTACATGTCTACACCTCCTCCATTGCCCCTAGTCCGTGCTCAATCTCTGAGGCAACATCCCCTACCTTCTGTTGGCCTCCTTGGTGATCTCAGGAACCTTGATCCAGAGCTCATGACCCAGCAGGATGGGGATGGCAACCCAGTTCAACCCTCACCCTCATATCGGACCCGTTTCCTGTGACTTACTTTGCTGCCACTCAGACGATCAGACATAACAAAATATCTCTCTCAAATGAATTTTCTCTATCCTCTTAATATCATCTCCTGATGCGCCTCCTTATTATCGCCATGTATGGAACTATGGATAGTGTTGAGAACACACGTGGGGGCTGCGGTGGTCTTCTCCCTCACTCAACAATCCATCTTGTTCCTCATAACTTCTTTATTTACCCCTCAGATATCATTATTTGTCTCCAAAAACGCAATTTGTAAGAAGAATATTGCTTGGTCAGTGATGACAAACAAACAAATTTCCTTGCAATGACAGTGTAACTTATTTCTGATGCTGATAGATGCTTCCTGAGAAGCATGCTTACACCGTATGTGTACAGGTACTGTGGTTAATTGCATGGCATGGCTGAAGAATACGTTGCAATCTGTTTGGTTCAAGATTAATGATCTGTAAAATTAGGCATCCACTTTTCTTCCGAACCTCCCTTTTCTTGTGTTCATCTGTTTCAGTATCTTGTGGTTTGCTGACATTGTTTTGATTAAGATTGTTAAACGGATTTTCTTCGTTAGTTACACCTTAATATTTCAGTATTGTTTAATGTTGCAAATTGGTGTACCATCATTATATAACTGTTAAACATGCATAACAAACATAAGGCCCAACTGAATGAACGTGCTTACCGTTCCATACTTTTGGTGATGTTTGGCTATATACTAAATATATGCTTAGGATTCTTAACAGTTACCTCATTCAATTTGCCACACTTTGGTCTAGTTTGACAAGGTAATCAACATAATAGTTCGACTTTACGACGAATACAGTCATGCCACAGCTTTGATGCGTGCCTAAACTTTCAGTTATGGGCCTTATGGCAATCTGCAGCACCCAACCAAACTGGCCTATAGGCAATGTTTGGATGGTGGTGAGAAAAATCTCTCTGTTTGATGGAATATGCATGCATTTTGTATTCTTTCTCTGTTCTGAATAGTGTTATACTGTTATTGCACGGTTTGATTTGTGCTGTGGTGATTTGGGTCAAGGTTGACCCTTGTGATTTAGATCATTCTTTTGTTGCATGTAGTGTTCTTTTGAATAATATTGTGGAAAATTTATGCTTCTTTTTAGGTGGATGTCATGAGATGGTGAGAGACATCAAGGGACCTGTAAGGAAGGACTTGGATTATGATCGTTGTCATGCTTGCAGCGAGCGCATCAAACATCCCATAGGTGCTCAATTCGTCTCTGGTCACAACCGTACAAGGATGCCATATTTCAGCTTATTTCCAGATGAGCAGCTTTTCACAAGTCCGGATGACCAGTAATGAAGGACTTCCTATGGTGAATATTTATCCCATCAACATCTCCGTATATTGGTTGTCTGGGATGGAATGTTTTAAATACTTCTACCTATACATTAACTATCCAAGGATAAATGTTTTAAACGTACTGGAGACTTATCCGTAGAGCTCTTGCCACATCTCAAAGAGTGTTTTAGATTCTCTAGTCAAGAAGACAACTTATGCAAAGCATGTGGTTCTATTGAAAATGACACATCTTTTTTTTTCATTGTGCTCTACCTTCAACAGTTTGGGCACGGTTTGATCCTCCTATTGCAACTAATAGCTTGCTGCAGGAAAATGGAGTGCAGGAGACTCTCGCTACCATTATTAATGCTTCAACTTCTAATATCTTGTTTCAAAAATTTTTCTTCACTCTATGGTATGGAGTATTTGGAAAGCAAGAAACGACAACCATTTTAGGGGCAAGACTTGGACACCAGCTCAGGTGCAGAACGCCGTCCAAGCTCACATAACAACACTAAGTCACAAGGTATGAATATTGCTTCTGCAGTTAACTGAGCAGACAGCGACTCTCACAGGAATCAGATGCTTTGTTGATGCATCTACTCCGCCGGATCAAGACGTCCCTCATATAAGGAGAGCAGGCATAGGCATCTTATTTGTTAACACGCAGGTCCAGCCGGCGAATACCATTTACATAAGGGCAACGATGACTGAAACTCATTCAGTCATCATGGCAGAAGCGGGAGCTATGGCTCTTGCAAGTTCCCTTGCTCACTGCCTCCACTTTGCCAATGTTTCCTTCGTCTCTCACTGCAGCCAGCTGGTGCTCTTTCTTAATAACACAGATCGTTCCCACCCACCTGATTGAGGATGAAGACTTAATACTCAGATCTTCGACAACGCCATTTCATATGCAAACGCTAGGGTCTACAAAATTAGCAGGGATCTCAATTCCAAAGCTGATGTTCTAGCTAGGCTTGCCTACTCTTCCTCGGTAACTCAATCACACATATGCCTGTCGGTGGTTGTTCCTCTTCGGAGCACTGAACCTTGTAAATCTACCCAACGTGGAAGTCTTAGCAGCATCTTGCTACTAGTTAATATATGCATGTTTGTTGTAAAAAAAGGTTCTTAATATGGTTTAAACTTGTCTCCTACTATACGTGAACTTATGATAAGAACATCAAGATCTGTGACACAATATCATCTGGTACACTATGAACTATATTTTCTTAATGTCTTCATTTGGTTTCACAAATCTTTTTTTTCTTTATTTTTTCCTATATACTATATATTTTAATTTGGTTTAAACTTGTGTCATACTGTCAACTCTAGCAATAGATTTGTTTAGGCACAGAGTTCACACTTGAAATATATTCTTTTGAAGTTACAAGGGCTGGTGCGCATGTGAGTGAACCTTCACTAGGGATGGAATCTCCACTGCTAATCTTGAGTAACTTGTTCCAAACCTTGCTAAAATCAACTATACTTGCATACTAATAATACTTGATCATTGAGGCGGATAAATGAACTAAATCAGCATTGCTAACTCAGATGGTACTGTACACATTAGTATATCTAGTCGTAATTTTCCTGGATCATGGTGCCCTCTAGTAAAACTCCAGATTATATTTTGTTTGTTTTGTGGCAGGGATCGAATAACACTCTGAATCACAAGAGAGAGAGAGCAGCAGCAGCACTCTGATTAGTCATTCCAGCATGTAAAATAGCAAGACACTGAAACAAAAAGCTGGAAACGCCAAAACAGTACATTTGTGGGGAAATTGAGGTACAATCTAAACGATCAACTGATATTAAAAATGACATGCTTCGGTAGAGGACAAGGAACTAGGAAGCTAGAACAAGCCATTACCATCCTTTGGTACCATGATCAACATTTGGTAATCACCTCAGAGTAGATGCAGCTTACCCTGTCCTGCATATCAGAAGGTAAGGAAATTAACTTCGCCCGAAAAATAACGATACTACATAGCATCAAGCATATATATTAGCAGAAAATTGTAATCCATAACATACTCATATATTTTGATGTAGGAACATTTTGAATTGTAGTATATAGTACATACCAATTAGAGTTCGTTACTTACCAGGCTTCAGATGTGCAATCTTGGCAATGAGATCTATCAGCACGGAGGGACAGCTACTACTCAGGTGGTTAAGGCCACCTACTGCCATGACTTGTTCAAGATTAGGAGGAAGTTCAGAAAGTCCATGCAAGCCTGCTTGAGCCCCGGCAATGAAGCTGCTCAGCTAGCTCAAGGATGGTCGCCACCCTGCTCAAGTTGATGTACGCACACAACTTGCTTTCACACATCAGCCTCAACCTCTGGAGATCGTATCTATCTGCCGCCATAAGCAAGTGCTGCCATAGGTCGTCCTCATCATCATACTCCTCAGCCTCTTTGCCAATGTCTGGCATTGAGTCACTGTAAATGAAACTAAGCATCAACTTGAACACTCTTGCTTCCATGTCATCTATGTGTATGACACCTGTGGTGGTACCCTCCTTCATGGGGCCAAAAGCTCGGCCCTGAATACTGCAGATCTAGCGGCAAGCACGCAACGGTGTGCGTGTATCTTCTCGCCGTTGACCTCGAATGCCACATCGGTGGCTTCACCACTCTGGAGGAGTTGAGTGAAATGCTGGTCCATATCAGATGCCGGCACCACGGCGTATGCTGTGTCCACATCAATCTTAGCCTTCTTAGATGACACAAGCTTGGCAATGAGCTCTTTGAGGACTAAAGGGCAGGTGCTAGCTAGACGGTCCAAGCCACCGAGCGCCAGTACCTCCTCCAGATTGGCATCAGCCCTAGTAAGGAAGTCGGCAAGCATCCTTGAGCCCACAGCCATGGTTCTGCTCAGCTAGCGTAAGAATCGTTGCCACTGTAGTCGTGCTGATGTATGTGCACAACTTCTGTTCGCATATCAGCCTCAGCCTCAGGAGACCATACCTGTCTGCCGCCACAAGCAAGTGCTGCCACATGACATCATTGTCTTCTTCTTCCTCCATATTCTCCGGCACTGAGTCACTGTAAATGAAGCGAAGCAGTAGCCTGAACACACATGCCTCCATGTCGTCTATGTGTAATGCGACACCTGCTGCCGTCGTGTCCTGGTTCATGGAGCCAAAAAGCAGCCCCTTCAAGATGGTAGACCTGCAGGCGAGTACGCACTGGTGTGCAGCAATGATCTCTCCGCCGATCTCGAAGCTCACATCTGATCCCTCTGTAGACTCAAGTAGACTATTGAGATGTTGGTGCATATCAGATGACGGCACCACCACCAACGGTGCAGTGTTGGCTCCAGTAGTATTGTGATGGACATCTTTGATGACCACGATGTCACACTTTATGGTGAGAGTGTCGTCATTGAGATGTGTCGATTTTTCCAGGTCCTCCCTCTTCATGAAACGTTGGTAGCCCAAACACAACCTCTCTTCACTGAAGTTAGACACATTATTTTTATGGATGTCTGATGGCATCAGCTTCTCATCAGCCTTGTCAACGAAACTGAATTGGAACTGCACCTTGACAGCTTCCGCGAAGTCATCCTCATCAAGAAAGAGATTAAGGGATATGTAATCAGCCAACTCGGAGTCTCTGCCGTTGGGGGAGTACTGGATACGCCAACGATGGCCGCCGACTCTGAAAGGGAGAGATTCTATCCACTTGCCGTTCGGGGTGGTCTCTTTGGTGCGCGAGTACCCATCGACCACAAGGAGGTAGTAGCCGCTGTCGGTGACGACGGCTGCGGTAGATTGAGTCGATAATCCACCACCACCGATGAAAGATACGCCGGCGAACGACATACAGAATCAGCAAATCAACTGAGATTGCTGTGAACTGATTTGCTTCTGTCTGTGGCTGCACTTGCCAAAGGAACCGCCGCGACCTTGATGAAGAGGTGCTCCAGCTTCTGCACTTGATGAAGCAATACCAAACACCGTCGCCGGAAAGGGCATCAAGAGCCAAACACCACCGCCGAAAAGGGCTTCACCAAAGGAGCCGTTGAAGGAGCCCGACCCTTTTTGCACTAGAATGAGGAGGCCACGAAATGTGGCTTCTTGCGGCTCCGTTGGTGGTTGCGGAAGCAAGGACGCTGCTACCCTCCTCTCCTCGCTCGGCTACGCAGGACGGCAGGAGGCGACGCCGGCGTGGTGCTTCCCCATTGGAGCCAACCGTGCAGGCGGCGATGCGGGCAGCTACGTTGCGCCGGCGAGCAGCAGCGTGCGAGAGTGGCAGCGTGGAAAAGGGCGAGCGCGGAGTGGGAGAGAGCGAGAGCGAGCGGCGGCGTAAGCGCTGGTCCAAGCGCACCACACGGAGGCGGCGGCGGCGGCGGCGGCGGCGAGCAGACCGCGTGGATGGAAGGCAGGAGACGGAGGGCTGAACGTCGTTGATGGGCCTTGGCCCAAATCGATGCCTGATTTATCCCATTTCTTGATGGGTCTTTACCTTTAGCCATCAAATTAGAATCTTGCGGTCGTGATTTAAGTTTCTATAGTTGGCGGAGGATGGTTTTCATAGCATATGCTCCCTTCCTTTGTGTAAAAAAAAAAACTTCTAAAAATGTTTTTCTTTAATTATCACCGATATTATGAATAATTGGTGCAAGATGATTATTACTATATGTGAATTGCAGTTAATAAGTAGGGCCACTACAGATAATTGATATCCTCCATACATTAGAAAATAAATAGAAGAAGCCGTTTTTACAGAAAGATTTTTAAAGTGGCTTCAACTCTTCACAGAAGCCACTTCTTCTATTTATGAACGAATCAGGTCTGCCAAAATGTCTTCTAGCTTCTCACTAACCAAACTAAGTCTTCTTTAGAGTGTACTCCTCCGTCCCCAAGATCTTTGTCATTTGATTTCCGTGCCTCCACTCATTCCCGGTTCCCGAGCGACAAAGTCACTAGGACAGAGGGAGTATGCTATTAATGTTTTTGGATTGGGATTCACTTATTTTGAATAGTCAATATATCCATATTTAGTAAACATTATAGCTAATTATTGGCTACAATTTGATCAAGAAAAAAATGGACTGCAGTTTGATAATTTACAATTTATTATGAAGAAAGACATTCCATTCGAAACTCGCATGGGGCAACACGAACGCCAATAGACCTAGAGCCGCCACTCCAAAATCACATCTTCCCTCTGCCTCGCCACTGCTGGAGCATGTCGCCAGGGTTCGCGCGGGTGGTAGGAAGGTTGCATGGGACCATCTCACTTGGATGTGAGTAGATGTGGCCCAATCTTGGCTGACCGGCGTTCAATAGACATTGAGGCTGGCGATGACGGTGGCAACGCCGATGCCCAAGCGGCGATGTATGTTGCTACACATGTGTGGGTCATAGCTTGCTCCTCCGGCGTCGTCCATGCTCTCGTGCACACCATGCGGTAGTATCATCGCACCGTTGTTGGAGTTGATCACCAGATCAAAGCCTGTACGTGCGATGACTCAGATTGGCAATGGTGGTGGGTTGGTAGCACGTCTGATTCGCTAGTTCTAGGGTGGGGGCTTAGCTTGTGTGGCACTGGTGCCTAGTGGTGAGGGGCAGCTCGCGCTGACATGGATCCTAGCCCATGATGTGTTGCAGCATGTGGCTCAACTCACGGCCCATGTGCGATCGTGCAAGTGGACCAACTACAACGTGGTGGAGGAATGTGTTGACATTAGTCAAACGTCTCATTGGTTGGATATAATCAAGTTGAGGCCGGAGGGTCACTACAGTGGAGGCTATGGGAGGACTAGCAGATGCCATTAGCTAGAGGTACATTCCTAGCAGGGGTGGATCCAATGGTGGGGTGGGCATGGCCTCTAGCCTCGGCACGACTGCCAGACCCACAGGCCTGCACCCCTTAGGGCATCCTCAGCGGTAATCGCTAGCAGCCGACGATTTCTCCAACTGTTGGGCCCTACACATTAGTTTTTAATCATATTTGCTTCCCTGCCGGAGTCCATCAGCCACCTGCCCACCAGTGTGTGCGCTCGCTTGGCCTCGATCTCTGTGCGAGATGAGCGACGAGAGAGTGGCTAGCGCTTCGTCCTCTTTCTTTCTCATTGGTCTAGTGATCCTCCTAGCTAGCAGATTGTCAGCCATTGTGGACGTCCTTAGGATTTATTTATTTTTTGTCATGGATGCATCTTAAGGAGAGGCTAAAGTTGTCTCGAGATTAAAGAACCCCCTAGATATTATCCTAATTTTGTCTCTACATCCTAGAGGGCAGGAACCAAGTTAGGACTCGAGATGCTATGAGTCTACTGTGGTTGAAGGCAGCCAGAAGAAGTGTTGGAATAGTGATGGGTGGCACAACTTGGGTGTTTGGTAGTGGGAGGGTGAGGTTTAGTGGTGTTGTGTGCGCCAGAGTTGATCGAGAAAAAAAACTAGCTACTCATGGGAAAAACAATCCTACCCATAACCGCCCCAATGGGTGAGCCAAGCCTAGTTTTGCAGGCTAGGCTTGGGACGGGTCGGGCCACTCGCGTAGTTTACAACGTAAAACAACTAAAATAGTTAAATATTTTAGGTGCCCATACCTGTCGATGTTCTACCACCGATAGCCTGCCACGGGGTACCTAGGACAATTGTTCGGGCTTCGGCGGACTCTAGAACTCATCGATTAACACAAGAGATAGACGAGTTTATATTGGTTTAGGCCCTCATAAGTAAAAGCCTTTACATACGTCCAGTTTGGAGTGAGCCTTTTTGTGTTGGATTGATTGTACTGCACTGTTTGTTGTTACAAGGGGTGCCCTCGGTCGCCCTTTATATGGAGAGGGGGTTGAAGAACGGTTCTAGTCCTAGTCGGATACAAAGAAGGTCTCCTGAGCTACGCTTAGAAGGTACTTTGCTTAGTGATTCTGGCTAGATTGTCCTAGTTATCCTTTAGAGTCATCATAGCGTGGCTCTGCGCCTCTGTAGCCAGACCTGGGATTAGCGTGAGATAGCGATGGGAGTGGGCGAGAGCCTGGAAGCGGTGTCGTCTGCCAGGCCTTCACTGTTTTGGTGTAGAGGTGTTAGGGTTAGGGAGGTCATGGTATTGGGCTTACTAGGTGCTGGGCTTATTCGTCCACCAGGCCTTCATTGTTCTCTTGGATCGGGCCTCACCGTGCTTTTGCCCATAAACCAGGCCGGGTCATGCCAGCCCGCGTGCCTTGGGGTCAGCCCAAGCACGGCCTGCAGCGGCCACCGGGCCGGCCCGATCCGCGAATAGAACCGTCTTGCGGGCCGTGTTTGGGTCGGGCCAAAAAACCATGCACTGGGTCGGGCCTTCGTGCTTCGAGCTTTTTGCTCAAGAGGCACGTTAACAAACCGCAGCACGACACCTGCTTCCCCGATGTTGACATTCTTAGCGATGTCAACGTCGCACCTGAGAGTGAAGCTGTCGTTCCTGAGATGCCTCGACTTCTTGAAGCTCTGTCTCTTCATCAAACATGTGAAACTAAAAGCAGGCGTGGTAGAGAAACTATACGCTCCCGTATCGCCGATGGGCAACGACGACTCTAGCGACTCGACCTGACCGAGGAAGCTAAACTCATAGCGCGCCATGACAGGCTCGACGATGTTGTACTCATCGAGAATGAGATAAAAGGATATGTAGTCGGTATTCTCCTGTTCATAGCCATTA
Source organism: Hyparrhenia diplandra (assembly GCA_015847255.1). Lineage (NCBI taxonomy): Eukaryota > Viridiplantae > Streptophyta > Magnoliopsida > Poales > Poaceae > Hyparrhenia > Hyparrhenia diplandra. The sequence continues at coordinate 19,879 of JADLZK010011263.1, read as the reverse complement.
GGGTAGTACTCGATGAGCTAGTGATAGTGTTGACAATTAAATCGGTAACACACCGTTGGGCAAGCCGAATTTAGAAATCGGCCAGCGCCTAGGGATATCCGCACCTGGAACTTGTGCCTCCAGCGATGAGCGCGATATGCAAGACAATTCACCGAAGGAACCTCATTTGGGAGCGATCACGCAAAGACACACCGACAAAAGTCTCTTGAAACCCGAACTCCACATGCGGGACGGACCCCATGAGGACGTGCAATAGCTATGGGCTGCCCTAGCCGGTCCCGACCGCTCTAGGGCGTTGTCGTCGTCAATCACCTGTTCATGGCAGCGACGACGAAGAAGGAGAGAGGAAGAGGAGAGAAATTAGGGTTTGTAGAAGTGTTTGTGTCGATTGGATGTAGATGGGATCAAATCAGACACGAACCTCTCATTATATAGAGGAGGTGGTCTCATTCTCTTAGGAACCGCCTTAGATGCATTTCCAAGCACCGAACCTTCCAAAACGAATCTAAAAAACGAATCGGTTCGACACGGTCTCTTCACGCGTGCCCGCGAGGGGTGTCGGACGCATTCCAGTAGACCCTACAACAGAGGGGGTCCGCCGGACGCGGGGCAAGGAGCATTGGACACGCATACCGAGCGTTCCGGCCGCAAGCAATGGTTCTGATCGAAAGGATCAGGCGAGCGCCCGCCGACGCGACGGCTAGCATGGAGGTTGGCGTCCGGCGCTTGTTCTGATGCGAGCAATCGCCTCCTTTGTCGATTTCTTGACTTTTGACCTTTTGACTTTCTTGACCCTCATAAAATTGATGAAGTCCGGAAATTTGCGGTGTCTTAGCCCTTTATATAGAATTTTACCGTGCCTTAGTCCAAGCTAATTTTAGATGTCAACAATCTTGTTGAGTGGAGAATTTATTTCGATAATCATATTATTTTACGAGGCATGAAAGCGTAGTAGCAACTCATGATCCTACAATAGCATAGCTTTGCTAGGGACTAGCAAAGGGAAAGCTTGGGGAGTTTGTTGATGCTCACTAACTCATATTTTTACGCATCAACAATTCATGAAAAAGGACTAAAAAGATAAATCAACAATAGAATAGGGCTTTGGACTAATGATTTCCACGAGTTTTGGTAAAGTTGTGATTTGCGGGGACTTAACCGAAAACAAAGAGAATTAGCGTGTCATACGACGGGCCGCAACGCAATGCAATCCAACTCAAACAAGTCTAGAAGGCTCGGGATTACTCCCGGCGTGAAACGAAACTTAACACCCAAGAAAACATCATCTAGAAGACTCCGGAAGCCACGACGCACCGCGGGACCCGAGTGGGCCACACTCCGGGCGGCCGCCTAAATAACAGCCGACCGCCTCCCCTCCGCCACATCGCCCCTGTTTCGAAGCTTCCTCCACCTCCTCCGGACGCAAATCTAATCCGCTTGTTTAATGTCGGTTTGATCCGATGGTTACGGTGGAATCCGAGTCCAACACGTGACGCCCTCTCCCGACTATATAAGCGACCCCGAGGCTCCCGTTTCATAATGGATCTGAAGCCTCAAGTCATCATCAAGTAGAAGATCAAGTTGAAGCCAAGGCGGGAGAAGAGGAGGCGCCACCAAGAGATAGGATAGCTAATTCGCCGCTCTATATATAGATCTAGAGCCTAGTTTAGATAGAAAGTCGAGTTTAGAGAAGAGAGAGCGTCTCGCTCCGGTTCTAGATCGTAAGTTACTATGAATCAATATTATTGTTTTCGTACACCTTCGTGCTATTTCATTACTATGCATGTAATTATTCTATTTTTACTTTACTCTAGTCATAGCATATTTGATATGATCATTATTCATGATAATTCAACGCGCTTATTCGTAGAGCTCCTAGTATATTACACGTGTGTGTGCTAGGTAGTAGAGTATGTAAGCATGGTGCTTAGATATAATTTACTTGGGATTCACCTTATATGCCGGGTCGTGTGGTAGATCGTAGTGGTGACAAAGACTATTGAGTCCTTTTGCAATCCATCCCCGTATGTAAGACTAGTCGATAATGGTTCTTGGGTTAATCTTGTTTTAGTTCCTGATTTTCTTAAGTAATCTTCGAGTGCACATTCTTATTTATGGTTTTGATTTATATATGATCTTATGCTATGCCTGTTTAAAACCATTTAATAGAGTCTTTGTATGCTACATAAGAACTGTCCCTTTGTCTTAAATCCAATCCTAATCTCACTAGGAATTAGTTTTATGCTATACTCACTACGTGTGTGCCTCGCCTTTGTCTCATTTACCTTATTGCTATTTATTATTGGCTTACTTTATTTAAGTATATGCTGACTACCAAAATCTCATTAGTCTTCTATCAATGTCTTTAATCATTTGAACCACCTATCATATCTTCCTTGTGGATACGATATATATTTAAAACCCTCCCCCGGTGAAATGCTCACTTTGGACATCCGTGCGCTTATGGATCTGTAAATATTTCTCGTAAGCTAACAAATACCAACAAAGAGTGTCTCGGGGGGCGTCGTTTGCGCATGCGAGGGGACAAGCGGTTAATGGCAAGAAGGCGGCTAGCTACGTGGCCAATTGGTTCAAATCTCCGATCCCCTCGGGCCCTGAGCAGCCACCACCGGTCATTTTGTTTAGGGAGGAAACTGCGGCCCCTTGGGCTCCCTCGCCAAATCTTTGGAACTATCCGGGCCGAGGACGTTCCGTCTTCCCGGATGGGCCTCGGGATGAAGCGGTATGGGATATAAATGTGGGCCGGCTAAATCGGTCACTTGCGCCGCTTCACCTTCCTGCTCCCAGTACACCCAGCTCCACACACTTCGCCTCCTCCCCAAAAAACCCCCACCACCGAGCTACAGTGCACCATCTCGCCCCGGCGGCGTGGATCGATCGTGAAATGGCATTCCAGAGGGTTGATCCAAGGCCTTTTGTGCCTACGACGATGGTTTGGCAGGACATCGTCAATCGACCGACCATGGTTAGGGCGGTGGCCTCGAAAAAATCGACCCCCAGTGATGAAGAAGTGACCCGCAATGATGATCTCGCCATCGTGTACATCAATCCTCTGCCTGGTAATGTACTTGACTTTGGAGTTGTGGATGAAATCTTGAGGGAGTTCTTTGCTGCTAGAGATATTCGGATTGATGACATTGAGCCGTGTAGTATGGGTCAAGCGTATGTTCGGTTTCGTCGTAACTTTGAGGGAGATGTCCTGATTGATGAAGGGCCTATCCCGTTCCAGAACATATTCCTAACCTTTGTTAGGCATGATCGGGGTAGAAACTGGCGTGGGGTGCAGTTCAATCACGAGTGTTGGATTATGATGCTCAACTTCCCAGCCAACTATCAAGATGAGCAGTTTTTTCAGGATGCTATTGGATCTTTTGGTAAACATCTGTACTGGCATGCAGAGAATAGAAGAATCACCAGGGTTATCATTCGTGCTAGGGTCACTGATATCCTCTCTATCCCTCATTTTATTGTCTTCTCTGAAGCATTGGGATTCCAGGGAGAGTCCTGGACGTACAATGTGAAATTCTGCGAAAGATAACTTCTTGGGTGGGATCCCACCGGAAGAGGACCACGCTCCTGTGCAGCCGATTCAAGAGGGTGCTCCTTTTGACTTCTTTGGTCTTGGACAGCCTGGTGCTGGCCTTGATGATGGTAATGATGATGAGGATGATGATGATGAGGACAATGATGGTCATCACCAGATTCGACAAGTGCGAATGACCCGGATCTGACCGGCCGAGGGACAATGGTTGGGAACCATGGCCAATGCAGCAGCAGGCAGTGGTACAAGATCTGAATGTGGCTCCTGGCCAAATGATGGAAATTGATCTTAATGATCCTGGTCTGCCAGATGAAGACAATCTTCAAGAGGTGATCATCAATCCTGCCCGACCTATGAATGGTGATTTCCTGGAGTTTGAATGATCTGCTGGCTGGCAACAACATTGTCCAACAGCTGGTAGCCAATGAGCTTCCTGAGATGTTACCTGCTGAACAGCAGTTATTTCAGTTTGCTAATAATGACATGGAAGTCCCTCTCCTCCCTGCAAACCTTGTGAATGTGTTAGTGGATGAACTGGAACCTGATCGGCTAATGAATGAAGCAGATGCTGAATTTGAAGAGATGCTGGATGGCTTCTTGGCACAGGGTGATGAGGCTCCAGAACCCATTGGGCTGGGGCAAGAGGACAACCCCCCCTTGTTGAGGAAGAGCCTGCTGCTGTGGAGGAACCTGTTGCTATGGAGGAACCTGTTAATGCAATGAACAATGAGATTGATGTCCCTAACCAAGTTGTGCAAGAGGCCAATGATAATCCTGCCCCTCAAAACAACAACCAGATTCTCAATGTGGGTATGGCCTTGCTGCCTTCGTTTGGGCCTGATCCTGCCCTCCTTGATCGGGCGAGAGAAGATGCAATCTTTGTGGCAACTAGACTGTGGGCCAATTTCTTCTGCCCAGGTAAGCCAGGCACCACTCAAGTTAGTATACCAGCTGATTGGGCCAACTTTTTCACCTTTCTGCTTGTAATGCCAGAGAAATTTGAATGGGCCAGAGAATTCCTGTCCTCAAAAACTGTGGATTGCTTGCATGAAGGAAAGGGAGTGGTGGACTTTTCCTTGCCAAGGTCCTGTCCTGTTGGTAAGTTTTAGAATTCTGTGCTCAATCCATCCTCCTTCCACTCGACCTATGGACATTCATCAGTCTCTATCTCTGAAATTTCTGAATGTGACAATGCATCTGATGAGTCTATGGTTGATGCTGTAATCTCTGATGATCCAGATGTTCACCTCAAGATCCCTGAGCAGCACCCTCTGGAGGAGTCCATTGAAAAGGTGGTTGATAAGCCTCTGGATGTTACTGGTATTGGACCCATCTCCACTCCAGTTGACAAGAAAACAAGAGGCAAGAGGCAGGCTCCTCTATGTGTCACTGAGGTAAGAAGGAGTCCAAGGCTCAAACATTCAGATGCAAAACCTAGCAGTTGTCCTGACATAAGATGCTCTATCTGTCCTCCCACCCTCTCACATTCTCTCATCAAAAAACTTGGTGTGCAGTGTGGTATTGCAGCTGAGATGCTGGAGGAGGAGGGGCTAAGGAAAGCAACTAAGGTTAAGCCTGTCCGCAAGAAGAGGAAGTCCACCCCAAAGACGTAAGACTGAGAACCCCAGAAGGTGGAGGATGCAGCAAGCCCAGAAGTGACAGAGGAAAGTCAGGAATGCCAGAAGGGAACCCAAGGGCCTGGTGGCAGGATGGAAGCAGAAGAAGATTACTAGTCTTCTGTTTTTCTTGCTTTTGGTAGTTAACGCTGGCGTCTTTGTTTATGGTTTAGTTCTTTTGCTGATGTAAAATGTCCGGAAACCTTAGTGAGAACAGATCTTTGGAAAGTCATGACTTGGAATGTTAGGGGCATTAACGCCAGTTGGAAGTGGGTTGATGTTAAAAACAAAATTGTTGACTCTGGCTGTGATATTATTTGCTTGCAAGAGACAAAAAAAGAGATGATTGATAGTCAGTTTGTTAAGCTCATCTCTCACCGCTACTTTTACCTCTTTTGAATTTCTCCCATCCGTGGGAGCTTACGGGGCATTCTGATTGCATGGAAGGGGGTCTTTTTTGAGGGGACCAAAGTTTTCTCCAATTGTTATAGCCTCTCCATTGACTTCACTTCAACTCACAACAATGATTCTTGGATTCTTACTTGTGTGTATGGGCCTTGCATCCCCACTGCCAAAGTTGCTTTCACCAATTGGTTGCAGGGTATTCGGATGCCTCGCAAACACAAACCGGTTACTTCTTGGTGATTTTAACCCGATCGAGGAAAATGGAAGATAGAAATAAGCCGAGGAAGCATCTCTGAAATGGTTATGTTCAATAATGCCCTCGGTTCTTTAGGGGTCACAGAAGTTGTTCTTCAGGCGAGATTTTACTTGGTCCAACATGCAGCTCCCCTTCTTGAAAAAAATTGATTGGGTTTTTACCTCGGCCTCATGGACTCTATATTTTCCCAAAGACTACAAATAAAGTCTTTGGATATGTTTCCCTCGACCATACTCCTTGTGTGGTCAATATCTCTACTGTTATTCCAAAGTCCAAAATTTTCAGGTTTGAGAATTATTGGATGTGCAGTGACCAGTTCTTAGATGTTGTTACCAATAGTTGGGGTGTTCAAATTAATTATAATGACAAGTGCTAAAGCCCTTCTTGCAAAACTTAAAGCTTTGAGGAAATCTCTCGAGAGAATGGCATAACTCTAAGGTCAACCTGAAAACGACCATCCAGATGACCAGGGAATACACTCTTATTTCTAGAGGTTTTGGGAGATCATCGTGATTTAAGTGTGCTTGAGTGGAACTTTAAGAAAATTCTGACTACTCATTTGCGTGGGCTTACTTGAACAGCAGAAAAACTTATCGGAAACAGAGAGGTTCAATTAATTGGGTTAAGTTTGGTGATGCCGGCACCAAATTTTTTCATGCTAATGCTACCCTAAGGCACGTGGATCAATTTAATCGGTCGACTTGACAATTCTGATGGGATTTCCTTGCTGTCTCACAAAGTGATAAAGAGAATCTCCTATGGGAAGACTTCAAAGTAAGGTTGGGAACCTCTGATTTTGATAAATTCGATCCGGACCCTCGCTTTTTTTGCTCGAGCTCGACAGTCTTGGCATTCTTGAGACCCCATTCCCGACCGATGAGATTGATCTTATTGTCAAGGCTTTGCCCAATGACAAGTCTCCTGGACCAGATGGTTTTAATAATGAGTTTATGAAAAAATGTTGGCCACTAATTAAGAATGACTTTTATAAAGTCTGCATGGATTTTTATGATGGAAATACCTGCCTGAGAAGCATTAATTCTTCATACATCACTCGATTCCAAAAGTGGACAATGCCAGGAGGGTCAATGACTTCAGGCCTATTTCTTTGCTTAATTCTTCTGTCAAGCTTGTCACTAAGATTTTGGCAAACAGATTGCGACCTCATATCACATCTCTGGTACACAAGAATCAATATGGATTCATCAAGCATAGAACAATCCAAGACTGCCTTGCCTGGTCCTTTGAATACCTGCACCTCTGTCATCAATCAAAGAAGGAAATTGTTATTCTCAAGCTGGATTTTGAAAAGGCTTTTGATAAAATAGAGCATCAGGCCATACTCACCATTATGCGGGCTAAAGGTTTTGGTCATAAATGGTTAAAATTTTGGATCTCCTCGACATTTTTAGCTCTGGAACTTCTGCAGTTCTTCTGAATGGTGTCCCAGGCAAAACCATTCACTGCAAAAGAGGAGTCAGGCAGGGGGATCCTCTTTCTCCTCTTCTCTTTGTGCTTGCTTGCTGATTTCCTTCAGTCCATGATTAATAAGGCCAAGGACATGGGACTGTTAAACCTACCAATTCCTCTGGAAAGCTCCAAGGATTTTCCTGTCATCCAATATGCTGATGATACCTTAATTATTGTCGAAGGTGACAGTAGGCAGCTCTTCTTCCTCAAAGCTCTGCTTAACAGCTTCTCTCTTGCCACTGGTCTTAAAGTGAATTTTAACAAGTCCATGATGGTCCCAATAAATGTGGAGGCTGGCAAACTTAATCATCTTGCTGCTACCTTTGGGTGCTCTGTGGGTACTCTTCCCTTTCCATACCTTGGTCTACCTCTCTCCATTGATAGACCAAGAGCTGCAGAATTCATGCCATTGGTAAATAAGTGTGAAAGAAGGCTAGGGGGCATCTCAACTCTCTTGAATCTTGCTGGTAGACTTGAGCTTACCAATGCTGTCTTCTCTGCTCTGCCAACATTTTTTATGTGCACTCTAGCTTTGCCTAAGGGCATTATTAAACATGTGGATAAGAATAGAAGATTCTGTGTTTGGAGAGGTGCTGAGTCTAATGCCAATGTTGTGCCCAAAGCTGCTTGGAAAATGTCATGTCTTCCTAAGATTGAAGGAGGGTTGGGGATTATTGATCTAGAAAAACAGAACAAAGCACTCCTTATGAAACACCTGCATAAATTTTTCAATAAAGAGGATATCCCTTGGGTGCACCTTGTTTGGGAGAAACACTATAAAAATGGAAAGTTGCCAAGTCACATAAGAAAGGGATCTTTTTGGTGGAGAGATATTCTCAAACTCCTCCCTGAGTTTAAAAGTATGACCAAGCCCATTGGTAATTGTGGTGACTCAATTCTCTTCTGGCAGGACTCTTGGAATGACACCTCTCTAGATATCTCTCACCCTGAATTGTATTCTTTTGTTAAAAAAAGAATATTTGTATGCGTAAAGCCATGGAACTCCATGATCCTTCGTAACTCTTTTCAGCTGCCACTCTCGAGGTGGCCTATTTACGATGGCAAAACCTGGACACTTTGATGGACTCCCTTCGGATCAATGATGAGAAAGATATCTGGAACTACACATGGGGCTCTAGCAAGTTTTCCTCTTCAAAAGTTTATAAGCTACTTGTGGGCAGGCATGATGCTCATCACTCTTTCAAATGGCTTTGGAAATCTTTTTTTTGCCACCAAAGCACAAAACTTTCTTTTGGCTTCTCATGAAGGACAGATTAAGCACAAGAAATATTCTGAAAAGGAGAGGCATGCAGTTAGAGGACTTCTCATGTGTCTTTTGCAATAGCTTGGCTGAAGAAACAGTCAGTCACTTGTTTCTGGAATGTCCTTTCTTGGCGATGTGCTGGAATTGGATCAATGTGCAACACTCGGTTGGAGTTTCTTTTCCTGAAATTAATGATCACCTTAAGGTGCAGCTTGGATCTCCTTTCTTCATGAATGCAATAATTCTCTTTTGCTGGGCAATTTGGATGGTCAGGAATGGGCTTATTTTTAATGGAGTGCAACCTTCCTTACTGGAATGTCAAAGAGTGTTTATCAAGGAGCTGAATCTGCTTAAGTATCGAGTCAAAGCTTCAAGAATTCCTCAGTTTACTCAATGGAGCCACAACATTACTCAGATAGCAGATTAGTTTTTATTTTCTTTTACTTTTTTTTTCTGCTTAAGTATCGAGTCAAAGCTTCAAGAATTCCTCAGTTTACTCAATGGAGCCACAACATTACTCCGATAGCAGATTAGTTTTTATTTTCTTTACTTTTTTTTTTGTTTCCTGAATTTTCTCTGAAACTTTCGTTTGTATTTCGTCCTGTACTTTTGTTCTTTCTTTTTATTAATAAATTACTGTAGGGGCCACGGCCCCTCCAGATTTTTCAAAAAAAAAAGAACAGACGGGCAGCTACTAACCAAAGGTTCTAAGCCGTCGTGTAATACCACATCATATAGATTATCAGGACAGCTAAGGAAATCCAGGCACGCTTCCTTCAGCCGTCGGCAATGGTGCTGCTCAGCCAGAGCAAGAATAGTTCCCACTGTGCTTTGGGTCGTCGATGCATGCACAGATGTACAACTCCCGTTCACACGTCTGTTTCAGCCTTGGGAGATCATATCTATCTGCCGCTTCAAGCAATTGCTACCATATAATACCTTGGTCATCTGCATTATCATCGACCTCCGGCACTGAAATTGAATCACTGTATATGAAATGAAGCAAAAGCCTGAACACTTTTTCCTCCATGTCCCTTATGTGTATGACACTGGTGGTTGTTCCTTCCTTCATGGGGCCAAAGAGCTGTGCCTTGAAGACCGCAGACCGGGCTGCGAGCACGCACCGGTGCGCTGTGAACGTCCCGCCCCCGACCTGAAACGTCACGTCGGCGCCGACGCCGGACTGGAGGAGGTCACCAAGATCCTGTCCAATATCAGGCACCACGTTGCTGACCAGGACCGTGCCACCGGCGGCTTCGCTGATGTTGATATCCTTGGTGATGACGACGTCGCACCTTATGGTGAAGCTATCATTATGTAGAATTCCTGGCACCTCAAAATTGTATCTTCCGGTTAAACATGGGGAGCTGAAAGGATCACGACTGCAGAATTGGTGAGTCTTCTTTGCGCCTGCAAGCAATGGCTCAAAAAGTGGCTCGCTAACCTCGTCGTGTGGACCGGTGACGAAGCTGAACTCATACTGCACCATCACAGGATGGACAACGTTACCTTGATCAAGGAAGAGATAAAAGGACATGTAGCCAACGTGATCTGGTTCGTAGCCATTGGGATAGCACTGGAGAGTCCACCGGTAGCCTCCAACTTTGAAATGGCGAGATTCTCTGAAGTTGCCATTGGGGATGTCCTTGACGAGAGAGGAATACCCATTGACCACTAGGAGGTGGTACCCGCTGTAGGTGACGGCAGTAGTGGCTGAGGCAGGTTGCGGTTTTGTGACCTCTCCAACGACAGATACGCCGGCAAATGACATGGAAACCATGGTTCCTTTCAGTCAGTACTGAAAATGCGAGATGGTGTTGCTCTGATACGCCGGAACTTGTTAAAGAGGCTACGAAGTACTCTTACGAACACTTAGATTGAACAAGAACAATGGAACACTTAGATTGAACAAGAACAATGGAGGCACCTGTATATGTATTTGCTGATGCCCTGCATACACACTTGGCTGGAAATACGGAGCATCGCGTTCACATCTCGTCTTTCGGCTGCTTGGAAACTCTTGGATTCAATTCATATACCCATCTCCGTCTCTTCGACTTTTTGAAACTGTACGTGGAGGAGTAACTGCTTGGACTCTTCGAGAGTCGTGAATTCACACCGCAGGGATTCTTTTTTTCTCCCAAGCGATTGAGGGAAATCCCTTGGCGCGTCCACCCTCTGGACCACCAAGAAGATGAGCAGGAAACCTCGCGCCCTCACGTAAGTGTAGACAAGTACTCCCTCCCTCCCAAAATATCCGTCGTTTCACTTCCCAAGAATAAAATATATATTAAATTATAGTAATATTTACGTTACATAATTAGTATCACCGGAAAGATCTTTTAATCTAATTTTTTAATAAATTAATTTTCAAGATACAAATCATGTGCATATTTTATACAAACTGAGTTAAACTTGCGGTACACACACCTAAAATGAAGTTTAATTTGGAATGGAGGGAGCAGACAGCAGAGAGCAGCGCATTTTACACTCCATTCGCTGTACTCTGTTTGTCTTTATCTTTAGTAAATAGTCGACGGATCACTTTCGGGTTGCGTGGTTTATTATGTGCATTTTACAAGCTTAAGCTGATTTGATCATTTTTCAAACAATAATGAAAAGCTAATAAATGATTTTACATTGAGAACTCTAAAACGATTTCTAGATCATCGTTAGTTTTTATTCATAGAAAACTCATTTTCAATCATTATTTCCTCAAGTTTTGTTCTACGAGGTACACATTAGTCCTGCTAGGAAGTTTCATTTTTACCAATTGCGGCAAGATAAGAGTCGTGCACTTAAGGCCGACCAAGCTGCAAGAGGCGGAGCCAGATAACTTAGGAGGCCAAGACCAAGGTCTTGTTTAGATGCCTTCAAAATTTCAAAAAAGTTTTTGAAATTGGGCCACTTTTTGGAATTTGGAACTAAACATGCCTTTGTAAATTTTGAATGTAAAGTTTAGAGACATTTACTCCTCACACAAGGATACTTTTTGGAGTTTTGGATGTAAAGATTTGGGTATATAGATTACAACCTTTTTGGAATATAAAGTTTTAGAATCTAAACAAGGCCCAAGGTAAACACATGAAGACAACATATTCAAATATGCCTTTCACTGCAAAACAACCACTGCTACAGTGATTGCAACAATATTATTTATACATTTGTCAGATTTGTGTGTGTGTGGGTGGGGGGGGCTTGGCCTCTGCTAGCCCCCTAGGTCTACCAGCGCAAAGCCGCGTATAATTGAATTCAATTAAACTTGTGGCCCGTTCTTAGGCCAAAGGTGCGTCTCCATCATCAAAACGAAGGTTGCCGGAACCACCGTCCCAAAGATAAAACTCGGTTGCTACTAGAGTCATCCTTACATCGTGCACTAAGCTCGCTGCCTCGACAAATATTGCGACAAAAACATTGTCGTCGACATTTAAGATACACTGGTCTTCTCGGCCTCAGGTAAAGCTCCTAAAAGGAGCTCAATCTGAATGTTGAATGTTCCTATGCTCCCATTCTGAATGTTCCTCTAATGAACTTACCTCATGAGGGTCTCGTAGGTAACCTATTTTTAGCAATATGGTAATCTAGAGCTTGGAGAAAGATCAAACCTTATGTGATTCTTATGCATGGTGGGTGTAATGTATGGATTGTTCCCTTGTTAAGTGCCTTGGTGAAGTAGAAGCATTTTTTTTTTTGATTGCAATCTTATTAGTTGGTCCTCTTACACCAAATAATCCTTATTTGATCTCATTGCCTTGATTTTTGCCACTTCAGGACAACTCTTAGTTACATCTGAACACCAAGTACGAATCATCATGCAACTGACGCCAATGATCGCAGTTGTCCTCCTCCTTGGCACCACTTTCACTGCCACCCAGGCAGAGGCCAACAGAACTAGGGGCAGGGGCCGTGCCCCCCCCCCCTAGCGGCAAAATTTCTTTGACCCCATCCTCAGACCAGTCTTCGTGGTTTCATTTTCATTAAATAGGAAAAGGTTGCCATATAGATATTTTTTTATAACATGACAATATATTTATTAAGAGAGAAAAAAGACATGAGTGTCGGCTCTGAACACCATGTAGGAACATCATGCAACTGACGCCAATGATCGCAGTTGTCCTCCTCCTTGGCACCACTTTCACTGCCACCTAGGTAGAGGCCAACGAACCGGGGGCAAGGGCCGTGCCCCCCCCCCCCCTCCCTAGCCGCAATTTTTTTTTTTTGACCCCATCCTAAGGCCGTCTTCGTGGTTTCATTTGCATTAAATAGGAAAAGGTTGCCATATAGATATATTTATTAGGAGAGAAGACATGAGTGTCAAAAACACTTTCGGCAAAGGCCCATATACACTGACAAAGCCTTTGCCGAGTGTAACACTTGGCAAATAGCACACGACCAAGTTTACTCGTCAAAGGGTTTCTTTGCCGAAGTGCTTTTATTGGGCACTCGGCAAAGAGAAAATGCGAAAAAAAATCTAAAAATAATAGCAAAAAATATATTTTTGAGGGTAGGCGCCCACCAGCTAGCCACATCCAACCAGTGTCCAACTCAATTTTTTCCAACATTTACTGCGGATGTGCGGCCAGGGGAGTCAAACCCTCAACCTATCGATCACACACCTCTTGCCTTAGCACTACACTATGTTGTCACTTGTGTTTGGAATCTTGGATTCGTATTAGTTACTCATGTACTATACTAAACCAAGTCTTGCTTGTTTAAAGCCCTAAATGAATTCAAATCAAAACGTTGTCAACTACAAAGTTTCATAACTTTTTCGAGATCTACAATTTTTATTTAGGAAGTTTTTCCATCCAAGGTCGTTTGAAAATTTCAAATTTTAAATTTAAGAGATTCAAATGTAGTTTTGCATGATAAGATGATTTTAAATTAATAATGGTCAATTACAATGATTCATAACTTTTTTAAAATCTACACTTTTCATTTAGGAAATTTTTTTCATCCAAGGTCGTTTCAAAAATTCAAAAGCTGTCGGCGTTTTTTAGATCTCAAAAAAGTTAGGAGCTTCCTAAATAAAAGCTGTAGATCTCAAAAAGTTAGGAGACTTTATAGTTGACAACATTTTTATTTGAATTCGTTTATTGCCTTAAAAACTGATTTGAAAAATATTTTTTGCCCTTCCGAGTGTCTTTTTATAGCACTCGGCAAAGAGGGCAAATTAGTTTTTCAAATCACTTTTTAAGGCCCTAAATAAATTTTAATAAAAAGTTGTCGGCTATAAAGTTTCATAACTTTTCGAGATCTACAATTTTCATTTACGAAGTTTTTCCATACAAGATCGTTTGAAATATTCAAATTTCTTCAAATTTGAAATTTGAGAGATTCAAACCTAGTTTTCCATGATAAGATGAATTCAAACCAAAAAGCTTTCTACTACAAAGGTTTATATCTTTTTGAGATTTACAAAGTTTATTTTGGTTATTTCTTCATTCGACAAAGCGTTAGCAACGTTGTTCACCAAACCTACGTCTCTCTCATACCTCTCATATTTTCCTCAAACTAGAAGAAAGGTTAATAAGATTTACAAATCATGTTACTAAAACTTTGTCAAATGAAGAAATGCTTAAAATAAACTTTGTAAACCTGATAAAGTTGTGAACCTCTGTAGTAGAAAGTTTTTTTTGGTTTGAATTCATCTTAACATGCAAAACTAGGTCTGAATCTCTCAAATTTCAAATTTATAAAATTTGATTTTTTTCAAAGGACCTCGGTTGAAAAATCTTTTTAAATAAAAATTATAGATCTCGAAAAAGTTATGAAACTTTGTAGTTGACAACTTTTTTATTTTAATTTAGGGCCTCAAAAACTGGTTTGAAAAACTATTTTGCCCTATTTGCCGAAAGTGCTGAAAGAAAGGCACAGTGCCGAGTGTCATTGTTTTTTAGCACTCGGCACAACCTTCTTTGTCGAGTGTTGTTTTTTTTTTTTTTGCCGTGTGTTTTTATTTGGCTCTCGACAAAGAGGCTCTTTGCCGAGTGCCCGAAAAAACCACTCGGCAAAAGGTGGACACTTTCGGCAAAGCCTCGGATTCGGTAGTGATTCATGAAGAATACTGGAGCAGCGGCGCGGTGTCAGGGAGGATATATGGGGAACCAATTGGTATGGGAGAATTAACGCTATGCCCAAAATACTGGAGTAGCTCCCCTAACCAATTGCTTGCTCAACCTAATATGGGAGAATTAATTAAGATTGCAAATCAAACCAGTTTGTGCTGGAAAAGATCTTAACACTACAGATACTTGAAATGAGCTAGAAATTAAGCCTGACTTAGTACAATGCTAGCTCATCTCTACGAAACACAAGACTCGGGGTACTATCCAACGAAACAAAGAACAAAATCTCAGTCATAACAACATTTACTAGTTGAAGACAGTGACCAACAGAATTCAAAATATGCTTCATTCCATAACATCTTGGTTTCCATCTATTGGCAGTAATCAGTTGATCCACCTTACTCTGGTCCTGCATATCCAACAGAAAAGAAAATGAATTCTCTCTAAAAACTGAAACCATAACATTGCAAACAACGACATTCTATAGGAAAACTAGCACATTGCCAATGATCATACCATCAGATGCCATGCTTAAAGTGCCACAAGCTTGGCGATGAGGTCTATCAGGACAGACGGGCAGATGCTTCTTAGATGGTCCAAACCACCGGACGCCATGACTTGTTTCAGATGAGCAGGGAACTCCAGGAAGTCCAGGCATTCATCTTTCAGCCGTTGGCAATTGTGCTGCTCAGCTAGCACAAGGATGGTAGCCACTGTGTTCGTGTTGATGTAAGTGGCCAACTTTATTTCGCACATCTGCCTGAGCCTCAGGATACCATACCTATCTGCCACCACAAGCAACTGCTGCCACATAACATCAGGATCATCCTTATTTCCCTCTACCACTTCTTTCTCTTCTTTGATAGTCTCTGGCACAGAATCAGTGTAAATGAAGGTGAGCAATAACTTGAACACACTTGCTTCCATGTCGTCTATGCGTATGACATCTGAGGCTGTGTCCTTCATCGGTCTGAAGAGCTCAGCACTGAACACTGCGGATCTAGCAGCGAGAACACACCGGTGTGCACGGAACGTCTCACCACCGACCTGAAATGTCACATCTGCTCTCTCTTCAGACTGGAGGAGACTGGAAAAATGTAGGTGCATATCAGATTCTGGGACGTCAAGAACCCAAGGCCGAGCTGCTGCGCCGCAGTCCCCTTTGTTTTCATCAATCAGCAGTGATACAAGCTTTTCAATAAGGTACATGAGGACAGAGGGGCAGCTACCAACCAAAGGTTCTAAGCCGTCGTGTGCGGTGTGCCATTGCACAATGTAGATTCTCAGGAGAGTCGAGGAAATCCAGGCACGCTGCCTTCAGCCCTTGGCAATGGTGCTTCTCAGCCAGCGCTAGAGTAGTTGCCACCGTGCTTGGGTCGATGCATGCACATAACTCCTGTTCACAGATCAGTTTCAGCCTCGGGAGATCATATCTATCTGCAGCTTCAAGCAATTGCCGCCACATAAAATTTTCTTCATATGCATCATCGACCACCGGCACTGAAATTGAATCACTGTATATGAAATCAAGCAAAAACTTGAACACCTGTTCCTCCATGTCATCAACATATATGACACCACCGGTGGTTGTTCCCTCGTTAATGGGGGCAAAGAGCTGCGCCTTGAAGACCGCAGACCGGGCTGCGAGCACGCACCGGTGTGCCCTGAACGTCGTCCTGCCCCAGAGCTGAAACGTCACGTCGGCACCGACGCCGGACTGGAGTAGATCACGGAGATCCTGTCGAATATCAGGTGGAGGACGCAACAAGTTGCTAACAGGGACAGTGCCGCCAGCTTCGTTTATGTCAATATCCTTGGTAATGACGATGTCGCACCTTATGGTGAAGCTATCATTCTTCAGATATTTGGACTTCTCAAAGTTTTCTCTTTTCGCTGAACATGGTACACTGAAACTGTAAGGACGACGACTACAGAATGTGAGAGTTTCCTCTGCGCCATCGAGCAGTGCCGGGTAGTAGTTCTGATTCTGAAGAACCTGATGATCAACGACGAAGCTGAACTGATAGTGCACCATCACAGGGTCGACAACATTACCTTGATCAAGGAAGAGATAAAAGGACATGCAGCCATCCAGTTCAGGGTCGTTGCCGTTGGGGTAAAACTGGAGAGTCCACCAGTAGCGTCCAACTCTGAAATGGCGTGATTCTATGCACTTGCCTTTGGGGATGTCCTTGACGAGAGAGGAATACCCATTGACCACTAGGAGGTGGTACCCGCTGTAGGAACAACGTTGCGGTGGCGTGACCTCTCCAACGACAGATACGCCGTCAAATGACATGGAAGCCATGGTTCCTTTCAGTACCTGAAGATACGAGATGGTGTTGCTCCGGTTGAGTAAAACCGTATCGGTATGCGTTCGGCAGGTCTATCTGCACCGTCCAAGTGTCCCCTACGCTAAGATTCGTGCTGCACTGGTGCTCATTATATAATTGTCCATGGTCTATAGTGCGCAGGGGTAATTCTGGAATTGAGTTGTTTGTTCGTAGGATTTAGCTACTACTGCCGCACGGCAGAACACTTCCAGGAGGGCTCATGTTCGCGCCCAAGGTGCGCCCGCGCTCCCACCCGCGCCGAGCTCGTCGGCGGCCATGGCCATGGCGGATCTGGCGAGGTAGGTCATCTTCTCCTCCTCCTGGATCTGCCAGTTAGGGTTCCGGAGAGTCTCTCTCGCTCTTTCTTCTCCACCCCCATCGTGCCCGCACTGCCAAAAAGAATAGCGAAGCAACAATTAACCGATTGCAGATGGACTTGTTCTAAGATAAACTGGGAAGAATCTCCTTTCAGGTACTTGGAACATTATCTGTAGTATCTAGACTCTCTATATACTACATATACCTAGTACAAATAAAATGATTGGTAGAGTTATCCCTCCAGGCCACATGTACGAGAACTCCAAAATGTTCTCTTTTGCAAGTCTGAACTAGAAATGTTTAAGTGGTGACTCCAACAACGAATTGTGTACTAAAATATCAACTCAATATATCTACATGTTTCTGCTCAGCAGTGTTCTCTTTTGCAAGTGTTATTATACATAAATCCATCATCTTGTTGTTCCTGATGTGTCTCTAAGAATGCAAGTGTCTTTTGTCAACTCTGCTGCTTGTGTTGTTTGTGTTTCAAATGTCGGCGTTGTCTTGCCTCGTGGCCTTGTTAAACTAGTTTGTGCGACAGAAACCCTTGCAGCTGGGATTAATATGCCTGCTAGGACAGCTGTGATTTCTTCTCTCAGTAAAGAATGGATGCTGGGTGCCAGCTACTAACCACAAATTAACTATTCTAGATGGCAGGTCGTGCCAAAAGGAGAGGGATTGATACAGTTGGGCATGCTGCTCTTGTTGAGTCTCCATATGAAGTGTCTGAAGAGTGTTGTGACATCATTTTTACCGGATTTGAGCCACTTGTCTCACAATTCACTGCATCATATGGGATGGTTTTGAATCTTCTTGCCGTATGTACTTTTATTTTCTTTTTTTATTCTTATCTATTCAGAAGTTCCTGTTTTCTTCAGATCTTTATCTAATGATGAGTTGGAACATGCTGTCCAGGGTTACTGATAAATCTATTCATCGAAAAATATAGGGAAGAATTATCAAAGGAAGACTATGATGAGATTTCCCATCTACAGAAGAGACTAAAGGTAACATTCATTGTTTTGTTGTTTTGATCTATTAAAGTTAAAAATATACTAATCCATCTAATGTTCTACACTCCAGTCCCTCAGGAAGAAAAGCAGATCAGAAATGAGCTGAAAAAAAAGGATGGAACTGGAGAGAAGGCTGCATGCAAAAAAACTGGAGATAAGGATTCAATTCAGCACACAATCCCTGCTGTATTTATTGGAAAAGGAATTCAATTGTCAGTTTGAATGGAACATCATTTTATTGTCGTTAATGAATTTTGTACAATCAATTTCTTATTTATCTAATTAGACATTTCAGATCTAAAGCTAAAAATATTTACATAATGTTCTCTCACATTATAAATTTAGTTAATGTATTCCAGAATGAAAATAGTTGACTCCGCTAAGATCTACTTGGGAACGAAATTACCATTTAGAATGGTAGTGAACGTTACAAACAACAAAATAAACAGCAGCTGAGCTGAACTACCTGCATAGTGCATTCTGCAAAATTCATATCATAATAATAACTACAACATGGGTTCAATAGTTGTAACTTTAACCAAGTTTATAGGAAAATGATCGAAGATATACAGTATAAAATGAAATATCTTGGTAGTGTATTTATTTGTAAATTGTAATTGTGGATTTTAATTTACTTTTCTAAAAAAACTTGGTCAAAATTAGAGAACAGTGGGTCTAACCCCATTTTTTTATCTTGTTAATATAATGAGGCTCTTAACTCTCCTGTGTTTTTTGAGAAAAACAATCAGCAGTTATACACCTAATTCTGGGTTGTATGGAGGTCTTTCAGGGGGTGGGCATCAAGCAAATTTTACCGATCAGGAGCTTAACCTTCTTGTGCTTAATATTAGTGTAAAGGTGTTTGATCACTTTTATAAAGAAGTTTGTCTAATTTGGCAATCAATTTTGATTATCTCCCAAGATTTCCTAACATCTTTTTATTCAGTGATTCCATCTGTTGTTGCATTTATCTCAGTTGTTGTAAGCTTCTTCATAAAGGAATCAATGTCATACCTTCGCAGCATATTATTTGGCATCTAGGTGAGCTGGATTTACCTACGTTACTGACAAAGGAGATTACAAGTAGGCCTTAAAGGGGGACCCAAGTGATGAATTCTTATTTTTAAGCTTCTTCCTAGGATTTTAGGGTACTGTTCGCAAGTGATCTTTCTGTAATATAGATCATAATGTTTTACTAAGTTTAGCAGCTACATTGTTGACATATGCATTAGCTACTGCTTCCAAGGTATTGTTTGCAGGTATTGCTTCCAAGTGTTATTGTCAAAATGTTGAGAGCTCGTTTGAAGTGCTCGGCTGTTTTTATTATGACTAAACGACCCACAACAGACTAAGTGGCCAGGGGCGATTGACCAAAGGAGGAACTCCTAGAGTGCATTGGCCCATGGTAAACAATTCGATGCTTCTTTCATTAGCAATTGTCTGTAGGGTCACCAATATATTTGGCACATATCATAAACTGTGTTAGCATGTGTAACACCCGCCCAATTTGGATGTGGCCCAAGAGGGCCTATGAGTGCGCAGAGTGCATGTTTAGTACCACCTTGCTGGTTGAG